>JBBBDQ010000762.1:4290000-4644798 GCA_037127315.1 Ascarosepion bandense | reverse complement strand
TATATATATATATATATATATATATATATAATAATGGTCTACTAAGTATCTAGCACTCCTAATAAAGCAAATCTCTACAAACAGTGGACTGCCAACTCATTAGTTTGTTCTAATTCTAATATATATATATATATATATATATATATATATATATATATATATATATATATATATGTAACACTCCAACGGACGGTCCGAACAATTTCTCCGGCGGCCTTTCTCCACGCTGTGATATTGCCGGGAGTTTGTTGAAAATGTCGGAGCCTCAAGCTGGGGGTACAAGATTAAACTATAAGGAACGAACTTTCACAACCTGGATTAGCTGAAAGGATGCTTTATTTCGTTTAGAGTTAGCCTTTTCGGTTGGGGTAGGCGAATGTGACACACAGCTTTAACTCTAATTAACGGAGATCGAATTCCGAACTGACCAACTCAAGACGAACGGAGGTTCTACTTCAAACATACGCCCGGCGGAATTAACTCAACTCAACTCTACTGATCTGACTCGGAAAAATCACCTGAATTTATTTAAAATTAATCCGGAAATCCGGAAATCCGGAAATGCTTTAGACCAGCGGGTGATAACCATTGGTGACTGCAAGTCCGAAATTTCAGTTATCTTTTTTTTTTATCTTAATAAAGCTTCCGCAGGAAAATTCTTAATGTGTGGTTAAGATACAGTAAAAGACAGCCTTTGACCTGGCCATTCAAAAAACCTATTTCCTGAACTTTATCTCTTATCACATTAAATCACCGAGTCAAATATTTACCGGAAGAGTGGTAGGATTTAAAACAGTAATCTGATACCCTTTTCTCTTCCACAATTTTCCTCATGAAAGAAAAAGCGTTTTTTTTCTCTTCTTTCTCACTTTTGTTAAACGAAACATGTTTTTAATATATTTTCTATTCTTAAACATTTTCTATTTTAATCTAAAATACATATTTTACAAAGCACCTTAATATACGCCTAGTTATCGTGTCACCTAATCTATTTTCTATTCTTAACCATTTTCTATTTTAATCTATTATAATAAAATACATATTTTACAAAGCACCTTAATATACGCCTAGTTATCGTGTCACATATATATATTGAAATGAATTGTTTGAACATTATTTTATATATATATATATATATATATATATATATATATATATATATATATATAAAATTAAATTTGTTTTTTTATTTAAAATTAATATAGTTTACATTGCGATACGGAAATTTCTGATTCGAGATTTCTACCTTGTCATCAGGCAATATTAGATCATTGTTGTGAAAATGATTTTCATTTGAATATAAGAAACAATACGTTTGTTATTTATGGATGTGGGAAAACAGACATTTTTTTTTTCAATCTTAACGGCAAAAGTGTCAATCGATCAAAACCCCTGTCTAGACGCCATTTCCGTTGATGTATCTATTACTGATATATATATGTGTGTGTGTGTGTGTGTGTGTGTGTGTGTGTGTGTGTGTGACAAGGCTGACAATGTAAACCTGACTGCAGCTCTTGAAAAAGACCTCAAAATGGTAACGGACTGGGGTCAGAAAAATCTCGTAATTTTTAATACCTTCAAAACGATGCTGCTTTCCTTTAACTACCATTGTGTATCTTTGCTATCACCCATCAGAATTGCACCTGGAAAGCAATACACTGCGCCTTCGTAGTCCCACTTTTTCAACCGACTTGAAGTGGAACGACTACATTAAATCTATAGTTGCATTTACTGCTAGGAAGTTTGGATGACTGCGTCGGGCCAGAAAGTTTTTTTTCGTCAGAATCCCTCTTACACATTTAATATTCGTCCTTGCACTGAATACTGTTTGCCATATCTGGTCGGATGCTCCTGCTATTCATCTCGAGGTTCTCGATAAAATCCAAAGGAGGATCAGCAATGTAGTCGATCCTGATTCGGTATCTTGATTTCAGTCACTTTCACACCGACGTGATGTGGCTTCTCTCTGTCTTTTCTACAAATATTTTCTGACGATTTCTTTCCCCCTGATGTCACGACCGCATAAATTTAAGCGTGCTACTAGATTGGCATCCTTGTCCTAATCCTTTTACCGTTTAAATTGTTAAATGTAACATTCACGTCTACTCCAATTGTTTCTTTTCTCGCACTTCTTACCCGTGGAACTCATTTACGTTTACTTGCTAACCTGATAGCTACAATCTCTAAAAAATTAAATTCGAAAACAAACAGCTTCTCGAGGCAATATTCATTAAAACACTTAAGCCGTCAATTAATAGAATCAGCTATGAATACTGTAGTAATGTTCTAAAATGTTTGTAAAAAGAACAGTTTTTTCATGCACTTAACACGTGCTTGACCATGACATTACAACATATAAAAATAAATTCCATTTTGGGTAATTTTCATGTTCTAATGAACGCTAGCAATTTGTCAACCGTTATATTTGAAGCAGAAAAAATTTAGCCTAATTTTTAGCAACACAGTTTTGCCGGTTATTTTTTGTTACCATAACTCACACCCCTGAAGATGATTTCGGAAAAAGATTGAAAGTACTTGAGTACCTTGAGAAATGAATTATAATAACATCTGTCAACATTACAGCTCATTTCTGACATCTTTCAATTATAATACGCGAGAGATTATCCGTGAGTATGAACGGATTTTATAAAATATAAGCACACTGTTTGTAATTTATTTAATCTGACATATATATATATATGTATGTATGTATGTATGTATGTATGTATGTATGTATATATAATTATATAATTAATTAGTTTCTGACCATAATAATATTAGACCAGTGCACATTTGCATTAAAAAGTGTTCAATACAATTATATTGTAGAACTTTTGAATATTTTCCATTTGTAAACGAGTTATTAGGCGATCTAGATTTCTACTATGAGTTGGGTTTTCAGGCGATTTTCATTATTGAAAATTGCCTAAAGACACCACTAATGGTAAAAACCTAATCTCATAATAACTCGTTTTCAAATGGAATATATATATATATATATATATATATATATATATATATATATATATATATATAATAAAATCAGGAAGTGGGTAATGAGTCATATTATATCAATCGATTGCATGTGACAATAAACATCTTACATCCGATAAATTTGCAGCCATAATATTGTCAATATGTAACAATGCTTGAGAAAGAATCAAAGTTTATTTGTTGATTTCGTTGTCACTAACAACCGCATCTGTTGAAGCCGCTAAAGAAAACGCTTACCTACGAATATGGCTCGTTCTTTGTTAGTTGTGATTTTGCTAAGGTAACGAAATTGATTTTTTAGGTGCGTATTCATTTGTATTTCAACAGCGGCTTTTTGCTGAAACAAAAAAAGCTTTTGTCGACTGTAGTAGATTTTAGCCCAGAAAGTCTCTTTTGCGATATTTTTTGTCAGTCAGGCTGTTTATAAAGAAATGGGAAAACGGTTTGAATAAAACCACGGGCAAATGCGATGAATATGATGCTCGTTAAAAGCACTTTCTTTTAAGTGACGTGTTTCTTCAGAACGCGGGCCATCATGACTATCCAGACATATCCGATCCCTTTTTAGCTAAAAGCGACGTTTGGTTTGTTACCACCCTATTTATCCTAGCTCTGCCATCCACTGACGCAAAACTCATTAGATATATTACTCATCGTTTCTCTCTGACCACCTTTACCCCGTTCTGCCTTCAACGATATCCTCTTTTTTCATAATGTGTCCCAGAAATTTCAACTCCCTCTTTTTGATTTTAAGCGTGCATACACTTTTAGTTTCTATTTTCTTTAAAATCATCTCGTTCTCACATATTCAATCCGTGATATCTTCATAATCCTTGATATTACGTAGCAGTTCAGAGCTCTTTATTTCTATTGAAATTTTTCTTTTTCTTAGTCCTTTTTTAGTTTCTGTAAGAAATCGTTTCTAGCGATTGCTATACGCTTTTGCATATTTTTTACATGTTTTCCGTCATCTCTTAGGACACACCGGAGTATTGATTACAGAAATTATTGAGATCTCAGTATAAATCATAATCTCAGCTTCCTTTGTTAAAAAGAAATTAGATCACTCTAATTTATGTAAGAATATAAGCGTTTTGGGTGAAAGGTATTAATTTAAACAAACCTCGAATTTGAGGTCTCAGGACCAAAAAGTTCGGGCAACATATTAATTATGCCTTCTTATCAGAAAATAAGGTTAAAGAAAAATTTCGTTTTGCTGAATCTTGATTAGTTATTTCTGGGTTCGATTATCTTTGGAATCGTCCTGAAATTAAGTTTGTTTAAATTATTATATTGTTTCTTTTATCATTTTTCTCCCAACAATTCAATTTTTTTCTGAGAATTTGAATAATTATTACCCAATTGGTAGTCTCTCCAGATCAGCAACCAGCGATCACCAACTAGCGATTATCAACCACTCTTTCCCGGTATTCTGAACAGGAGTAGATGCTTATCCTTTTTTTCCTGTTTAGGATTAGATTTCCGGTTCTTTCTAAAGTATTTTCTTTCTTGTTCACTTTCATTAACCCCATTTGCGTCTTAGTGGCGTTGTCGCTTTGCTTGGGGTGACTTGATTAAAAACTACAACGTCGCCTGTGAATTATTATCGGAATGTCATAAAATAAAAATAGTTACTTTTAATTTTGTCCGGATTAAAAGAGGTAGCATGTCGTCATGTGTCACAAAATCGATTGTTTTAGATTTTGTTTTAATGAGTTTACTCAATACGAGGCCCAAGAGTCACTCAAGGTATATGCGAAGCGCAAGGAAGGATTAAGAATTATGTACTCATTTGGTGTTGGTATCTCCAGTTCGTAAATCGTACCTTTTTCTCTTGCTGATAACCATACTTTCTGTCTTCGTGCAATTGATGGAGAACAAGAATTGCTCAAGCTCACATTGAATTTCCCTACGGAGACATCTTCTTCTTCTTTATGTGCTGTGTTCCTTCAGGACGTAGGCGATCATGGAGTTCCATTTGGCTCTGTCTCTTGTCGCTCTCAATAATTTTTCTCTTGGTATCTCTTCTAAGCACCGCTCAATCAACCATTTGCTCAGACCTAACAAGTACCTCTCACGCTGCTTTCCCCTGTCTCTTCTTTTTATCTGACATGTGTGTATCAAGTTCTCCAGGCCCTCCTTTCTCATTGCGTTTCCCAGAAACCCCATTTGTCTCTTCCTGATATTTATTATCAATTTTCTTCTCGTTTACATCCTTTCCAACACCTCATCCTTAGAAAAGGGTTCTGCATCCTTCTGTAAAACCACTTTTCTGCTGCCTCAAGCCTCTCCTTCATCTTTGAGAAGGACAGATATCACGTAACAATCTAGCACTCTTTTCTTTGTTTCTAATGAGATTTTCCTCGAAAAAGTAACTTTCGGCCATCAACCTTCGAGGAACAAGCAGATTGCCTCCCATGCCAAATCTGTGCATAAGAATTGCAAAATACTAGCACAAAATGTTTTTTCTCATTTATATCTACCAGCTTGTATCTTTTTAACTTTTTTTTAGCGACGATTCACGCAATGCAAGGCTTAAGAGCCACTCAGAATAGAGCTTAATGAGGGAGGAGGAAAGAAGGATGAAGAATTCTGTACTTGTTTGGTGTTGATATCTCCAACTCGTACTTCGCATCTTAGTCTTTTTTTTTTCTTGCTGATGACCATAATTGATGTTTTCTTGCGTTGATGGGAAACAAGAATTGCTCAAGTTCTCTACAGAGACATCCCAGGCGCCAGAAAGTAACTCTCGACCACACCCTTGAAATAGCCTGAAGTGTACCTCAGTCTGTTAAGTGTCATACGTGATACACGCTTGAGCGACCATGTCTCGAAAGAGACATGACTGACTGGGCAGAAAATTATCCCGTAGTAGGTTGCCATTACTTTCTGCGGTATACTAGTTGCCAGCCAAGTCTATAGAACCTAATCTTCCCTGTTATTTAACCCATAACTAGAGGGAAGAGACAGATTAATACCTTTTCCAAGGATATTTGCGCATAAGAGGAGTAATAGGAGCTGTCTGTGTAAAACTTACTCCTTATCAAAGGCACACGAAAGAAAGATTTGCCTCCGTGAACATGACATGATAACTGAGCTATAGAAAGTCATTCGTCTGAACATCTGTCGTGGTAATTAGCGATAGAGTAGTGAGGGGCTAGAAAAGTTTCGTCTGTGGAATAAGGTTCCAAGGTGGTGAATAATTCATCTCCCACCAGTCAAATTTATCGCTCCTGAAATCGCAGCTCGGCTTCAGTCACTTTTCAATCCACTGTAACTTTGCCTCTTCTAAAATATTTTCATAGTCTTTTTTCTGACAAGTCTTTATGCTGGCACATTGATTTCACGAATTTAGCCGCAGTACTAGATTGGCAGTTAGGTCTCATAATTTCACTATTGAAATTGCTAGTCGTAAGCATAAGTTTTATTATAATAATTTATTCTCTCACACTTCTCGCATCTATAACTCATTTCCGTCAAATCTACTTTGATCATCAAAAATTTAAAAGCATTGTCACTGTCTTCTGTCTTCTTAAATCCTGTTCTTTTATTGTCCTCTCTGTTTACCTTTTCTTTGAGTTACCCCTTGCTACCTAGTTGCATTTATTGCCTTACTTTATGAATTTAAGATTATGACTTTAAGGGCAGTACTAGATATGCAACTCGGTCTCGTCATTTTACAGCTGAAATGACTAGATGTAAGCTTATTTCATGTACGTATCTAAAGACAATCTATGACATCCACTATATTATTATTATTATTATTATTATTATTATTATTATTATATAAAATAAAAATCTTGATAAAATACAAAGAAAAATCTGCAGTATTATTCGTACTAACCTGACACTTCGGTTTCAGATACTTTTCCACCGCTGTAACATAGCCTACCTACCTGTGCCCTTTTTTAATGAAAACTAATTAACGGTAATTGTTCTGAAGAGCTTCCCTCTATTCTACAAAGAGTTTATAGTTTTAAAAGCACTGCTAGATCAGCAACAGTTCATTTACTTACGCGAAAATACCCTTGTGAAAAGTATTAATCCGTCGCTTCTCCCTGCATCAATGGATTAAATAGAACAGGTTGATTTCTCTAGCCTTGGTTGGCAACCAGTCTTCCGCAGAAAAAATGGCAACCTACAATGGGAAAATTTTCTGCCTAGTTAGTCATGTCTCGAAAGTACCATACGTGAAAGACGCCCAAGCGTCTTTCAAGTATGGCACTTAATTGACTGACTAGAGTGGCAACCAAGGTCTCATCATTTTACAGCTGAAATTGCAACATCAAACCGTAAGTTTTATGCTAACAGTTTCTTCACTCGCACTTCCCGCTTGTGGAACTCTCTTCCGGCTTTTTTGCTTCCCAGTTCATTTTGATCTTCAAAAATTAAAATGCAACGTCCGTCGTTATCCTCTGCCTTCTTAATTCCCGTTTTTTTTACTGTTCCCTCTCTTTAATAGTAGTTTCTGTCATATTTTCTAAAACTCAGTAACCTTTTGCATATTAATGGCTTTATTGCCATGCTTGGGAGTAAAATGGTTAAAAAAAAACATCGTATTTTATTTGCTCTCATGAAAGATACAACGAAACAGCGTTTAATGAAACAAAGTTAAGCGAGGTGCCACTGTATATTTAAGGGAACCACTTTATTAAATAAATCAGTTGAACATCTCTTGAGTGGTGCTTCCTGTTAATCCCGATACTTAACATGCAACTCGTTTTTTTTTTTTTCCCTGTCCTATATTTTCTTTCTGTCCCGTTTTATGCACGTCATTGCCTTAGGCAGCAGTAGGTATGGTAAGGAAAGCAAAGACTATAGACAAGTCCAACTACTCAAAATGACCTAGATACAAGTTTTGTAAACACTGTTTACACAGTAGGTAGACAGTGACTGGAGAATACGAAAAAGTATCGGTGAACTGCAAACAATCACCCCAGAAAAGTTAAAATAAATATCCAGGTAGGTAAGCGTGTTTATTTTCCTGTCCACCAGGTAAACTTCTACAGAAGCCCAGATTTAATGTCGAGTCCCACACCCGAACGTAATCACAAAAGTTGTGTAGTTATCCTCAGGAGATGCTGACAAGGGTCTTCTCGGAGATGATGCCGATAGATTTTGTGTCATTAAACATTAAAAAAAAGGTGAAAAGACAAAATCTGTTAAAAGGCGAGAGTCAACAAGCTTGATAAATGATTGTTATTGCCAGAAAGTGCAAGTAAACTTGATGAAAAAAGATCAGAAAACCCTCTAAAATAAGACACGAAAATCAAAAGAAAAACAACACTTCTGAGGGTAACTGATCCACTCACAAAAGACCGAAATTTTAAAAAATATTTTCTGGATATTAACCTTCGTGACCTGTTCCTCTGTCCCCGACATTTGTCAGAATAGAAAATATTTAATTTTTGTTTATTATTATTTATGTTTTTTTTAATCATATCACTCCGAGCAAGGCGGTAACGCCACTGAAGTGCAGGGGACTACGTAAGAGCTAAAAGATTGGAAAAGAAAAAGGCGGAAACCACATCCTAAACAGGGAACAAGGGATGAATCTCTTCACCTGTTCAATAGACGTGGGTGGAGTGTGAACTGTAAGAAGAAGAGTCCCATTCATAATAAAAATCAAATCAAACCACTGACTTCCTAGAGATATCTATACTTTTTATTTGAATTCTTCTTCTATGTGCCTTGTCCTTTCAGGATGTAGGCGATCATGGCCTTCCACGTCTCTCTATCCCTGGTGGCTCTTAGCACGCTTTCTCCTGTAGTATCTCGCAGCCCCCGTTCTGTCATCCACCTGCTCAGTCCCTTCGAATATGTTATCCGCTCCTTTCCTCTGTTTCTTTTTCCCTCTATCTGGCCTGTTAGTATCAGATTCTCCAAGCCCTCCTTCCTCATTGCATGCCCAAGAAACTTCAATTGTCTCTTTCTGATGCTCAATATTAATTTCCTTTTCGTTTCCATTCATTCAAACACCTCGTCATTGCTCACATGCTCGGTCCACGATATCCGCAGCATCCTTCTGTAGAACCACATTTCAGCTGCTTCAAGTTTTCTCTTCATCTTTATTGATATTGTCCAACATTCACTGCCATATTGAAGAACTGACAATCACACAGAAATCCAATACTCTCTTCTTTGTTTCTAGGGAAAGTTTCCTGTCTTAATACTTGACTCAGCTTCTGGAAGGTGTTTATCGCCATGCCAATTCGCCTTTGGATCTCTGTGTCGAACTTTCCGTCTTCAGTTAGAACACTTCCCAGATATTTCAATTTTCGTAGCTGCTTGATTTTAACATCCCCCACCTGTATTTGGCACTTTGGGCTACTCTTTTTTTTGATGACCATGCATTCGGTTTTCTTGCAGTTTATTTGTAGTCCCTTCTTGTCACTCTCTTCAGCTATTTTCTGCAAGAGGTCCTGCAGTTTCCTTTCCGTGTCTACAATCAGCACTGTATCGTCTGCGTATCTTATGTTGTTCAGATTGTGGCCTCCGATGACAAATCTTGGTATAACATCTCAAAATATTCTCACTGTACAAGTTAAATAGATCCTGTGAAAATACACATCCTTGTCTTACGCCCTTGATTGATTGATTCGTTTTCTACGGCTTATCAAACATTTGCAGGTTATTTAAATTCAGAAAATATTATGAAATTGTAACAATTCGTTTTAGAAAATAACGGTTTAGTGATACAAGTCCTACTAATTAGCCCATAACTGATGGAGATGAGGTGAAGTTATATTTTTTCAATGATATCTGCGCACAAGTTAATATTATTAATTCAATAGGATTTGAAACCCTGTTCTCCGATTATCAATTCCAAGCCATTAGCCATTTACCCCACCTACACATCCGAAGCTTACAGCAGCTGGTATTCCCAGGCGATCACCCATCTAGGTACTGACCAGGCATGAAGTTGCTTAACTTCGGTGAATGTACGGAAACTAGTGTTTGAACATGATGTAACCGTTAGCCCTAGAAATCTGGGATAAAACGAGATGTGCGTTGTGGCGCAGTGGATATCGACTCGGAACATCAAATCGGCGAATTCCAGTTTAACTCCTTGCATTCACTTACGCGCAAATACCCTTTGGAAAGGTATTAATCAATCTTTTCCCTCAAGTTATGGGTTAAATAATAGGACAGAATGGGTTCTATAGCATTGGCTGGCAACCAGTCTACCGCAAAAAAGCCATGGCAACCTACTTCGGGATAACCTTCTGCCCAGTCAGTCATGTCTCTTTCGAGATATGATCGCCCAAAGCCTGGTATTGAACTCACAACTTTTGGGGTCAAGTCACTGGAACTAACCAACGTCTATATCCACTGGGCCATGTGCATCAGTGCATGGAATTCTGGGAGTTAGAAACCCGATGTCTTAGTGACAATTTTTTACCATAGCACATATTGCAATCTTCAAGCTAATGATTTTCTCTGGCATTATTTTTTATTTTTTTACCAGAGCTCATATTGCAATCTTTGACGCTGAAGTTTTCTTTAGCACTCCATATTAATGACTCCCATATTGTATTCATTTCAATGCTTGACCCGGTTAGGAGAATTTTGTGGTCTAGTAGCAAAAAACAAAAAACAAAACAATCTGATAATTTGAAAAGTGTTTACAGTAAATGCCTGTTAAAACAGAAAAAATTTTGATACACCAGGATACACACATACACACACACACAAACACACACACACACACACATACACACATTATATATATATATATATATATATATATATATATATATATATATAAAGGCGGTACAAACCCAGGACTTCCCCTCTAAATTTTATCTGTGTTTACATATATATATATATATATATATATATATATTGTTTAGTTACTTAGTTTTTGGTCATAATAAAATAAAACCAGTGCACATTTGTATTAAAAAGTGTTCAATACATACAATTATATTGTAGAACTTTTGAATATTTTCTATTTGTAAACGAGTTATTACGCGGCCTAGGTTTCTACCATGAGTGGTGTCTTCAGGCGATTTGCAATAACTGATTTTACCGTTAACCGTTTCTTTTAAGAACTCTCACGTAACGGTGTTTGTTTTTTTTTTGTATTGTGTTTTGTTTTTTTTTTTTGCTTTTTTTTTTTTGTTTTTTACACTTACGTGGCAGGAAATTTCTGAACGCGCAATTTTTTAAATTACAAGAAATTATGAGGTTTTCATCCATGTTTGTATGAACCTAATAGGTATTTTTTAGTATGGTTACACTTAGTCATAATTTCTGTATTTATTCAATAGTTCATTTTTGTTTGAGAATAGCCTAATCTTTAACTTTTCTTCTTGGCACAGTCTACATATTTTGCCACTGTTGTAAGGCTTGGCTGTTTTCACTATACTCTACGCTATGTTTGGGTTTTTCCATGATTTGATTTCAATTGCCACACGTGGCTAGCCAAGTTTGTACAGTTTTTTTTAAAGTTTTTTATTTAATCTAACCAGTTCGTGTCAGTCATGGGGCCAATTATTCCTAAAAGTCTTATCTGAATCCAACCAACAGTCAGTCTTAAGACATCTTGACCACAGACAAAGAGATAAACAGACAAACGCGACCGAATATAATATCTACGCCTAATAATAATAATAATAATAATAATAATAATAATAATAATAATAATAATAATAATAGATTCTAAGACAAGAAAGCTTCTTTCTACACATTAGATGCATCATCCAAAGGCTGATGTAGACCCTCTATACATACCCCGTAAAGAGGGTGCGAGAGGTCTTATTCAACTTGAATTGTCATACAAGACAACAACTATTGGCTTACTAACATACATAGAAACAACAAAGGACTGGATGATACAATTAGTCAAACAACATGAAAACAGAAAGAAAAAATATTCAATAATGAAAGAAGTCAGTATATACAAACAAGATATACATTTAGTAGATTCTGTAAAAAAGCAAAACAGAAGCCAAGAAACAAACGTTGCGGCAAAAAATATGAAAAGAAAGCCACGGATAAATCTCTTGAACAGATGAAACAACCCTGGCAAGACAAACCTCTGCATGGCAAATATCCAGAGCGTGCCAATAAATCCAATATTGATAAAGTTAATACTAATCGATGGTTATGAGCATCTAGATTAAAGTCTGAAACTGAAGGTTTTATTCTTGCAGCACAAGACCAAAGTCTTTTCACAAGGAACTTTCAGGCAAATATCATACATAATAATGTGAATATAAAATGCAGGTTCTTATATAAATACCAAGAAACAATAGACCATCTAATCTCAGGATGTTCTGTACTTGCCCCAAATGAATATAAAAATCATCACGATAGAGCGGGGCAATATTTACATTAGACGATGTGCAAACACTGGAAAATATGTAAACAAACACTGGTATGAACATCACCCAGCACCAGTTACAGAAATAGATGTCACCATTCTATGGGATTACGCCATCTACACAGACAGGAAAATTGAAGCAAATAGGCCAGACATTAAAAAAAAAACTTGCCTATTAATTGATACAGTTTGTTCAGCGGATTGTCACATAGCAGTCAAGGAATTCGAAAAACTATCAAAATATAAAGACCTGGACATTGAAATATATAAAATGTGGAAATTGAAAACAAGAGTTGTGCCAGTGATTGCACTTGAAATGATAAAATATGGAACAAAACAACACATTGAAAGATTCCCTGGAAACCCCAGCTTAAGAGATATACAAACAATTGTTTTATTAAATACAACCCACACATGTTATGGGAAATAGAAAAAATATGAAGTCCTGGGCATGACGGTAAACTGCATCCGGCAGCAAGGCCTCTCATTGGGAGGTTGGAAAGAGCATGGAACCACCTTTTAATTTCTGTTGTTTCCAGGTCAACCCTGACTCGGTGGTAGCACTTGTTAGGGGCCAAGTTATGGGCAAATAGTTAACCCCCAAAGTGGGGTCAAAACGCAATGAAAGTATAAAAATAGACTTGTATTTAAATGTGTACATAAAAATAGACTTGTATAAAAAAAATATTACCAACAATACATTTTTGAAGGAAAGAAAAAATTCTCAGCAAAGCATTTTTCAATACAAAACTAGAAGACATATTCAGTTTTCTAAAATAAAAAAGAATAAAACAAAAAATTTTCATTAAAATCTGACTAAATTAACCTTCTCACTACAACCGTACATTAAAAAAAATATATATATTAAAACCCCATTTTTTTGGCATTAAATAACCCACATAGGTGTTGATATGCCACAAAACAAAACTCAAACTCAAAAAATATGAAAAGTAGCCATAAGAACACACCACAACCTGCCTTGGGTCATTCCGCAGACTTGGTAGGTAGTACGGCCATAACAAAAGTCGAATTATGATGAGAAATAATAATAATAATAATAATAATAATAATAATAATAATAATAATAATAATAATATAGTGGATGTCATAGATTGTCTTTTGCTACGTACTTGAATTATACTTTGCAGTAAAGGTAAGTAAAAAGGTTAAAATAAACCCTGATATTTAAACTTCCAGTACTTTAAGTTAATGTTGCAACATGTGACTGATGAAAATCTCAGAATTACCAGGAAGATTCCTCGGTAGATTAAACGCTAAACTGAAAACTATCCGAAGACAATTTTTTTTTTTAATCATTTCACCCCGAGCAAGGCGGAAACGCCACTGATGTGCAGGGGGCTACATAAATGTAAAAAGATTAATTAGAAAAGAGTGAGGAGTACAAACTAGTTAGAAAGGAACAATAGAAAGCAGGTGCGATGACAGATACATAGGTGGAGAGAAAGGGAAGGTTATACGGGGGTGGGGAGAGAGCTAGAGTCCAGTGGTTAGTAGATGAGTATTGACTTTGCATTTAAATTTCTGGAGGTTGTAGCCGTCAGGAAAGCAAGAATACGGGAGCGAGTTCCACAGGCGGGAAGTGCGAGAGAAGAAGCTGCAGGAGTAGAATTGTCGTCTGCATTTGGCTAACCTGACTGTGAATGGGTGGGACCCAGTTGCCAGTCTGGTTGCACGAGTAAACACCTGTTGAAGGAGGCATCAGTGACTTAAGTTCGTCTGAGCAGAAGCCATGAAATAAATTAACTTAAGACTAATTTATGATAATTGACAGAATTTCCAATTAAGATATCATCCCGGATAAAAATCTGCAGTCATTAATAATTTATATCTTTGATTGATATTATTTCGAATTAATCATTTAAAGTATCTACAAACCTAAGAAAACTCATTTCAAAGAGACGGCGAAGTCTTTCAACTACCGGCCAGTAATTCCAACGAGTGTTCTGGACAAAACTCTGGTATCGAGTATAATTTTTATCTTGAGTTGAGATTATGTCGAATCTATCACAAGTAATACACAAATCTGAGAATAGGCAATATTTCAAAGACATGGTGAAGTCTTTCAGCTGCTGGCCAGTGATTCCAAAAAGTTTTAGGGAATAAAATCTACTATTTGTTATCTGAATGCTTCCTTCCGAAAAGATTGCACATTGCACACTTGACAGAAAAATAACAGAATCTAATCTATCTAAACATATTTATAAATGGAACTCTGTGTGTGTGTGTGTGTGTGTGTGTGTGTGTGTGTAACCTATAGACTCCGAAACGGCTGAACCGATTTTCTTGAAAATTTACACAGTTGTACGATAAGCGTCTGCGAGTGTCCTTAGCTAAGTTTGTGTCGAGGTACCCACGATAAATATCGAAAATCGATAATCGAAGAAATCGGGTTATAGAAGGAGTGGTCTGATTTTAATCAAATTTGATACACTTATAGACAAATACATAAGAAACGATATTCAAAAGTTTCAAGATTGCAGTTCTTACAATAGTGCAGAAAATCGATAATATATATATATATATATATATATATATATATATATATATATATATATATATATATATAAGGCAAGATGTTTGTGTGTGTGTCTGTTTATCTGCCGGTATGTCTGTATTTTTTTCAGCCCATTTATTTTAGTTTCTGTTTCGGGTTTGGCTCTAAGTAGGTATCATTGTAGTTCTTAATCTCAGCTATGATACTATTTACTCAGAGGACTTATTTAGCCTTCAAA
Source organism: Ascarosepion bandense (assembly GCA_037127315.1). NCBI lineage: Eukaryota > Metazoa > Mollusca > Cephalopoda > Sepiida > Sepiidae > Ascarosepion > Ascarosepion bandense. The sequence continues at coordinate 4,629,723 of JBBBDQ010000762.1, read as the reverse complement.
ATTCAGTTTACAACGAAAAACCTTATTTGATATCGATACCAGGAAAGGAAAATTTGACTTACATCCATTCATTTTTCTTTCAGTCTACGGTTTCACTTTAACTGGAAACAACTATTGCTTTTTCGTCTTTCGTGCCAACGTCCAAAGAGTCTGAGCTCCAGCATCATGAATTAGTTTTAAAGCTTTCATTACACCCGAGCAACGCCGGGCTATACTGATAGTATACAATAATAGATGTGTAATTCTTCGATTTCTATGCTGTCGATGAGGTACAAGTATAAATATTTAGCACATTTTGTGAAGTTTAATGAAGAAACGGACAGCGTGTTCAGCGATTGAATATGTCCACAGTTTGAAAACAAAAAAATAGACTTAGCAGTGCCGAAGACAGTTAATTGACCTCAATCCAGTCAACTGTATTAAGTTTAAGTTTGAGTTCTGTTTAATGGCATATCAATTCCTGTGGGTCATTTAATGCCAAAAAAGGTGGGGTTTAATGTATTTTTTAACGTCCGGTTATAGTGAGAAGTTTGATTTAGATTTTAATTATTTTTTTTTGTTTTTATTCTTTTTATTTTAGAAAACTGAAAATGTCTTCTAGCTTTGTATTGAAAAATGTTTTGCTGAGAATATTTTTTTCTTTCAAAAATGTATTATGGTAATCATTTTTTCTTCAAAAAATGTATTGTTGTCAATATTTTTCCTTCAAAATGTGCATATTTCTATTAAAGCCTATTTTTATCTATATATTTCTATAAAAGTATATTTTTATACTTTCATAGTGTTCTGATCACAGTTTGGGGGTTAACTATTTGCCCATAGCTGGGACCCTAACAGGTGCTACCACTCCAGGTCTGGGTGAACCTGAGAACAACAGCAATTAGGAGGAAGTTTCAAGCTCCTCATAATCTCCCAATCAGAGGCCTTGCTGCGACAGAATATTTAATAACTTTTTACTCCGATTATTAACAAAGTTTTAGAGGAATTTAAAGACGAACAACATATGTTTAAAAGCCTACTTCCCTCCGGCAAATATGGGCTGAATTCTATGAAGTGTCTTGCTTGGAAATCAATTAAAATTTATATTTGATAGGTTTATATTACACGAAAACCCCTGTTGCGTTTATTTGTTGTTGACATGGGTCTATTATTATTATTATTATTATTATTATTATTATTATTATTATTATTATTATGTCATTTTTCATCATATTTCGATTTCTGCTATGGTCACACTCCCACCAAGTATTCGGGAAGATCTAAGGCAGGTTAGATAGACAAAGTTCTCCTTAGTGTGTGGGCTGTACTTAGTAAGACATTTTCTTTTGTATATCTCTTAAGCTGGGGTTTCCAGGTAATCTTTCAATGTGTTGCATATTTTATCATTCCAAGTGCACCTACAATCACTGGCACAACTCTTGTTTTCAATTTCCACATTTTTTCTATTTCAATTTCCAGGTCTCTATATTTTGACAGTTTTTCAAATTCCTTGGTTGCTGTGTTACAATCCACTGGACAAGCCATATCAATTAACAGAAAAGTTTTTTCTTTCTGATTTTTAACAATAATGTCCGGCCTATTTGCTTCAATTTTCTTGTCTGTGTAGATGGTGTAATCCCATAGAATGGTGACATCTTCTATTTCTGTAACTGGTGCTGGGTGATGTTCATACCAGTGTTTGTTTATAGATTTTCCATAGTGTTTGCACATTGTCCAATGTTAATATTGCCCCACTCTATCGTGGAGATTTTTATATTCATTTGGGGCAAGCACAGAACATCCTGAGATTAGATGGTCTATTGTTTCATGGTGTTTATCACAAAACCTGCATTTTGGATCCACATTATTATGTATAATATTTGCCTGGAAGTTTCTAGTGAAAAGACTTTGGTCTTGCGCTGTAAGATTATTATTATTATTATTATTATTATTATTATTATTATTATTATTAGCAGCATCTGAAAAGAGCGTAAAAATAAGATAAAGAAAAGAGAAGATTGTCGAACAATATTTCGACAGTATGATTGTCTTCTTCAAGTTATGTTTGGCGAGATAAGTTTTTTAAGGACCCTTTTTTGATTATGTGTCCAAGGTATTTCAGTTATCGCTTTTTAATTCTGACGTCCAATCAAACAAGCTCTTCTGATAAGTGGATCGCCGACTCTTATCCTACTTGTCCTCAGTATGCCTCGTGAGAGTTAAATTTTCGAAGCTTTCCTTCATCATTGTGCGTACAAGCAATTTCTCGTTAGTCAGAGAAAGAACGAGGTAGATTTCATAATTTATGGCTTTACGCTACGTTCTTTGATAAATGAATTGAACGCAGTTTGGTTCGGCTATCAAATCGAACGCTCTCGGTCACTGGGGTTTGTTTACATCCTGTGTGAAAGATGCCTGACTCTGCCGATACGCCGATAGTGCTGTGGTAAGATATTCGCCTGATGACAAATTAGTCGGATTTCGATCCCGCCTTTTTTTTTTTTTTTTTTTAGTTGTGTCGCGCCAAGCAAGGAATTTCACTGCCACTATTGTGCAGGGGGTTACATAGGAGGAATGTTATGAAGAGTGAGAGGTTGCAGGGGGTGTCAGGAAAATAGTAGGAGAAGGAAGAGATTACTGTTGAGAGTGGGGTGGACGATGAAGAATGTTATGAGGAGTGAGAGATTGCAGAGGATATGAGGATAAGAGTAGGAGAGGGAAGAGAGTACTGATGAGAGTAGGGTGGATGTAGAAAAGAGGATGTAAGTTAGTGTGACAGGAGATGACTATTGATTTTACATTTAAATTCTTGGAGATTGTAACTGTTAGGAAAGCAAGTATGCAGAAGAGGTGGGAAGTTCGAGAAAAGAAGCTGCGTTTAAAATTTATTGGCTTCACAGTAAAGGGGTGGGACTTTGAAGCAAAACGGTTAATTTAGCTGCACTAAGAAGCTGTGATACAGCGAAACTTCCGGTCTGCAGATGATATATATATATATGTGTGTGTGTGTGTGTGTGTGTGTCTATATATATATATATATATATAGTCCTTCGCAGACAGATCTGTTTCGCTGTATTACATCATCAGCTCATCAGTACGGTTAGACTCCGATTGCTTTTAACCCAGGATTGAAACCCGTCCGAACTGGCGATTCTACCTCTGAGCTATTGTCGCTCGGTAGAAGAAGACAGACTTTTTAGTGTGCATATTATTATTATATACGCCCAATAGCTAAGAGTGTTCTAATTCATTGATGAATGAACGATGCGTAGATGCTAGAGTAGCTACTGTTTATATATATATATATATATATATATATATATATATATATATAAAAAGTGAGGTTTGCGTTTATATATATATATATATATATATATATATATATATATAGTCATCCGCAGACCGATCTCTTTCGCTGCATCACAGCTCATCTGTATGTTTAGACATCTAGCCAAGATTCGAACCCGACCGAATTGACATCAGTCCTCGATTCTACCTCTGAGATATGGGCGCTTTAGCGTGTTATATACAGTGTAAACACGCGCCAGTAGTCAAGAGTGTCCAAATTAATTATTAAATGAACGATGCGCTCATAGATAGATAGATAGATAGATAGATAGATAGATAGATAGATAGATAACAGACATTTGTAACGATAATCTACAAAACATTTACTCGCTCATTCAAAAAACCGAAGAAAGAAAGAAAAAGAAAAATATAGAAAAATCATAAACGGAAAAGAGAGAAAGTGAAAGAAAAAGAAAAGGAAAGAAGAACGAAAAGTAAGGAGGAAGGAAGTTAAAGTTAATGTCTTAGATCGACACCAGCGTCTTTTTGCAATTCATCTGCTTTCTTAAAAAACATGACATGAAAATGTAACATTAAATTTAGTTTGAAAGATAATGGGATGTATCTACGGTATAAAAATAAATTGTAAATCATACTTTTTAATACAAATTAAAACATAACTACTAGTAGTTATAATAATTAAAAAAATATTAATTAAAAAATAAGAAAATGATAAATGAAATATTAAAAAAACAATCTTAAAAAATGATCTTAAATAATATTAATACAAATAATATAAATAATAATAATAATAATAATAATAATAATAATAATAATAAGAAGAAGAAGAAGAAGAAGAAGAAGAAGAAGAAGAAAAATAGAAAAAGAAATCGAACAACTTAGAAGTGAACTATCAGTACTGGATGAACTGAGTAGAGGAATAAATGTAAGAACTAGGAAAAGCACAAGAGTCGAAAGAAAATACAACATTAGAAATGAAAATGAAATCCTATCAACTAAAGAAAAAATAAAGCAAAAAATACAACTGAAGGCTCAAAGAATAAGACGCTATGAGAAAAGAGCAAGATTTTACAGACAAAACAAGATTTTTCAAACCGATACAAAGAGATTTTACAGGGAAATAGGTAAAAAAAGAATTGAAGTGACAGTACCCCCCAGAATGGAAGAAGTCACACAGTTCTGGGAAAAGATATGGGCTTGCCCTAAAGAACGTAGCAAGGAAGTACATTGGATTGCACAAGAGATAGAAAGAATCTAAAATAAACCAGAACAGACATGGGCTGGAATTACAGAAGAGGATGTTAAATTTGCACTAAAAAAAGCACACAATTGGAAATTCCCAGGTATAGATAAAATTCCTAACTTTTGGCTATATTATTTAAATACAGCACATAAAAAACTGGCCAAAGAACTTCAAGAAATGGTTGACGATCCCACTAAAATTCCTGCATGGATGACTAAAGGAATTACATTTCTTCTACCCAAGAATGGTGACGCAAACAACCCGAAAAACTACAGACCAATTACATGTCTTCCGACAACATATAAACTATTAACATCTATTTTAACAAAACAGACATATTTATTCTTAGAAAGAAATGACATGATACCGCTTGAACAAAAAGGGTGCAAACGTGGCTGTTATGGATGTAAAGACCAATTGCTAATTAACAAAATGATCCTGGAAAACTGCTACAGTACAAAGAAAAATCTTAGTACTGCCTGGATAGATTATCGAAAGGCATTCGATAGTGTACCACATCCCTGGATCTTAAAGACTTTAAATATATACAAGATATCGCCCGTCATCATCAATTTCATCAAACAGTGCATGTCTATATGGAAAACAACCCTTTACCTCAATCATATAAATGGAACCTATAAGTCTGATGAAATAAACATCAAAAGAGATATATTTCAAGGTGATTCTTTGTCTCCCTTACTATTCTGCATATCATTAATAGCACTAACCAGTCAACTTAATAAGACAGAATGTGGTTATAAAATAGGCCAAAAGAAAATAAGCCATCTATTTTACATGGATGACTTAAAGTTGTTTGCTAAGAATGATAATGAGCTAGAAGGTCTTCTGCAAACTGTAAAATGCTTCAGCGAAGACATTGGAATGAAATTCAATTTGAATAAATGTGCTAAAGCTACAGTTTTACGTGGATCAATACAAGAAACATCCTCAATTAGCCTAGACCCTGCTGTAACAATAAAAGAATTGAAACCAGAAGAAGCTTATAAATACCTAGGTGTAAATGAGAGCGAAAACATTCACCATAAAAAAATGAAAGAAATAGTGCGTAAAGAGTACTATAGAAGGCTACGACTGATATTAAAAACTGAATTGAATTCTCAGAACAGAGTTATGGCCATTAATAGCCTTGCAATCCCAGTTGTCCAATATAGCTTCAACATCTTAAACTGGACTCTAAAAGACATCAGGCGAATGGATTCTAAAACAAGAAAGCTTCTTTCTAAGCATAAGATGCATCATCCAAAGGCTGATGTAGACCGTCTATACATACCCCGTAAAGAAGGTGGAAGAGGTCTTATTCAGCTGGAATTGTCATACAAGACAACAACTATTGGCTTACTAACATACATAGAAACAACAAAGGATTGGATGATGCAATTAGTAAGGCAACATGAAGAAAGAAAGAAAAAATATTCAATAATAAAAGAAGGCAGTAAATACAAACAAGATTTACAGTTAGTAGATTCTGTAGAAAAGCAAAACAGAAGCCAAGAACCAACTATTGCGGCAAAAAATATGAAAATGAAAGCCAAAGATAAAGCTCTTGAACAGATGAAACAGCGCTGGCAAGACAAACCTCTGCATGGCCAATATCCAAAACGTGCCAATAAATCCAATGTTGACAAAGTTAATACTCATCGATGGTTACGTTCATCTGGATTAAAGTCTGAAACTGAAGGCTTTATTCTTGCAGCACAAGACCAAAGTCTTTTCACGAGAAACTTTCAGGCAAATATTATGCATAATAATATGGATCCAAAATGCAGGTTTTGTGATAAACACCAAGAAACAATAGACCACCTAATCTCAGGATGTTCTGTGCTGGCTCCAAATGAATATAAAAATCGCCACGATAGAGTTGGGCAATATTTACATTGGGCAATGTGCAAACATTATGGAAAATCTGTAAACAAACACTGGTATGAACATCACCCAGCACCAGTTACAGAAATAGAAGATGTCACCATTCTATGGGATTACACCATCTACACAGACAGAAAAATTGAAGTAAACAGGCCAGACATTATTGTTAAAAACCAGAAGGAGAAAACTTGTCTATTAATTGATATGGCTTGTTCAGCGGATTGTAATATAGCAATCAAGGAATTTGAAAAACTGTCAAAATATAAAGACCTGGAAATTGAAATAGAAAAAATGTGGAAATTGAAAACAAGAGTTGTGCCAGTGATAGTAGGTGCACTTGGAATGATAAAAAATGGAACAAAACAACACATTGAAAGAATCCCTGGAAAGCTCAGCTTAAGAGATATACAAAAAATTGTCTTATTAAGTACAGCCCACACACTAAGGAAAACTTTATCTATGTAATGCTAGGGATGATAGGGAAGATAGAAAAACATGAAATGGAGTCATAACAACACTCCACGACCCGCCTTAGGTCTCCCCGCAGACTTGGTTGGTAGTGAGACCAAAGCAGAAATCGAAATATGATGAAAAATGACATAATAATAATAATAATACATCATCGTACGTCCAAATGCAAATATATATACATATCCCATATAATATTTTTCATGAATATATACACATATATACATATACATACACATACACATACAATATATATATATATATATACATATTCATATACATGGATGGATGCTGATGTATGCGTGTATATGAATAGATGTGTGTGTGTGTATATATATATATATATATAGATATATATATATATACATGTATGTATGTGCTTGTGCATATGTATGTATGTATATATATATATATATATTTTAATTTTATTGTTTCTTATTTCTTCAGTGTTATATGATATATTTATTTTTGGTGTATGTTCGCTTCTTTACTAGGATTTTTAAATAAAATTATTATTATTATTATTGTTATTATTTGTTGTTTTTGTTTAAATTGTTTTCTATATATTTTATATTTTTCATTATATATATATATATATTTAGTTAGTGAAGCTTTCAAAGCCGAAACGTCTTTTTCTTCCATTTTTCCACAAGCGAGAATATATATATATATATATATATATATATATATATATATATATATATATATATATTTAGAACATGTGCATAATTTTTTTATATATCCAGTACAAATAGTACATTTGTTTTGACATTGAAACTTCATTCTAACTGCTCATGTTAAATCTGTCTAGAAATCAAAGACTCTCATTAATCAACCATATTAACTACTCACTTTCTTCAAAATTCTAACGGTCAATCCACGAGACTTGTTCCCTTATCACTAACCCCACCAACATCCCACACACAAATGACCAAATATAAGAAAAGAGGCTTTCCATTCCTATCCACACCGCCTGATGAGACATTGAAATTTCAATGTCGAAACAAATGTAACATTTGTAGTGGATATATAAAAAAAAAATCTGTACATGTTCTAAAATATAATTTATAATAAATAACCACAGCTCTATATATCATATATCGAGCACTGTTTTAAATTAATGTTTTGGACGTTGTAAAAATTCATTCTTCGTTCTGTATTCACTCCGATGTATTCACTCGGATGTATTCATCCGCAGACAGATCTGTTTCGCTGTATCACAGCTCATCAGTACGGCTTAGACTCCGATTGCTTCCTAACCCAGGATTGAAACCCGACCGCATCGGCGTCAGTCGGCGATTCTACCCCTAGGTCACGAGCGTCCGGTAGAAGAAGGCAGGCTTTTTAGCGCGTATAAACACGCCCAATAGCTAGAGTGCTCTAATTCGTTATTGAATGAGCGATGCGTATATGCCGGAGTAGCTAATGTTTACAAAGTCTCCCACTCTTCCAGAGTGCTCAATCAGGGTGTGAGAGCGTATCATATATATATATATATATATATATATATATATATATCACTGCAGACATCACTTTAGTTAGTCAAGCCTTCAAAGACAAAATGCTTTTTCCTTCCTTTTTTCCACAAGCGAGAAGTTCGAGAAAAAATGTTTAGCAAAGAATTTTCGGTTACATCTGGCCATTTCCACATTAAAATGAGGAGATCTTGCCTCCAGTCTAGTAATGGGATTAAATTCATAGAGCCAGGGTACCATAGAGAAGATTTTATGAGAACAATTACTATAATATTTAAAAGTTACATTACGGTGGTTGGAAAGTGACTGAAGTCGAGATGTTAGGTCAGCACAATAACATTGCAGATTCTTCTTTGAATTTTATCAAGGATCTCTAAATATATAACAACAGCACGAGACCATTTGTTACGGCGATATTCGAGGTATGGACGAATTGTAGACTTGTAGCTATTTCTAGCAAAAATAATTGTCTACCACGACACAGTGAACCAAATTTCTGTCAGGAGACCTAGCAATCGATTCCATATAACCTTTCCACTTGATGTCAGTAGAAAATGTTAGCTTGAGAAGGTCCAACGAGTTCCTCTTCTGGAGGCTAGCACAAACCATGCTGATGGAAGGCAGAAAGGGTTTTCTTAAACGATTAATAGAGTGTAGTTTTGTTTTCGGGGCTTTAAAATTAACAAGTCATATCTTGCCCCAATTAACAACAGAATGTAGGTCACATTTTGAGAACATCTAATTTGACCCACTCCTTCATTCCATCTTGTTATTTTGGGAGGATATCACGAATATATTAATGCCTATAATTGACTTGGTAGAGTAAAGAAGACCAAGATATTTCGGCTCTTTTTCAAAGCTTCGATTACGACGAAGGAATGCAAAATATTTTTATATAAATAACGAAAGCTGTTCTGTTGAATATTGCAGCAATATGTTAGTAGTTTATTTTGTTTTATAAATTCAACTTTAACCATCTGAATAATTCCATTAGTGATAAGTTACGTAAACAGCAAGTACATAGGGATATATCATATATGCGAGCGTACCTGTATATGGACATAGTTTACGCTTAGCATGCCAAAACAATAGCAATTAAAATCAATATTTCTGACATCAAGAGACTTGTGCGTTCTAAAAAAGAAAACAAATCAGTCAGCAGTTTGTGTGATGTGATCTTCTGGGAAATTCATGAGGGAGGGAGGAAGAGGAAGATAAGGTATTAGAGAGGGGAAGAGGTCGATGGAGAGATAAAACGTTACAATAAATGGAATTTGTAGGTGTTATTGTCGTAAATGATTTTATGGCGATATACTTGTTCGTATCTTTAGACAAAAAAGCCTCGTGTATTAGATAGATAGATAGATAGATAGATAATGAAGAAGCATAGATAGATAGATAGATAGATAGATAGATAGATAGATAGATAGATAGCACACTGCGTTTCCTTGGTTTCACTTTTTCAACCGACCTTCAGTGAAATCTATCGGATCCATAGCTGTATCTACTACTAGGAAGATTGGGTCTCTATGTAGGACCAGAAAGCTTTTCTCAACTGAATCAATCTTACACATTTATAAATCTATCATTCGACCGTGCATTGAATACTGTTGCCATTTCTGGTCGGTTGCTCTTGCTATTCATTTCGAAATTTTCGACAAAATCCAAAGGAGATTCTGCAATATAATTGATCCTAACTAGACAGCCCTCAGATTTTCCCTCTAATTTTCCAAGCCCTTCATCCCCATTAAGTGCTCAGGAAAATTTCAACTGTCTCTCACTGATGCTAAGTATCAGTCAGTCAGTTAAGTGCCATGCGCGATACACGCTTGGGCGATCATGTCTCGAAAGAGACACGACTGACTGGGCAAAAGATTATCCCGCAGTAGGTTGCCATTGCTTCCTGCGGTAGAATGGTTGCCGACTAAGGCTATAGAATCCAATCTGTTTTATTATTTAACCCATAACTGGAGGGAAGAGACGGATTAATACCTTTCCCAAGGGTATTTGCGCGTAAGTGAATGCAAGGAATTCAACTGGAATTCGAACTCGGTTCCCCGATTTCTCGTTCCGAGCCGATATCCACTGCGCCACAACGCACATCCCTTTTTGTTTTCATTTTCCCGAAAACCTAGTCGTTGCTCCCATGTTCGGTCCATGGTATGCTCAGCATTCTTCCTCTTCACATTTCTGTTGCTTCAAGTCTCTTCTTCATCTTTGAGGAGATTGTTCAATATTCGTTGCCATACAGGAGGACAGATAGCACGCAACAGTTTTAGTATGGCGATTAAATTTGGGAAGTCTCAGTAACAAAGAGTAAAGTTCCTCAGACTATTTGCCATGAAAATATTTTTAGAAATGTCACAGACAAGCTACGTTATGGCAGTGAAAAATGAACAAAAGCCGAGATGCCAGTTCAAGATGAATAATATTGCAAATTCTTATCTATATGTCATCAAAAATCTTTATATACCTAGCAGAAGCACCAGACTTGATATGGCAGCAATATTCAAGCAATGAATAATATGAATGAATAGCAAATTTATAAGATTAGCATGGAACAGGCTCGTCTCCTTGAGAGGAAAACACTGCGCCTCCTAGGGTTAACTCTCACAACAGACCTCAAGTGGAACGACCATATAGAATCCCTAGCTAAATCCATAGCTAAATCCGCTGCTAAGGTCGGGTCTCTGTGTAGGACCAGGAATTTTTTTCTATCTAAAACAATCCTGCACATATACAAATCTACCATCCGCCTGTGCATTGAATACTGCTGCCATATCTTGTCGGGTGCCCCTGCTATCCACCTAGGTGTCCTTGACAAAATCCAACGGAGAATCTGTAATGTGATCGATCCCGACCTGGCAACCAAGATGCAATCACTTTCTCACCGGCGCAATGTGGCTTCTGTGTGTCTCTTCTACAAGTACTTTCACGGCTTTTGCTCCGATGAACTTAGATCTCTGGTTCCCCTCTATGCATGAATTTGCTCGAGCCACAAGATTAGCTACTAGGTCCCACACTTTTACTTCCAGTCTATGGTCTATCCTCTAGTTGGACAATCTTGCTACGTATATTACACGCTGTGTTTCTCTGTCCATTCAGGATGTAGATGATCATGGATCTCCACAACTTCTTCTAGTCTTCCTAGTGTATGTTCAACTACCCATTTGCACAATCTTACTATCTATGTTACTCGCTGTTTCACGCTGTTTCTTTAGGAAGACAGTGTTCATGGCTCTCCACACTTTCTTCTGTGTAGAGACCCATAATACTTGTCAACTGTCTATACCTCCCAGTCTATATTCTACCATCCATTTAAATAAACTTGCAGTTTACCACCTGTTTCTCTCTGTCCCTTCAGAACATGCGCGATCATGAATCTCCACGACTTCTATTTTTTCTCTAATCAATACTGTTACGCTGTTGGATTTCTTAGCCTCTGTTCTGCCATCCATTTATATAAAATCGTTAAATTACTTAATGTTTCTCTCTACACCTCTTGTCTTTAAATTCTTCAGGTGAGTGTCAAATTCTCCAAGCACTCTTTTCTCACTACGTGTCACAGAATTTTCAACAGTCACTTTCTGATTCTAAATACAAGTGTCGTTATTTTTTTTCTTCCTTTTTCCATAAAGACGTTTTCGTTGGTTGCACTATCCTTTCCTGATATTTTCAGCATCCTTCTGTAGAACCACATATTGGATGATTTATACCATATTGCAGTTTCGCAGTCTTTTCTTTGTTTCATAATACTTTGCTTAGCTTTTGGAAAGTAAATTCCGCTATTCCATGCTCCTTCGGATTTCGGTGCCACGGTTTGTGTCGTCATATTTTTTTTTCTAGATAGTTATCAGATAATTTGTAGACTCTCAGTCAGTTTCAGAAAAAAAAATTATGAATTAGAAGTTGAGTAAGGCATTAAGCAACAGGACAATTTCGCTAGAAACTAGGAAGAGAATACTGGATTGCTGCGTGATGTTCGTCCTTCAATATGGCAGTGAATGCTGGACAATATCATCAAAGATGAAGGAAAAACTTGAAGCAACTGAAATGTGGTTCTACAGAAGGATGCTGCGAATATCATGGATCGAGCATGTGAGCAATGATGAGGTCTTGTAAATGATGGAAACAAAAATCATGTTTTGATGTGACAATACTAGTAAATTTTCTTAAAGTACTGTATTTTTTTTCAATAAAAGTTAATAAATAAAAAAGGTCTTGCACATAATCTTTTCTTCTTCTTCTTCTTCTTCTATGTGCCCTGTCCCTTCAGGACGTAGGCGATCATGGCTTTCCACATTTCCCTATCCCTGGTGGCTCTGAGCACGCCTCTGAGCACACCTGTTACACCGTGCAATCCTCGTTCTGTCATCCACCTGATTAGGTCCTTCAAATAAGTTATCTGTTGCTTTCCCCTATCTCTTTTTCCTTCTGTCTGGCCAGTCAGTATCAGGTTCTCCAAGCTCTCCTTCCTCATTGCGTGTCCCAGGAACTTCAGTTGTCTCTTCCTGATGCCCAGTATTAATTTCCTTTTTGTTGCCATTCTTTTCAACACCTTGAATAATTTATCGCTAATTTTTCATGAAAAGTAATGTTTAATTTACAAGATTAGTTGGAAACATATCACTGAAAGTATTCTCCATTGCTAGCCACTACTTATCCCATCTTTCTGGCAGCATTTGAATTCCAAGTCAGAAAAACGACACGTCTTTTGAGGCTAACCATGAGTTGACCCATTTTTTTATAAAATCGAAAGAGTTATATGCCATCGATTGAAAAAAAAAAAGTGATAATCGGACGGGGCAATGTCTGGTGAATACGGCAGGTCGTGTAGAACTACCCATTTAAGCGTTTCCAAGTAGGTTTTTACCCGTTTTGCAACCTATGGTCTAGTGCTGTTATGTTACAAAATTACTTTGTCGTGTCTCTGCTCGTATAGCAGCCGTTTTTCTCCAATGCTTGGCTCAAACGCATTAATTGAAGTTGATAGCGATCTCCCTGTTTCAGTCGATTTGAGCAGCTCATAATAAACTATACCCAGTTGATTCCACCAAAGGCAGAGTAGAAGATTCAAACCATGAATATTCGTCTTTACCACCGATGTTGATGCATGGCCGGGCTTATCCCGCGATCTTCTACGCTTAGGGTTATCATAGTGTATCCACTTTTCATTGCCAGTCACGATACGATGTAAAAAGTCTGTCTTTTTCTGCCGTTTAAGCAGCTGTTCACACGTGACAAGACGCCGTTCGATGTCACTCGGTTTCAACTCGTACCACACCCAACGTCCTTGCTTTTAAATAATTCTTAACGCTTTCAAACGTTCCGAAACTGTTGTGTGATCAACTCCAAATGATTCTGCGAGTTCATGAGAAGTCTTCATGAAGTAATATCTCCAATTCTTCTTCTTCAAACTCTCTCGGAGAACCAGAGCGTTCTTTAACTTCAATATCAAAATCATTATTTTTGAAACGTCTAAACCAATCTCTGCGTGTTGTTTCAGATAAAGCATGGTCGCCGTAAATCTCAACAAGAATTCTGTGAACTTCAGCTGCAGATTTCTTTTAAATAAAGTAGTGCAGTAAAATTCCCCACTAATAACCTTTCTTTAGTTCGAATTTACTGAGTTGACTTTAACATCGACGTGCGCTGTATGAAAGACATGCTACCTTGTTCGAATATATTCTGTCAGTTAAGTGCCATACGTGATACATGCTTGGGCGATCATGTCTCTTTCAAGACATGACTGACTAGACAGAAGATTTTTTCCAAAAGAGTCTGCGGTAGACTGGTTGCCAACCAAGGTTATAGAAACCAATTTGTTCTGCTATTTAACCCATAGCTAGAGAAAGAAAAGACAGATTAAGATCTTTCTCAAGAGTATTTGCGCGTAAATGAATGCAACGAATTCAACTGGAATTCGAACGCGGCTCTCCGATTTCTCGTTCCGAGCCGATATATATCGATATATTACTCAGAGATCACCTTTGTTGCTTAGTTAACATTTTTATCCGCCACCCTCTGTGTTTCTACCGTTATAACTTTTTTTTTTCGTGCGTTAATGATCCCGAACACCGCACTTTCTCAGGGCTTGTACCAGACAAAGTTAAGCCTATTAGATATATACGCCGTAAACAATAAATTGGCAGCCACGACTTCATTAAAAAAACAAAAGATTCCCGCGAAAACCAGCCCGCTAGAAGCGTGAGAAGACAAGACATGACGTGATTGAAAACTGAAATCTTTTTTGTCCAACTAAAATGAACAAAAGTGGCAACACAAGAGAGAGGATTAGATGTTGTGGAAATAAGGGAGCAGGTAGAGATAAAAGATATGTATTGGGTGCGATGGATGAATTGTCGTCTAAATTACGCAAACAAAAAAAAAAGAAAATAACACTTATATCTCATTTTAACAGATATATTTACTAAAATTGCACAAAAATATCTTGAAATACTAAAGAATAAATTTATTTAATAAAATCCCCATTAGCTTCAATCACAGTCTCCAGACGATATCGGACTCTCCTGCAAATCTTCTGGACGGTTTCCTTATTTAAGTTGGTGAATGCTGCCATAATCTTTGCCTTCAGTTCATATTTGGTGTTGCAACGATTTTTCTTGGTCATTCGCTCAACTGCACATGACACATAATAATCAAACAGGTTACAGCCTGGCGGGTGGTGTTAAGTGACCAAATGTAATTGGGGATGTCGTCGCAGAACTTGTGCAACAGATCTGAGTAGGTTCAGCAACTTGGGTGACAAGATGCATGATGCCTTTTTTTTCAATTTTTATCACAGATGGTTCCCAACTGACACTACTGTACAAAATCAAAAACAAACATTACGCAAGCGCGAAATTTAAAATATAAAATGGCGACAATTTATTCATCGCACCCAGTATAATATTGGGTGCGATAGATAAATTGTCGCCGTTTTATAGTGTGTGTGTGTGTGTGTGTGTGTGTGTGTGTGTGTGTGTGTGTGTGTTGCATAATAAAATCAATCAAGAATGCTACAAGAACAGTGATTGTTGTAAAATATATATATTTTAAAACGTACTCAGATATTATATTACACCTTTCCGTGAATTTTATTATTTTGTGGGCTCCTAGAAACTCGTACGACTGTATCATAGTCCTTAACCTTATTAATAAGAAAGTGAATATCCCGTCACAGTCAACAGATTTTTTAAATAGGAAAAGGTTACAAGTTATTAAAATAAATAATTTTTCATTCTTGTCTAAATGATTCTTTGTGTTTTTGTTTTTTGCTTTTGTTTTTTGTTGTTGTTTTTTCAGAATTTGTATAAATTTAGTTTGTTTTAATTCGTGTCAAACCTTAAAAATTCTCAAACCGAGTTCGAATTCCAGTTTAATTCATTGATCTCACAATTAAATACCTTTGTGAGACGCTTTAATCCGTCTCTTCTCCCTCTAGCTGTGGGTTAAATGACAGAATAGATTGAGTTCAATAGCTTTGTTGGCAACCAGTCTACCACTGGAAGTAATAATGGTAACTTACTGCGGAAAAGTAATTATCCCAGTCGGTCATGTCTCTTTCGAGACATGATCGTCAAAGCGCGTATCCCGTATGGCACTTCTAGGTACCTCCATTTCATTTTTCAATGAAATTTTTAAAAATATTTTCTTTTTAATTTTAATTTTAGCTTAATTGAAAACTAAATGTGTGTGTCCTATTATTTAACCCATAAATGGAAGGAAGAGACGGATCAATACCTTTCCCAGGGGTATTTGCGCGTAAGTGAATGCAAGGAATTCAACTGGAATTCGAACTCGGCTCGCTCGCTCCAAGCCGATATCCACTGCGCCACAACGCACATCATAAGATACTAAACTTTAAACGTTTTCCTATCCATTAATGTACTGAAATGTGTTTCACGCTCATTTGTTTTTATTCAGTTTTCGAAATTTGGTCTTTGAATAGCTATATATATATATATATATATATATATATATATATGCTCTCGGACAAATTACCTGAAAATTCATAAATCTAGTAGCGTCATTGTTATTTATACAAAAGATAAAAAGGCGTTATTTTTGCTCATGAATGTGTAATTATTTGTAAAATTAAATGAAAATGTAAAACTTAAATTAGCTCCGTTTTTATGAGAACATTCATCTTGTAAAATCTAGAAGTACCTAAGAACATTCAACAGACGACAACTAGAGATTACTTCAGATTAATTACTATTTACGTTCGTGTCACGTGGAGATCACGTCTAGATGATTTTGAATTATTTGGCAACAATGATTTTCGGATAATACAATCGTGCATTCTTTATTCGTTTTTTTTTTTTTTTTTTGCTATTTACGAAAGACGAAAAAAAGAAATAAAAGAAAGGAATGCGTTGATATTTCTTGGCAGATTTACTAAGAAAAGTGAATAAAAAGATTGAATACGGGGAAGAAAGCATAATGTGGCACTTTTCGACAACTGGCGAAAGTAGGTCATGACGTGTGAAAAACAGAAGGAAGGAAGGAAGGAAGGAAGGAAGGAAGGAAGGAAGGAAGGAAGGAAGGAAGGAATCAATCAAATATGAAAAAATAACAAGTAACAAGGAAAGGAAAGGACAGAGCTGTAAAGAATGACAATAGAAAATAATAAAAAGCTTTAAAAGACATCAACAATTTAAAAGGAATAAAAGAACATGGGAGAGAGGAATCATGTTCAAAAGAAATGTAAAGAATATATATATATATATATATATATATATATATATATATTCTTTACTTCTTTATTGAACATGGTTCCTCTCAAAAGAGAAGTAAAGAATATATATTCACTCCCGTTCAAAAATTTAAGACCACTTAAAAATCTTTAAAAAGAACTTTTTTTTACAGATAGATTTTAAACTCCTCCCACTTAAGGTTACCAATACTACAATCTAGAAGGTTATGGAAACAAAAAGCTACATTCCAAACATTTTATTTAGAAATTTACATTTTTATAAAATGAGGCGATTTACACATGATCAAAATTATAAGACCAGAGACAAAAATTCTACGAAATTGTACAAAAAGTGTATGAAAATATTTAACAACCAAATTTAATAATGAAGTCTATCTCCACTGATTTTGATGACTTCAAAAATTCTGTCGGGCATGCTAGAAATAAACGTTTCCATTAAGGTGCGGGGGATGTTGCTCCAGCTTCTGAAGATGGCTTCACAAAGTTCATTTTTTGTTGAATATTGTTTGCCATTTCGATAAACATCTCTTGTCATCCATCCCCAAACATTTTCAATTGGGTTCAAGTCCGGTGAGCATGCAGGATGTCCCAACAGATGGACCCCATTTTCTTGTAGAAAGGTCAAGGTCCATCTTGCAGTGTGGATTGCAGCATTATCCTGTTGGAATAACCATCCATCCCCACACAAACAATGGCCCTCCATCATCAAAGATGCTTTTTGTAGCCTGTTAACACAACCAGCCGCTCTCTGACGACCCTGCATAAACTGGAGCTCCATCGTCCCTCTGTAAGAAAAGACACCCCATACCATTAGGGACCCTCCACCACTATGATGTGCAAAGAAAATTTCAGGAGGCATGTTTTTGTTATACCAATATCGTTGGAAGCCATCAGGACCATCGAGATTGAATTTTTTCTCATCAGAAAACAGGACTTTCTTCCACTTCTCAATGTCCCATCTTTGGTATTCGCGACTAAACTTTAAGCGGTCCAACTTGTGACGTGTAATTTGTTTACGCTTTTTATTTACCATGCCTTTTTATCTTAAGTGTCGTCTGATGGTTAAGGGACTGCAATCAGCATCTGTGACTGCCTTAATTTGACTAGAAGAAAGTCCCCCGTCTTTCATAACAACCCGTCTTATTCTCTTACTCAATGCAGGAGAAATTTTTGGGAGCCTACCAGAGGATTTTGCTTTCCCATAATTCTCACTGTTCTTTAGAAAGTTGCAAATCACAGTTTTACTGCGATTTACCTTAGCTGCGATCGCCCGCCGTGACAAATCTTGCTTATGGAATTCTAGAATTCGAGAACGCTCAACTTTGTTAAGTTTGCTTGCTTTAGGCATGGTAACACCTTTACGCAGTGATTGCTAATCTCTAACTGAACTAAAAACATGGGAATTACCATAGATCTAACAATTTATACCCCTGGTCTTATAATTTTGATCATGTGTAAATCGCCTCATTTTATAAAAATGTAAATTTCTAAATAAAATGTTTGGAATGTAGCTTTTTGTTTCCATAACCTTTTAGATTGTAGTATTGGTAACCTTAAGTGGGAGGAGTTTAAAATCTATCCATAAAAAAAAATTTCTTTTTAAAGATTTTTAAGTGGTCTTAAATTTTTGATCAAGAGTATATATATATATTCTTTACATCGCTTTTGAACATGATTCCTCTCTCCCATGTTCTTATATATATATACTAGCAGTATAGCCCGGCGTTGCTCTGGTGTAATGAAAGCTCTAAAACTAATCCATGGTCCTGGAGCTCAGACTCTTTGGACATTGGCACGAAAGACTAAAACCAATAGTTGTTTCCAGTTAAAGCGAAACCGTAGACTGAAAGAAAAATGAATGGATGTAAGTCAAATTTTGATTTCCTGGTATCGATATCAAATTTTCTGAAATATTGTAAGAAGTGCAACCGTGAAACCTCTGAATATTGTTTCTTGTGTCTTTTTCTATGAGTGTATCGATTTTGATTAAAATCGGGTCACTCCTTCTATAAACCGATTTTTTCGATTATCGATTTTCGATATTTATCGGGGTAAGAACACTCGCAGGCGCTTATAGTAAAACTCTGTAAATTTTCAAGAAAGTCGGTTCAGCCGTTTCGGAGTCTATAGGTAACGGAAACACACACACACACACACACACACAGAAAAAGTTCCATTTATAAATATGTTTAGATATGTCGAAAGAGGGACGTAAAGCAAGCTTTTTTACACACCTTTCATTGAATTACAGACAAGGAAAATCATATAAAAGTTTTTCTGATGTTTTGATATTTTTTATTTTGGCGTAGGGGAGATTGTATAATCTGTAATTGCATGTGTTAAACTATATATATATATATATATATATATATATATATATGTGTGTGTGTGTGTGTGTCTGTTGTAAGCATTTCACCCCAAACAAAGCAGGATCGCCACTGGTGTTCAAAGGTTGAGTCAGTTAGTTAAGTGCTATACGTGATACACGCTTGGGCGATCATGTCTCGAAAGAGACATGACTGACTGGGCAGAAGATTATCCAGCAGCTGGTTGCCATTGCTTTCTGCGGTAGACTGGTTGCCAACCAAGGCTATAGAACCCAATCTGTTCTGTTATTTAAAATATAGCAGAAGGAAAGAGACGGATTTTCTAAAGATATTTGCGCTTAAGTGAATGCAACGAATTCAACTGGAATTCAAAATCGGCTCTACGATTTCTCGTTCCGTGGCGATATCCATTGCACCAGAACGCACCTTGTCTGCACCCGGCGTTAAAGTGAGAGAACAAAAAAAGGTGCAAGAGATGATGAAGAAAGGATGGGAGTTTGATTGGAATCAAGTAAATAGAAGATGGCCATTGACGTTGCATTTAAACTTTCGGAGATTTAGATTCTGACAAAAAAGTCTTCATGGCCCGACACAGTGGCTCAAACTTCCTAACAGTAGACATAGTTATGGATTCGATGTAGTCATTCCATTTGTAATCATTTCAGAGAGTAAGGACGAGAAGGCGCAGCTCGTAGCTTTCTCGGAGACTAGATAAATCCATTCTGATGGCAGGCACAAAAAAACACAACAATCTTGGCACTATGCCTCATTACAATGCAACGCTCACTTCTCCCTCACTCTCTTTCTGTCTC
This sequence comes from Ascarosepion bandense, assembly GCA_037127315.1. Classification (NCBI taxonomy): domain Eukaryota; kingdom Metazoa; phylum Mollusca; class Cephalopoda; order Sepiida; family Sepiidae; genus Ascarosepion; species Ascarosepion bandense. Next base: position 4,609,507 of record JBBBDQ010000762.1, on the reverse strand, counting down.
TCTGTCTCTCTCTGTCTCTCTCTCTCTCTCTCTCTCTCTCTATATATATATATATATATATATATATACACAAAACTCTAAAGTGAGCCAAAACCTACCGCGGTTTCACACTACGGATCGTATGTTTCTTTTGTACTTTGTATCGAGCACTTTTTCTTGTGGTTGATTCCGTTTGGGGTTTTTTTTTCTTTACTGCGGAGTATTGAATGTTTTGTTCTTGTTCCGCGGATTTCTTTTTTTTCTCCCCAGTTATCCGACGCCTTAGTGCACCGGATTGTAACGGAATTAGGTTCTGTTTGTTAGTGGTTTTTTTGAAGGTTTATTTTAGTATAAATTTACGGCCTACATACTTACAGAGTCTATTTAGTTATTATATATATATATATATATATATATATATATATATATATATATTAGTAGTCGTAGTAATAGTATTAAGAAGTAATGGAATGACATTCGACAGTTCGTAGAATTTACTTTTTCACCGTGCTCGATACGTAGTAAAGCAATATTTTTTTAATACAATGGATAAATACCACTGATGTCAGCTAGTTCAAAGATATCAATAACAAAACCAGTTATACTTTGATCCAGTTCGATATCATGGGTTACTACACATCTATGTCTAAAAACCTATTCACATAAGCTTTAGATTTCGTCACGACATCACCACGAGGAACGAAACATCATTATGGACGCAAAACAATATGTACTTATCCACAGCACAGAACAATGGACCGAAATCAAATATGAGGACCATTTCGATATGAGGAATCACTGGAATCCGTTAAATCCACAGGATTATTAGGTTTATTTATTCTATACAACTTCACTGCCTATAAGGATATAAAGATTGAGGATATACGGCTATACAGAGAAGACGACGCTATGGTTGTAAAAAACTCCACAACTTCAAAAACGGATAGAATTAGGAAATTAATACGAATTAACCCTCTAGGGCCATTCGTATCATATTTGATACAGTATTTCCCTATAAGGAAACATTTGGTATTTCCCTATAAGGAAACATTTCGTATTCATTGACTGAGCAGTCAGTACTGCTTTCATTTGAAATTTATAAAATATTTCTCTTAAAAAGTTTTTCAGGAAAATATTTATTTCAAGGCTTGTTTTCATACTGTATCAAATATGATACGAATGGCCCTAGAGGGTTAATAATATAATATGATTAAGGCTTCTACTTGTCATAAAGTGAGGGATCAGTTCTATATTGTTATGAAGTAATAAACAGGTCCCCCACTAATTACTACTTAACCCTCTAGGGCCGTTCGTATCATATTTGATACAGTATTTCCCTATAAGGAAACATTTGGTATTTCCCTATAAGGAAACATTTGGTATTCATTGACTGAGCAGTCAGTACTGCTTTCATTTGAAATTTATAAAATATTTCTCTTAAAAAATTTTTCAGGAAAATATTTCTTTCAAGGCTTGTTTTCATACTGTATCAAATATGATACGAATGGCCCTAGAGGGTTAAACCTTAATCTTAAAGCTACAATCAACGGAAACCTCAAAAAATGTATATTTCCTGGATATATACCTAGACCTGGTCAACAACACTTACCAACCCTACATGAAAACAAATGCTAATTCTACAAATATCCACCCTAAATCTAATCAACCCTCTATTTATAATCAAACAAATGTCATCCATAGAATATAGAATAAGTAAAAACTCTTCCAGTGAAGATATGTTTACCAAACACAGCAAATATAACACAACCCTAAAAACAGTGGCCCCAAATGCCCTAACATTAAATATATTTTCTCGCACTTCCAGCCTAAGGAGCTCGCTTCCATATTCTTGCTTTCCTGACGGTTACAACCTCCAGGAATTTAAATGCAATGTCAACACCCATATCTTAACCACTTGTCTCTAGTCATTTCTACATCACCCTGTATATATTTTCCTTTCTCTCCACATTTACAATTGTCATCATATCTGTATTCCCATCCTTAATAGGTTCGTCTTTCTCTTTACTCTTTCCCTGTCTATTTTTGTTCTCTTTTGTAGCCCCCTGAACGTCAGTGGCGTTAGCGCCTTGCTCGGGGTGATATGATTAAAAAAAAACAAAAAAAAATTGAAGACGTAGGGAGATGGTCAATGTTCACTGAATTGGCCTTGTGTGAAACATGACCAAACTCCTTAAAACTTACAGTGTATTCGCAATCATCAGAAGGTTTTCAGCAGGTTGTAATATGTGGATTTGTGGAAGAATAAAGTATACATTTTGCATGTCAAAATAGAAATTTATTGATAGAAAAGGGTAATATAAATTGTAGAAGTAAATGTTCAATGAGAAAGATAAGGATATCAAGAGTTCATAGTGGTATGTGTGTATGTCATCGTTGAGTAGGAATGTTGTGAATGGAGAAAAAGAAGTAAAAGGAATCAGCACACGAGAAAGAAGGAGACGAGAACGACCGTCCAGGTAGACTTGAAGTTTCTCCCTTGTTACATTTTAGCTTGTCGTCTCTGCCTTTTATAACCATTTAGATTTTTTCGCACTGGATCGCTAACTCTTGTCAGTCTTGCAAATTGCTTCCATTGGTCAGAAAATTAATTTAACATCTACTCGCGAAATATGTCTTCAACTTTTTTCTTTCAGCACGTGGTCAGTACTTTTTATATTTGGCAAAACCAGGATTTCACACGTCATTGTGAATTTTTGTAACAGTAAAGAAGAAATTTGTTTTTAATTCTTAATTTCCTATCCACCACAAACTTACAAGAATGAAGATTAAATATAAACACATTATTTATTAATTTATGAAATAAAGAAAGAAATCTATGTAGATAACTGGTAAAATAAAGCAGAATAATGCAAAAAAAATTTTTTTTTTGTTTTGGAAAGAAGAGGAAAAAAAACGGAAACATGAAAAAAATGGAAAAAAACAACAAAGAAAACTGAACAACGTATGGGAAGTGGGTGAGATGAATTTAAAAGAGAAAAACAGATTTTAAATATGAGTTAAAAACAAAACTATAAATTAAAAAAAAAACCCTTACAGAAGAGTGCAAAAAACAAAAACAAAATGACGGAACAAAAAGATAAAGTTAAAAGTGAAAAATTAAAAAAAAACATGAAATATAAAAGAAAAAGCTAAATCCCAAAATATTAAAGAAAAATATTAAAATATTTAAAATACAAATTAGAAGATAAATATAAAAGTACAGCTAAAAAGAGACAAGAACCTAAAGTATAAAAGAATTAAAGATATGAAATCCACAATAAAAATGACAAAAAAAGTTAAAATTCATATTGTTTAACTTTCTCATTCCACCTCTCCTTAATTTAAAAAAAAAAACATGAAATCATCTTATATTTTCTAAAATAAACCACTTTCCCCATTTGTTTTTAAAATATTACCTGAAGATGACCAATATTGTTCTGAAACATGAAAACATTTTTGTAGTGATATAATGTGTGTGTGTGGGTGTGTGTGGGTGTGTTTGTGTGTACAAAGGTCGGAGTGAGAAAAGGTCACAGAAGTAGAAAAAATAAATAAAAATATGCAATTGAAGACTGACTTAAAAATAGAACTAGATAAAACAAAGAAAAGTACCTGAATAGGAAAGAATAATCAACGGATAAAGAGAGAGAAAGAGAAGAAGATATGGGAAAGCGAAGCAAATATAGTGAGGGTCAAACTGAGAGATAAAAGCCTCGAGTAGAATTGAAGAAAGAAAGAAAGAAAGAAAGAAAGAAAACTAAGAGATGCGCGTAAAGAGAGAGAGAGGGGGGGGAAGAGAAAAGTAATATATATAAAAAAACATAAATCTAAAGTTTTTTATAAATGGAACTCTGTGTGTGTGTGTGTGTGTGTGTGTGTGTGTGTGTGTGTGTGTGTGTTACCTATAGACTCCGAAACGGCTGAACCGATTTTCTTGAGAGATTACACAGTTGTACTGTAAGCGTCTACGAGTGTTCTTAGCTAGGTTTTGTGTCGAGACACCCCCGATAACTATCGAAAATCGATAATCGAAAAAATCGGGTTACAGAAGGAGTGGTTCGATTTTAATCAAATTTGATACACTCATAGTCAAAGACATAAGAAACGATATTCAGAAGTTTCAAGATTGCAGTTCTTACAATAGTGCAGAAAATCGATAATATACATATATATATATATATATAAAAGGCAAGATGTTTGTGTGTGTGTTTGTTTATCTGCCTGTATATCTGCATTTTTTTCAGCCCTTTTAGTTTTTGCTTCGAATTTGGCTCTAAGTAGGTATTGTAGTTCTTAGTTTCAGCCATGATAGCATAATTGTAGTTCTTAGTCTCAGCCATGATACCATTTACTCAGAGGACTTATTTAACCTTCAAAATTCAGTTTACGACGAAAAAAAACTTACTGATATCGATACCAGGAAATCAAAATTTTACTTACATCCATTCATTCTTCTTTCAGTCTACGGTTTCGCTTTAACTGGAAACAACTATTGTTTTTTAGTCTGTCGTGCCAACGTCCAAAATGTCTGAGCTCCAGGACCATAGATTAGTTTTAAAGCTTTCATTACACCCGAGCAACGCCGGGCTATCTTGCTAGTATATATATATATATATATATATATATATATATATATATATACTAGGTGCGATTGGTAAATTGTCGCAATTATTTCAAATATTCTTTAGGCTGAATCTGAGCTCCAGGATCATGGATTACTTTTAAAGCTTTCATTACACCCGTGCAACGCCGGGTTATACTGCTAGTAATGCTATATATTGAAATGAAGAGAGAATTAAGAAAGAGAAAAGGCTGGTTAGGAAAAGATTGTACAAAAATCGATTGATGAAGAGAAAGTGTGAGTAAAAGATGATAATGTCGAAGACTGCAGGAAGATAGGTAAATGAGGTTTATATGAAAAAATGATAGTCTGAGAGAGAAAGAGCATAAGAGATAGATAGATAGATAGATAGATAGATAGATAGATAGAGAGAGAGAGAGAGAGAGAGAGAGAGAGTAGGATCTTGAAAATGAAATAAGATAATGAGAAAAATGTCAAAAAGCGAGAGAAAGAACAAAGTGGAGACGTAAAGATAAATAATGGTATGTGCATCGAGAGAATGGTAAACAAAGGTGAGATGGTAAACAAAGGTGAGATGGTAAACAAAGGTGAGAGAAAACGTAAAAAGGTAAATGAACAGAGTGGGAAAAATGTATAAAAAGAAAAGACAATAATAACAGAATTTTTTTTAAATAACACAACTAGAAACTCACCGAAAGAAAGAAAGCAAGAATGAAAGAAATAATGGAAGGAAAAAAAACTAAAAAAAAAAACAGACTGAAAAAAATAAAGAAAACAAGAAAAAAGAGAGAAATAAAGCAATCAAGCAAGAAAGAAAGAAAGAAAGAAAGAACAATAAAACAGAAATTTAAAAAAATAACGCTAGAAACTCACTGAAATAAAGGAAGCAAGAAGGAAAATAGAAAGGAAGGAAGGGGGTAAAAGAGAAAAAAGTAAGAAAGAAAAAGGAAGAAAGAAAGCCAGAAAGAAAAACAGAAAGAAAGACATCAAGAAAAAAGAGAGAAATAGAGCAAGCAAGCAAGAAAGAAAGAAAGAAAGAAATGAAAAGAAAGAAAAAAAGAAAGAAAAATGAATAAAAAAAGATCATAATCACAGAAATTTGAAAAATAACCAGAAACTTGCAGAAAGAAAGAAAGAAAGAAAGAAAGAAAGAAAGAAAGAAATTAATAAAAGAAAAATATAATAATAACAGAAATTTTAATAACTCAATTAGAAACTCGCCGAAAGAAAGAGAGGAACAAAAAAGGAGAAAGAAAAAGCAAGAAAGAAAGAAAGAAAGAAAGAAAGAAAGAAAGAAAGAAAAAAGGAAAGGAAAAAAGAAAGAAAGAAATCGAGAAAAAAGAGAGAAATAAAGAAATCAAGAAAGTAAAAAAGAAACAAAGGAAGAAAAAATGAAAGAAAGAAAGAAAGAAAGAAAGAAGCGATGAAAAAAAGACAATAATAACAGAAATTTAAAAACATAACCCAACAAGCAACTCGCCAAAGAACTTAAATAAAAGAGAAACGTAAAAGAAGTATGAAAGTATATTATTGAATGAAAGAAAGAAATTAGGAAAGAAAGTATGGAATAAATGACTAAAGCATGAATGAAACTAAGAAAGAAAGTAAAAAAGACAAAGAAGTATAAAATTATATTCATGAAAGAAAAGAAGTAGAAAGTACAAAAGTGAGAACAAAAGAAAGTAAGCATAAAGGAAGGAAGGAAAGAAAGAAAGAATGCAAGAAGGGAAGAATGTCAAAAGAAAGAAGTAAAACCGGAAGAAAGCGAGAAATTCTCCAGAGAAAGAAAATAAGAAAGAAAGCCGGAAAGAGAGAGAGAGAAAAAGAAAAAAAATCATGAAAAAAGAGAAATAACAAAAAAAAAAAAAAAGAAAAAAGAAAGACAAAAGGAAAAAAGAAAGAAAGAAAGAAGCGGAAATAATGGAAAAGGAGGGTCAAATGTAAAAGTAGTTTCTCGAAAAAGAAAGAAAATAGAAAAAACGAATGAAAAACTAGGGATAATGAAAGAAAGAAAGACAGGAAGGAAAATTTAAGAAAGAGTGAACTAAGAAATGCGTGGTGGTCCAGTGGATATCGGTTCGGAACAAGAAATCGGAGAGGCGAGTTCCAGTTCCAGTTGAATTCATTGCATTCACTTACGCACAAATACCCTTGGGAAAGGTATTGATCCGTCTCTTCCTTCCATTTATGGGTTAAATAACAGGACAGATTGGGTTCTATAGCCTTACCTGGCAACCAGTCTACCGCAGAAAGCAATGGTGGCAACCTACTGCGGGATAATCTTCTGCCCAGTCAGTCATGTCTCTTTCGAGACATGATCGCACAAGCGTTTTTCACGTATGGCACTTAACTGACTGACTGACTGAACTAAGAAAATAAATAAATAGAGACAAAATAGTGAAAAAAAAAAGAAAAGAAAACATGAAAAGGAAAACTAAAGAGAGAGAGAAGTGAAGAAAGAGTAAAATTAGGGAAAAATGAAGAAAAGAGGGAGCGAGTGAATGAACTAGAAAGAAAAAGAAAACTAAAGGGAGAAGGAAACAAAGAAAAAAGAAAGAAAAAAACTCGAAAAATAAAGAAAGGCGGAAATCAAAGAAAAGAGGTTTTAAGAAAAGGAAAGAAACAGTGAAACTGAAGAAAGAGAAAAAAAGAGAAAAAAAGAAAGAAAAAAGGAATAGAACAGCGAAAAGAAATTCAAAAAGAAATTAAAGAAAAATATATAAATGATTGAAAAGTAACGAGAAGAGAATCTGTAACGTGATAGGTCCCAACCTGGCATCTCGACTCCAGTCACTTTCTCACCGACGGGATGTGGCTTCCCTCTATCTGTTCTACAAATATATTCATGGCTTCTGCTCCGACGAACTTACGTCACTGGTGCCCTCTCCCCAAGAATTTACACGTGCAACCAGACTAGCAACAAGGACCCGTCCATTTACGGTTAGATCAACCAAATGCAGCTGACAATTCTCCTCCATCGGCTTTTTTTTTCTCCAATCTCCCATCTGTGGAACACCCTTCCGTATACTTGTTTTCCTGACGGCTACAACCTCCAGGAATTTAAATGCAAGGTCAATTCTGATCTCTTATCCACTTGACTCCAGTCCTTTCTATATCAACCCGTATATCTTGTTCTTTTCCTTTCTCTCTACCTTCGCAACTGTCTTCACACCTGTGTTTCCATACTTCTCTTGCCCTTTCTCTGACATTCAATGTAACTGGTTCGTCTTTTTCTTTACTCTCCTCTTATCTAAACTTTTACTCGTACTTCCCGCCTGAGGAATTCCCTTCCATATACTTGCTTTCATGGCGGCTACAACCTCCAGGAATTTAAATGCAAGGTCAATTCCGATCTCTTATCCACTTGACTCCAGTTCTTTCTCCATCACCCTATATATCGTGTTCTTTTCCTTTCTCTCTACCTTCGCAACTGTCTTCACACCTGTGTTTCCATACTTCTCCTGCCCTTTCTCTGACATTCAATGTAACTGGTTCGTCTTTTTCTTTACTCTCCTCTTATCTAAACTTTTACTCGTACTTCCCGCCTGTGGAACTCCCTTCCATATACTTGCTTTCCTGACGGCTACAACCTCCAGTAATTTAAATACAATGTCAATACCCATCTCTTATCCACTTGACACCAGTTTTTTCTAAATTACCCCGTTTTTTGTTTTTTTTTTTTTTGCTTTTTTTTTCTTTACTTTCGCATTTGTTTTCAAACCTTTGTTCCAATCCTTCTCTTGCCCTTTCTCTGACACCCCTTGTAACTGGTTCGTCTTTCTCTTCACTCTCATCCTGCCTAAACTTTTACTCTCTTATGTAGTCCCCTGCTTGTCCCGCCTTGCTTGGGGTGAAACGATTAAGAAAAATAAGAAAAAGAAAGAACATGGATAAAAGAGGGAGAGGAAAGTAACTTTAATAAAACACTAAAACACAGAAAGATCGGGGATGATAAAGTTATGCTACAAGACAGGAAGGGGGGAAGATATAGATAGAAAGAAAGTTGGGAGTGGGTACTTCACCGTTAACTTTTAACCTTTCATTGTGACATCGCAAGACAAATGACAAAAAAGATACGAAAAGCAATTACCGCCTCTCTACGGCATTGTCTAGTTAGTTCTGGCGGGAGCTGGGCTGGGAATAAGGACTGACATCAGTTAGCGTGGACATTTAAATCGGCGGGGATTTTAGAGAGAAGATTCTTGGTCCGAGGTTTAATGTCATAATGGGAATGGTGGTAAATTGTTAGTTCTATCGATGGTTATTTTGTGGGTGATGATGATGATGGTGTATTTATGCTGTTGATGAAGTGACTTAGTGGTGATGGTGAAGTTCAGGGGGATGGCGGTAAAATTGGTGGTCGGTTAATATAGAGGTTGGACTGTTGCTCCTACCTGTTAGGGTTATTACAATCTAGGAACAATTTGGTTGTTCAGTTATTTTATTTGTCAAGTAAAATAACTTCATTATTTCTTTTTACCCGTATTTTTTCCTTTTCTCTCTCTCTCTCTTTTCTCACTCTTCTTTCTTTCTGTCTGTCTTGCTTTCTTTTCTCTTTTTTGTTTTTTTTTTTCATTTCTCTTTTCTTTGTTCTTTCTTTCGTTTTCCGTCCTTCAATTTTAATTTGTTTTTCTTATTTTTTTTCTTTTTCTTTTTTGATCGGTTAGGATGTGCATTGTGGTGCAGTGGATATCAACGCGGAACGAGAAATCGGGGAGTCGATTTCGAATTCCAGTTGAATTCCTTGTACTCACGCACAAATATCCTTGAGAAAGGTATTAATCCTTCTCTTCCCTCTAGTTATGGGTTAAATAACAAGACAGATTTGGTTCGATAGCCTTGGCTGGCATCTAGAAATTGCATATCAGATGATTAACAGAACTAAAAGACGAAATATGTAAGTATATGCTTGATGAACAAACAAGAATGTTTTTTTTTTCTGTTAATAATTCCATAACTGTTTATTACCTCATTCTCGAAACATTATAACTGGAAATGACTCGTCTGGATTATTTGTAAAGCAAGAAAACCAAAGAAAATTTTACAATTTATTATGCAATAACGGTTACGCTACGAAATATTAATAGATGATTTATCGGGTTTTTTTCCACAACATATTTTTATTGATTATTTTTTTTTAATCTGATTCTTTGACTAAGTCTTAAACATATGTATTATTAGCAGTAAAAGTTAAATTCATCAAACTTTGTTAAAAAATACCTAAAGAAACATTTTTGCAATGATTTGTAAAGTTTGTGTGGCACCGTATTTTAGTACATCTTGGTATATAGCTACATATCTCGACCGCATGAATTTAAACCCAGTACTAGATAGCGGGAGGTGCGTTGTGGTGCAGTGGATATCGGCTCGGAACGAGAACTCGGGGAGCCGAGTTCGAATTCCAGTTGAATTCATTGCATTCATTTACGCGCAAATATCCTTAGGAAAGGTATTAATCCGTCTCTTCCTCCCAGTTATGGGTTAAATAACAGGACAGATTGGGTTCTATGGCAACCAGTCTACCGCAAAAAGCAATGGCAACCTACTGCCATTCTACCCAGTCAGTCATGTCTCGAAAGAGACACGATCGCCCAAGCGTGTTTCACGTATGGCACTTAATTGGAGTAGATAGACAAAACTATCGCCCAGTTCACACTCCACCCACGTCTATTGAACAGGTGAAGAGGCTCATCCCTTGTTCCCTGTTTAGGATGCGGTTTCCGGTTTTCTCTTTTCCAATCTTCTTACTCTTACGTAGCCCCCTGCGCATCAATGGAGTTACCGCCTTGCTTGGGGTGATATGATTAAAAAAAAAAACTGGCTGACTAGATAGCTTACTAGTTTCTATTCTTTTACTGTTGAAACTGATAGATGCAAGTTTTACTCAAATAGTCTCTTATCTTGCACTTCTCGCTTGTAGAACTCTGATCAAGTTTTTTTTTTTTTTTTTTCTGGTTCCCTGGCACTTAGGTTTTTCTAAAATTGCAAAAGCGATGTCAATCGTCATCTTATGTTTTCCTGAAACCTTTGATTTTGTTGTCCTTTCTCCTTACTAAATTTTTCTCATTTTCTTCCACTCCTAGTAATCCCTTGCGTCTTAGCGGCATTATAGCCTTGCTTGCGGTGAAATTATTAAAAAAATTGAAAAAACTCAGTCTACTATAAACATGATTTCTGTTTTCTTTTCTCGTCGTGTCGATATTACCCTTTTCATTTCTTTCCGGAACGGTTTTGTAATTCGAGCATTAATATTAATTGGGACGCAGTTTCTCTCTTCAAATGTTCTCTGCGTAACCATGTCGTTTTATCAGTATTTTTTTTTTTTTTACATAGCATTTTCTATCACATTTTGGCTTTACCGTTTTGAAATTTTTTGTTCCATATTTGTTTTCTTCTTCTTCTTCTTCTTCTTCTTCTTCTTCTTCTTCTATGTGATGTATTAATTCCGGACGTAGGCAATCATTGCTTTCTACAACATTCTTTTCTTTTAACTCAAAGCAATATTTGTTACCTATACCGTTACAATATTTTTCACTCCTTGATCTGACATCCAAATGCAAATATATCTAGCAGCAAGGCTTCTGATCAGGAGTGTGGAAGCATTGAGGGATGTAGAACTGCTGCTGTTCCCAGGTTTACTCTGGCCCGGGATCGAAACAGACATGAGTGACTGGGCCGAAGATTTTCCCTCAGTAGGTTGCGATTATTTTCTGCGGTAGACCGGTTGCCAACCAAGGCTATAGAACCCAACCTGTCCTCTTATTTGACACATAGCTGGACGGAAGAGGCGGATTATTACATTTCCGTTTATTTGCGCGTAAGTGAATGCAACGAATTTGACTGGAATTTGAACTCGGCTCTCCGATTTCTCATTCCGAATCGATATCCACATCCTAAAATACATTGTATTTTATATTCTGCTACAGTGTTTCTACTTCCGAGACGAATATGTAAATTAAGCAATCGGAGTCTAACCGTACTAGATAGATAGATAGATAGATAGATAGATAGATAGATAGATAGATAGATAGATAGATAGATAGATAGATATTATGCTCTCATTACGATTGAGCTCTCTGGAGAAGAAAATTTTAAAAAGAGTTTCCACTTCGGCTATAATGCGTGACTCTTCAGAAATGAATTGAGTTCTCTCGGTGACTGGCGTCTGTATACACTGCTTATATACAAGACGTTAAAATTTCTCTTCTCTGATGCCATGCGCCGATGGCTTAGGGAGTAGAGTCTCCGACTGCCACCAAATCGGTTGAGTTTCGATCACGGCGTAGAAGCAAGTGGATATGTCTAGCCACACTGATGAGCTGTGATACAGCGAAACGGGCTTGTATGTGGATGACTAATATATATATATATATATATATATATATTAAGTCATCTACTTACATTTCACAGAATCACAGTTCATCTGTGTGGCTAGACACCCACTTACTTCTAATCGAAACTCGACCGATTTGGTGTCAGTCGGAGTCCCTTCTCCCTAAGTCATACTGTCAGTCAGTCAGTTTAGGTGCCATACGTGATACACGCTTGGGCGATCATGTCTCGAAAGTGACATGACTGACTGGGCAGAAGATTATCCCGCAGTAGGTTGCCATTGCTTTCTGCGGTAGACTGGTTGCCGACCAAGGCTATAGAACCCAATCTGTCCTGTTATTTAACCCATAACTGGAAGGAAGAGACGGATTAATACCTTTCCCAAGGGTATTTGCGCGTAAGTGAATACAATGGATTCAGCTGAAATTTGAACTCGGCTCCCCGGTTTCTCGTTCCGAGCCGATATCCACTGTACCACAACGCACATCCTACCATGCCTAAATAGGTTAATGCATTTTTAATAATCTTTGTTTAATTTGTTTTTCGGATTTTTTTCTATACACGTAAGGCATGTTGTTGGAAAATCCTTGACTATTATAATAACCGAATGGGACCGTGCAGTCAAAAATGACAGCAACATATATATTGATGAATCTACTATTGAGAATCTTACATCTTACATTTAAAAAAAAATCCAAAGGACAGAATGTATCTCTATATTCCGTCATTTAAAACAACACGGTTATCAACGCACACTTCTGAGAAAAACGCTCGTTGATAACACGTACATACTTAAACAAGAAAATAATAAACAGAAACTAAAAATCCTGGAAGCAATCTACATTAAACAATTTAAACCTGGTTTGAATACAATCAATTTTGATATTTCCAATAACGTACTCAAATGCCTGTAATCAGATCAGGGACCACAACGCCACTATTTTGTCACTGTCTTCGGCCATCCGCCACGGTAGAGATGTACTTATATTTTCAATTTAATTCTCTTTATTGTTAATAGCTTAAATGTTCTATGTTTACTGTGTGTTAATATTTATTCTTTGATAATGGCTTATGTGAGCCGAAAGCTTAGACCCGATAAAAAAAATCAACAATTACTGTGATTTTTTGTTGTCTTTCAACGATATTACCATCAAGTATATCAGGCGGTATGAACGGATCCAACACAAAATTAATAGACAGAACTTGTCTATAGTATTCAATGAAACCTGCATTAATGAAAAAATGCTGCCAAAATACACACACAATATATATATATATATATATATATATATACCGTGAAAGTCGAATGAGTATTCAAGATAATTTATTCGTAGATATTCAAGGTCAATTATTCCTGACAGATACAAAATTTGCCGCTTTTTTCTTACTGGGAAACCTGAAATTCCCATCACACGATGATTTAAATGTATTCAAAACATACTGGGAGCGATGGATGAATTGTCGTCTAAATTACGTAAAAATGAAAATAAGTTTGACATTTCATTTTAACAGCTATATTTACCAAAATTGCAAAGAAATATCTTGAAATGTAAATTTATCCAATAAAATCGACACTATCCCCAGATAAACTCAAAATCTCCTGCAACTCTTCTAGACAGTCTCCTTCTTTAAGGTGATGAATATATATATACAGTACTGTGCAAAAGTATTAGGACAAAAACTATTTTATCTTTTATGTCCTAACACTTTTGCACATTATCGGTAGTGTGCAAAAGTATTAGGGAACGGGTAATTTTCCTAAAGACTTCACTGAAATTCAAATTTTTTAACTAAAAAGAAAGAGAAAAAAAGGATTTGGAATTTGAATTGGCCCCCACAAAGCCCTGATCTCAATCTTATTGAATTTCTATGGGATATTTTCGATAAAAAAAATTGATAAATCTAATGTTACTTCACAAGACACACTTTGGTAATAAATACAAGCTGTTTGGCAGGAGATACCATTAGATACATTGAAGAAGCTTGTGATGTCAAATCCTGACAGAATGAAGTCTGTGATCAAAGCAAAAGGCTATTATACTAAATATTAAATTTATTTTGTAACAAGTATTTTTTCTTGTTAAAACATTTGTTGAGTAAATCAGATAAAATTACTTTAATTAAATTGTTTATTTTCTGTCAATATGCCTCATAAAAGACTAAATAGTACTTGTCCTAATACTTTTGCACAGTACTATATATATATATATATATATATATATATATATATATATATATATATATATATATATATATATAAACGAGTGTACACCTGCCGTAAAAAAATGACAGCAATTATTTGAGAGAATCATTAACTGCTTCTTCACAGTTTATACTCCTAGAGTGTGACATGACAGGAGGGAAATATATAGTCCATTCAGTAATTAAATGAACACTCTGGACTACTGGCGTGCGTTTTCATTGTATATAGCACTTTAAAGTGTGTTCCTCTACCGAGCGCCCCTTACACAATTGTCCAAAAAATATGTTGTCCCAACATACTGTCGGTATAAAGTTTGTCCAGCCGTTTTTTTCAGATAACGTGTTCCAGAAATGTCAACATCATTCAGCAACAATAGTAAACGAGACCAGCTGGCCAACATTTTGCCGATGATGAGACGCTCATTGGCGGAATGATTGGGAAAGAAGCTTGATGGCACCGACACAAATAGGTTAAACAGTTATCGTGAAAACCGCAGCCTATACAAAAGCAGCTCTATGGCTACCTAGTTTCCATCTGGCGATCATTCAGAGTAGGAAAAGAGATTTTCAGAAAGATGGGGTAAACAGTAATGTTCAACTGTGGACGCAAAAATACAGACACACGAGAACTGGTCGTCTATTCAGATTATATATTCAGCTAATATGCAAAAACACAGGAAGCCAATCTCAAAATCTATAGTGGGATGCTTATCTATTCTTTTCTGTTAGTAGTGGAGAGAGTCCGTTCGAGTGAAGGGTAGTTGTATATTGTTGCAGGTTAACGGAATTTGGCCTTGTTGTAGATAGCCCACTATAAGTCATAAAGAAAGGTTATAAGCCAAGAAAAGCAAATTGAGTTGAAAGATAACATTTTATATATAACACATATCATATGTTTTTACAATTGAAGTAATACATGTAGTATAGGTCCAACGGAGGTTAAAATGTTCATGGCAATAAAATGCTGAAAGGGAATTAATGCTTAGGAATTTGGGAGCGTGTAAGTAAGGAATGTCTTTGATGTATTCGCTCCTTAGGTTAGTAAGTAGTTTTTGAGGCAGGGAAGAAGGAAAGAGGTAAGGGAGGCGAGCGTAGTAAGCCACTTGACTTGGGTCAAGGGAGATACTAATTCCTCTCTTCTTCTCGAGTCGGTCTGCCTGTGAATGCTTTCTGAATCCGCTTTTTATATCATCTCATTGGATCACAGCAGCTCATTTGGGATTTCACACTTGTATTTGGTTCTGGGCTTCCCATTGGCTGATAAATAAAATTCGCGTAGGCTCATGAACTGGAAATTCAATATTTAATTAATTTTTAGTTTTCAACCGGAACATCTACGCAGAGCCGGCGACGCAGCGACGACTTTTGGTCATTTGCTTTTTCGTTGTGAAAGCGCAAACATCCGGTCCATCGCTTTTGCTCGGTATCACCACAGATCTAACATGCCCGATGGATAATCTTGAAGACTGGAGAGAAAGAGTTTGATAAACTGATTTTGAGTAACAAGGCTACAAGCACAATGCCGTCAGTGAATATCGAACTGAGTCAGTCAATTAGTTAAGTGCCATACGTGAAACACGCTTGGGCGATCATGTCTCTTCCGAGACATGACTGACTGGGCAGGAGATTATCCTGCAGTAGGTTGCCATTGCTTTCTGCGGTAGACTGGTTGCCAGCCAAGGCTATAGAACCCAATCTGTCCTGTTATTTATCCCATAACTGGAGAGAAGAGACGGATTAATACTTTTCACAAGGATATTTGCGCGTAAGTGAATGCAATGAATTCAACTGGAATTTGAACTCGGCTCCCCGATTTCTCGTTCCGAGCCGATATTCACTGCACCACAACGCACATCCTCGAACTCAGTACTCTGTAATAATGATGGGTCCAAAATATATCTGTTCTTCTTAATGAATGAAACCCATGGCCATAGACAAAATGATTGTACTGTTATTAACTAGCAGTATAGCCAGGCGTTGCTCGGGTATAATGAAAGCTTTAAAACTAATCCATGGTCCTGGAGCTCAGACTCTTTGGACGTTGGCACGAAAAGCAATAGTTGTTTCCAGTTAAAGCGAAACCGTAGACTGAATGAAAAATGAATGGATGTAAGTCAAATTTTGATTTTCTGGTATCGATATCAAATAAGTTTTTTCGTCGTAAACTGAATTTTGAAGGCTAAATAAGTTCTGTGAGTAAATGGTATCATGGCTGAGACTAAGAACTACAATTATACCTACTTAGAGCCAAACCCGCAGCAAAAACTAAAATAAAAGAGCTGAAAAAATAAACATACAGACAGATAAACAGACACACACACAAACATCCTGCCTTTTTTATATATATATTATCGATTTTCTGCACTATTGTAAGAACTGCAACCTTGAAACTTCTGAATATCGTTTTTATGTCTTTGTTTATGAGTGTATCAAATTTGATTAAAATTGGACCACTCCTTCTATAACCCAATTTTTTTTGATTATCGATTTTCGATATTTATCGGGGTAAGAACACTCGCAGGCGCTTATAGTACAACTGTGTAAGGTTTCAAGAAAATCGGTTCAGCTTTTTCAGGGTCTATAGGTAACGGATACACACACACACAAAAAAACAAACATACACACACACAGACAAAGTCCCATTTATAAATAAGTTTAGATAAGCAGTTCTATGAATGTCTACAGTGTGCTTTGTAAAAAGCGGTAAATTCCGAAAGACGTGAGACAACCGTTGAAAATTGGTGACGACTGATGTGGCAGAATAAATCCAAGAAGTATTTTTGTACATTTCGTCAATCTCGATGTCGGATGTTTTTTCTTTGAAAAGTACGATGACTTGAGGCTCTAAATCAGTGAGTTGTTTAGCAATGTGAGAAAAACAGAACGGCAGCCGAAAGTTGTCTGCAAGTAACCTTTAAATGACGAGTCTCAAAATCGAGTGACAATTAATCAATCATAAAAGAACAAATCAGAGTGAAATAATTAAGTGAGAATCGAATGATTATCCAAGATGGTGAATATTTAAGAAATTTATTCATGGTTATTCAAGGTCAATTATTCCTGACTGATAAAAGAGTGGTAATAAATAAATTTGCCGCTTTTTTTTTTAATGGAAAGCCACTACACGATCATTTGAATGTATTCAAAATATGCAGGCTGCGATAGATGAATTGTCGTCTAAATTATGCAAAAATGAAAATAACACTGAAATCTCCTTTTAATAGATATATTTACTAAAATACACAGAAATATCTGGAACTGTAAATATATTCAATAAAATCATCACTGCTCCCAGACGACTTCGAAATCTTCTGCAAATCTTCTGGACAGTCTCCTTGCTTAAGTTGGTAAATGCTGCTATAATCTTTTTCTTCAATTCATCTTTGGTGTTACAAGGAGTTTTGTGGGTCTCTAGATCATCTGCGCCCCGTACATAATAACCAAGGGTGTTTCAGTCTGGAGAATTAGATAGACAGATGTATGGGGTCATGTGACCGTAGAAATTATCTGGCAAACCATAACTGGTCTCTCCTGTCTAAGCTTGTCTTTTCTGGTCGTGCAGGTGGCGGATGAGTATTGCATTTACCCTGCTACTCCACTGGAACAAGTCGTGACACAGGATCGGTTTTTAGACTCGGGAACTCGATCGCATAAGCTTGTGACCCTGGCCAAAGATTACCCATTCCCTGTTTGACCCGGTAATAGGTTACAGAGCTTAGCATGTCTAAACTTGTCTTAAAATTTCTAAGCTTGTCTTTTTTTCATCGTACAGATCAGCCAGTCTGATTATAACTGTTCATCAATACCTAGAGATCTAAATATGAATTCGATTTCAAATCCCCCAAAGATGATAAATTAATTAAAAAAGAAGATAAAAAAAATTAAAAGAATGTTGTTGGTCTCTCGCTTACGTCCCACACATAATAATCAAGGAAGTTGCAGTCTGGGAAGTTAGATAGACAGATGTAAAGGGTGATGTGGTCTCAGAAATTGTCTGACAGCCATGACTGGGTTCTCCTGCTTGTGCGTCATAGTGCAGAGTCCTGTTGCCAGACATAGGGTCTTCCAGTAATCACCATCTTGGCCCTAAGCAGCATTTCCTCCTCAAGACATTTGTTGAAGGCATCCGTGTTGAGTCGAAAGCCCAGTGAATGAAGTCACAACGTCGCCATCATTAGTGATCACTCCAAACACAATGTTGTTGATTGAATATGTCATCCAAACTCTTTGCAAATCCTCTACACTGTTCTCAGATTGATACCCAAACACTCTGAAATGTTCGTTTTTGCGGCACGAATGCCATGCAGTATGCCGTTTCTAAACTGATAGCGCGATTATTGACGGTACCCAACTGACCCAACTATACTATGTAGTTAGCTAAATAAATAATGTGCAAAATTAAAGATATAAAATGGTAATTTAGAAATACATTTAGCGAATATATGAAGACACAAGAAGGTAATCCTAGAGGTGAGATGGGAAATCGTGAAAAAGGAGAGAAAGAGTCATAAGAACCGATGATGATTATAGTGTTGATGATGATGATGATGATCATCATCATCATCTTTTTATTTTTTATCATATTTATATTTTCTCATTTTTTATATAATAATTATCATTATGTTGTCTTTAGTATTTATGATCACCATCATCAACAATTGCATCAATGTCGACGATACCATCATCAGCATCATGAATTTTATTATTACTCACTCTTTAGTTTTGTAATTCCATATGTCAGCTGATATTTCATATTTACTTCCTGGTTAGTAGCCACTTGCATCAATTCTCTTAATGTAATTTTTGGCGCAAAAATAGCGTGGGTTGTTACGTGCAGGCGACAGGTGTCTTAGACGCTTGAAGGCAGTGCAGGGGGGAAGGACGCCAGCAAAGACCAACTGGTCTCTCAACGCTAGAAATAACAGGAGCAGTAGAAACGAAGGTGGAATAGCAGGAAAAGTCACGTGACCCATAAAGAGGATCATATTTAGCCAGAAATGATTACCCAGCTGTCTAATCAGACGAAAAGAAAATGAATTTAAAGATGGCGCTCAAACTAATCAGCGCCTGCGGACAACAAAATCTGGCGTACGTTCACGGAACAAATCAAATGAACTTTGTGTTTTTTCTTGCGTTGTTTTTTGTTGTGTTTAGGTTTGTTTTTGTTTTGTTTTTTAATTCTATGTGATATTTAACAGAAAAATATATAATTTGTTAAAATAAAACACAACCAAAGCAAACGTTTGTATTTATATATATATATATTAGTAAATATACATATTACTATACTATAGCACGGCTCGGAGTTTCATGCACTATGCAATCAGCAGGTGCTTATTATGAGATGACCGCTACGGGATTTGAAATTTTGCTTCTTGTGTTGTTCATAGTAGTTAAATATTATAATGCTGGGATGCCATATATATATATATATATATATATATATATATATATATATATAATTTGAAGTTTATAAAGGAAAACTCAACACGTAATTTCAATTGGTTATAAACTATAGCTCATTTCAATGAGTTTAATTAGCTCATTTCATCAGACCCTACAATATTCCTTCCATCTGGTACAAAATTTCTGCCAGAATGAGTCTTTTCTTAAAATGAAGAGAGGGATAACAATAATAATAATAATAATAAACATAAAATTACAAACAAACAAATAAACGACAATAAAAATATGGGGAAATAGGAGAAAGAAGGAAAGAAAGAAATCAAAAAGGAAAGAGAGTCCAGTTTCAAATATTGGCGTCGGATCTGTCTGGGGCAGTTCAGGCCGTCATGAAAAGGTTGAGCACTGAAAAAAACACAATTCCCTTGGATGTTGGCGTCTGTTTGACCCCTTAAGGGCAACCTCCCTACTTATACTAACTTCTCTCCACATATACATACGTGTACATTCCCACATATACTTACAATGTGACTTTGCTTATGTTTACATATATTCACCGATTCCTATTTAATCATTTTTTTCATTTTTTCTTTTTTCTTTACGGGTCTTAGCGTTCTCATACTCACACATATATAAGTTTCATAAATATAGGGTTTCTGCGCGCGTAAGGAGTGTTGTATATATATATGCACACACATATCTGCGTTAAGGAAATTTTAACACGCATTCTCAATCCCGCATATACTTTTATATACACAATATATATACGAGACAATCACGTACATATATATGCACATATACCCAAATACATACATATATATGCACATATACCCAAATATATATATATATCATATATATATATGATGAGCTGTATCACAGCTCATCAGTACGGTTAGACATCCGATTGCTTTTAACCCAGGATTGAAACCCGACCGAATTGGCGTCAGTCGGGGATTCTACCTCTGGGCCATGGGCGCACGGTAGAAGAAGGCAGACTTTTTAGCATGTATATTATCATTATACACGCCTAATAGCCAGAGTGCTCTAATTCATTAGTGAATGAGCGATGCGTACATGCCAGGGTTGCTACTGTTTTTCAAACTCTACCATTCTTCCTGAGTGGTCAATCATATATATATATATATATATATATATATATATATATACCTATTAGGTTCATACAACCATGGATGAAAACGTTATAATTTCTTGTAATTTTGAAAATTGCGCGTTGAAAACTTCCCCATCACGTAAGCGTTCAAATAAAACAACCGTTGCGTGATCGTTTTAAAAACAAACGGCAAACGGTATAAATCAGTTATTGCAAGTCGCCTGAAGACACCACACATGGTAAAAACGTAGGTCGCGTAATAACTCGTTTACAAATAAATATATATATATATATATATATATATATATATATATATATATATATATATACGCTCTCACACCCTGATTGAGCACTCTGGAAGAATGGTAGACTTTGAAAAGCAGTAACTACTCTGGCATCGCTCATTCAGTAAAATGAATTACAGCACTCTGGCTATTGGGCACGCATAATGATAATATACGCGCTAAAAGGTCTGCCTTCTTCCACTGAACGCCCATAGCCCAGAGGTAGAATCGCCGACTGACACCAATTCGGTCGGGTTTCAATCCTGGGTTAAAAAGCACTCGGAGTCGAACCGTACTGATGAGCTGTGATACAGCGAAACAGATCTGTCTGCGGATGACAATATATATATATATCATGTATATATGTAAAAAATATACTCAGTTATGATCTGAGATTAAGGACAGGATGGTTAAATAAAATAAAGACAAGAAGAAAACTGTATTTAAATCGTCTACGCGTTTCATCCTCAAAAAGTTCTCGAGAGCGCCGCCATCCAGTCCTACCAAAACATCAATTTGCGCCCCGGATTTTTCCCAACCTCACCTTTACTTATGGAAATTATACTAAAACAGACTACCATACATAATATAAAGTTCAAAGAATTGCCTTCATTTAAACATCTCGTGACTTTGCACTACACATGAAGGAATTCTAAAACTAAAATATTCTGTTAATCTTTTTAAATGATTTGTGAGCGTTTTTATAGTTGCCAACACTGTTTGTTTATAGATACGTAATTTTGAATAAAGCTCATTTCGTCTTTTTGCCTTGATAAAGTCCATCACAGGACGAAACGCGTAGGCGATTTAAATACAGTTTTCTTCTTGTCTTTCTTTCATTTAATCACACACACACACACACACACACACACACACAAACACACACACACACACACACAATACTCACACACACACACACACACACACACACACAATATATATATATATATATATTCTTCATTTGTAAACGTGTTAATACGATTACAAAGGAAGAATATTCAAATGTTCTACAATATAATTGTATTGAATATTGTTTATTACAACTGTGTACTAGTCTAATTTTATTATGACAAAAACTAAGTAATTAAATAGTATATATATATATATATATATATATATATATAACAAAATAAATTTTCAATATTCAAAAATGTTTAATGAACATTTCGACCTAAAATCCCTAAGAGAGATTATACATCTCCTCAGCAACGGTACCTCTTTCAAAATGAAAATAAAAATAAAAATAAGAATAAAAATTGAGAAAGATAAAAATAAAAATAAATAAAAATAAATAAAAATAAAATAAAAAATGATGGTTAAAATTTGAGAAAATTTTCGTGACAAAAAATTACAGAAGTAATACATGTCTAATTTTAGATTTTAAATTTAGATAGATTTGTAAGTGAAGAAATGAAAAGTTTGGTTTCGTCTAGCTTACAAAGGAAAGGGGTTAGGAGTGGTGTTAAATTGAGAATAGGGTTAAACAAAACAGAAAGGGGAGTGGAAGGTAAGAAAAATAAAGACAAGGAAAGGGAAAAAGAGAAAGGAAAAAAGAAAAAAGAAGAAAAAGAAAAAAGAAAAAATTTCATATTAGAAACGCTCATTACGTTTCAAACAAAAAGTATTAGAAAAAACAGACTTTCCAGAAAAAGCAAATTTAGTGGGAAAAAGTAGATAAAGAATTAAAAAAAAAATTTAAGTTAATCTGATTAAAAATATCTCTGGATAAGGTTCTTGGGATTTATATTCCTACTTTTCCGTTTTGGATTAAAGTATTTTAATAATATATTAAAGTATTTTAATATATATATATATATATATATATATATATATATATATGTATGTATTTTTTTTTTAATTATATCACCCCGAGCAAGGCGGTAACGCCACTGATGTGCAGGGGGCTACGCAAGAGTGAAAAGATTTGGAAAAGAGAAAGCCGGAAACCACATCCTAAACAGGGAACAAGGGATGAGCCTCTACACCTGTACAATAGACGTGGGTGGAGTGTGAACCGGGCAATAGTTTGAGTGTTTGGGTGTAAATTGACATTGCGTCATTAACTTTTTAAAGTACATGACATAGGCATCCATGTTGAGTTCGAACCGCTCGCCAACAAATTCGGGAGTCCTTTTCTTATCAGCACAATCGGAGTTAATTTTGAAAGGTGACTTACTTTCGTAATTACTATTAGACTCATCCAACTTATTCCAGATCCTATGTACTGTCCTCACACTGCCGTACTCTGCGTATATATACAGCGTACGACAGTTATTGTAAATCGCTTGACGAAAGGTAGAAACCTAGGTAGAGAAATAACTCGTTTACAAATTATATATATATATATGACAATATATATATATATGACAATATATATATTGTGTGTATTTTGGCAGCATTTTTTCATTAATGCAGGTTTCATTGAATAATATATAATATAGACAAGTTCTGTCTATTAATTTTGTGTAGGATCCGTTCATACCGTCTGATATACTTGATGGTAATATCGTTGAAAGACAACAAAAAATCACAGTAATTGTTGATTTTTTTATCGGGTCTAAGCTTTCGGCTCACATAAGCCATTATCAAAGAGTAAATATTAACACACAGTAAACATAGAACATTTAAGCTATTAATATATATATTGTGTATTTATGCAGCAAATTTTCTTTTAGACATATCAGATTATATAAACTGCAATCATTGTGTCTGCTTATATTTAATAAAATCCATTCATACTCACGGGTAATCTTTCACGTATTTTAACTGAAGGATGTAAGAAATTAGCTTCAATTATTTTTATTGTTCATTTCTCGATGTTACCAGGTACTTTAAATCTCCTTTCGAGATCATCTTCAAGGATGTTTGTTATGGTAACAATAAATAACCGAAAAACTGTGTTGCTAAATATTACTGTACATTTTTTTTACAGTAATTTTTAGGAACACAGTTTTGAGGTTATTTTTTTTTTTTGTTAGCATAACTCACATCTTTGAAGATGATCTCAGAAGGAGATTGAAAGTACTTAGGAACATTTAGAAATGAATGATGATAACATCTGTCAACGTTACAGCTAATTTCTGACATATTTCAATTAAAATACACAAAAGATTATTTTATTTATTAAAAATAAGCAGACATTAAATAAATAAGTTAAATAAATCGCAAACATCATGTTTGTAATTTATTTAATCTGACATATATATATATATTATATATATATGTGTGCGTGTGTGTGTGTGTTTTGCTTGTTTTCGTGTGCGAGTTTGTGTGCGTGTGTTTACATTAGGACTAATATAAATACTTTAGATAAGTGGTAGAAATCGGAAGCACATTGGTATTCTTCTTCTTCTATGTGCCTTGTCCCTTCAGGACGTAGGCGATCATGGCCCTCCACGTCTCCCTATCCTGAGATGCATGAGATACTTGATAGCTTAAGCAAATGGACGGTAGAGCAGGATTTGAGAGAAGCAACAAGACAAAATATATTAAGAACTACAAAAGAGAAGTAGATGTGGAGGGCCATGATCGCCTGCCTCCTGAAGTGACACTGCATATAAAAAAGTAGTAAGTTTTCTACTTAAAGAGCAAACGAACCCTACGGACTATACAATAAAATAAATGTAATCTTCTTTTTCTTCTATGTGCCCTGTCCCTTCAGGACGTAGGCGATCATGGCCCTCCACGTCTCCCTATCCTTTGTGGCCCTCAGCATGTTTGTTCCCGTTACTCCTGATAACCCCCGTTCCGTCATCCACCCGACCAGGCCCTGTAGATATGTTATCCGCTGCCTTCCTCTGTCTCTCCTTCCTTCTATCTGTCCAGTCAGTATCAGGTTCTCCAAACTCTCCTTCCTCATTGCGTGTCCCAAGAACTTCAGTTGTCTCTTCCTGATGCTCGGTATTAATTTTCTTTTGGTTGCCATTCTTTCTAACACCTCATCGTTGCTTGCATGCTCAGTCCATGATATCCGCAGCATCCTTCTGTAGATCCACATTTCCGCTGCTTCCAGTTTTGTCCTCATTTTCGATGATATTGTCCAAGACGCAGAAAACACTTAATTGGAAACAAAGAAAAGAGAACTGACCTCTTATGTAATAACAGTCTTCCTATGTGGCATTAAATTCTGGACAATCTTCTCACCCATGAAGCAACAGAAATGTGGTTCTACAGAAAGATGTTGAGAATACCATGAATCGAACATGTAAGCAACAGCGAAGTTTTAGAGACAATCGCAATAAAAAGGACACATATTTAACTTCAAGAAAAGCCATTTGGGAACATAATGAGATAACAGGGCTTGGAAAATTTTATACTTACAAAACATTTTGAAGGCAACAGGACCGGAGTAAAGCAAAGAACAACGTAAATGTTGTGCTTTTGCGAATAGATAGCGGAGCAGGTTTCGGGAGAGATGACAAAAAATCTTATTAAGAGCTAAAAAAGAGGAAATTAGGAGAGATCTATGATCATCAACGCACTGAATGTTCACGGCACATAAAAAAAGAAGCTTAGATATGGCACAAGGCTGCACGAAGTAGGTATCGAATTCACTACACTAGTTGTAATTGATCTCGCGTGACAACCTTATTAACCAATACTTATTCATCCCGCCTGCATTCAGGACATAGGCGACCATGAATCTCCGGGTGTAGCTTTTTTTCTCTAGGCGAAGACGACCACTCTGCTCCGTTCCGCCATTCATTCACATAAGTTTGTCAGGTAGGTGGCTCGCTGCCTTTTCCTAACCCGCTTACCCTCAATATGCACCCCAATGAGATTTAAGTTTCCTAAGACCTTTTTCCCAATGTCGATGGAATTTACCATGATGAAATGCCTCGCATGCTTATTTATAAACGTTAAAAAAATCCTGCTGGCATTATTTTTACAGACGGTCCTGAGTATGACGGTAAACTGCATCTGGCAGCAAGGCCTCTGATTGGGAGGTTTTGAGGAGCATGGAACCATCTTTTAATTGCTGTTGTTCCCAGGTCCACCCTGACTCTGAGTGGTAGCATCTGTTAGGATCCCAGCTATGAGCAAATAGCTAACCCCCAAACTAGGGTCAAAACACTATGAAAGTATAAAAATACGCTTTTTTTATTATCATATATACCCAAGCAAGGCAGCCTCACCGCCACCGGTGCGCAGAGGGTTACATAGGAGGAAAATTATGAGAAGGAGTGACAGGTTACAGAGCATGTCAGAAAGTAGGTAAGAGAAGGGTTAAGACACTGAGAGTGGAGTGGACGGAGAAAGGAGCATGAGAGAGAGGATGCAAGTTAGCAAGAGAAATACCTACATAAAAATAGACTTTTATAGAAAAATATACATTTCAGAAGAAAAAATATGATCAACAATACATTTTTAAAGGAAAAATATAATTATCATAACTCATTTTTAAAGGAAAAAAAATATTGCCATAATACATTTTTTAAGGAAAAAAAAATTACTAACAGCTGTACATTTTTGAATACGAAACTAGAAGACGCCTTCAGTTTTGTTTTTTTTTTTGTTTTTTTTTTTATCATATCACCCCAAGCAAGGCGGTAACGCCACTGACGTGCAGGGGGCTACGTAAGAGTGAAAAGATTTGGAAAAGAGAAATTCCGGAAACCACATCCTAAACAGGGAACAAGGGATGAGCTTCTTCACCTGTTCAATAGATGTGGGTGGAGTGTGAACCGGGCGATAGTTTAGTCTATCTACTCCAATTGAAAAAAAAATAAAAAAGAAAGGAGTGAAAAGATTTGGAAAAGAGATATCCGGAAACCACATCCTAAACAGGGAACAAGGGATGAGCCTCTTCACCTGTTCAATAGATGTGGGTGGAGTGTGAACCGGGCGATAGTTTAGTCTATCTACTCCAATTGAAAAAAAATAAAAAAGAAAGGAGTGAAAAGATTTGGAAAAGAGAAAGCCGGGCACCACATCTTAAACAGGGAACAATGGATGAGCCTCTTCACCTGTTCAATAGATGAGGGTGGAGTGTGAACCGGGCGATAGTTTAGTCTATCTACTCCAATTAATTAACAGACAAGAAATTATTGTGTGTATATAGTGGAGGAACAATTCTATATTACAATCAAGTGTGTGTTTTCTAAAATAAAAAAAAATTCATCAAAATCTGACTAAATCAACTTTCTCGCTATAACCGAACATTAAAAAATACCTTAAAACCCTGCCTTTTTGGCATTAAATAACCGATATTACATTTTTGAATGAAAACAATCATTGCCATAATACATTTTTGAGGGAAAAATATTACCAGCAATATACTTTTTAATACAAAACTAAAAG
Source organism: Ascarosepion bandense (assembly GCA_037127315.1). Taxonomy (NCBI): domain Eukaryota; kingdom Metazoa; phylum Mollusca; class Cephalopoda; order Sepiida; family Sepiidae; genus Ascarosepion; species Ascarosepion bandense. The sequence goes on along the minus strand of JBBBDQ010000762.1, from coordinate 4,582,314 downwards.
ACATCTTCAGTTTTTTAAAATTAAAAAATGAAAGCCTTTTCATTAAAATCTGACTAAATCAACCTTCTCACTATAACCAAACATTAAAAAATACCTTAAAACCTACCTTTTCTCGCATTAAATAACCCACTGAGGTTGATATGCCGCTACAAAAACTCAAACCCTATAATGAAAATCAAATTACTGAGCAAGGTATTGAATTTGTCGAAACTTCGCCCTCAAGATACAAAAACGCATTAACATGTACAATTCAGAAAAAAGGATGGGGTTAAAAAAAAAAAAAAAGAAAGGAATATGTCTCAGTAAAATGAATTTTAGAAATAACTTAACATGATGAAGTAACTTAAAAATATATTTACGATTATGGAAATATTGAACATCATCAACTGTTGACTGAAAATCATACCATATATTAATTTTGATAGTTTACTTGGAAATAGGGAAGAAATATTTTGGTTTTTACCTTCTTAGTGGCATTCGATTATATTTAAGTAACTGAAAATTTATTTTGATTAATTAAGACCACAACTAAGATCTTATTATAACAAATGCAAAATTCCCACTACACTGACATCTACAATCGAACAATGCTAAATGATTTACAGAACATTTGTTTCAATAACAAAGTTGGGTCACATAACATTTAGCGACTCGGAAAGAGAAATCAACTACCCTTCCGGTCTAGTTTCCTTTCGCACAAAAAGCCTAGGAAAAGGTATGAGTCCAACTCTTCACAATCTATAGATAAAATAGCAAGGCTAATTTGAATATACAAAACAGTCTGAATTCAAATCCAGTCTAAAGAAAGATGGGTTCTGTCAAGTCATATTTCCACCACTGCTGTTATGGTTACAGCACATATACTGCAACTCCTAACATAACTTGTTACAGGACGGGATATATATATATATATATATATATATATATATATATATATATATATATATATCATACGGTATGAATTAGAGCACTCTGGCTATTGGGAGCGTATAATGATAATATACACGCTAAAATGTCTGTCTTCTTCTACCTAGCGCTCATAGTTAAAATCGCCGACTGAAGCCAATCGGTCGGGTTTCAATCCTGGGTTGAAAGCAATCAGAGTCTGACCGTACTGATGAGTTGTAATACAGCGAAACAGATCTATCTGCGGATGACTATATATATATATTTATATACATACCTGTAAATTTGTCTTTGGTAGGTTCGTTTGCTCTCTAAGTTAGCTACTCTGTGTGTGTGTGTGTGTGTGTGTGTGTGTGTGTGTGTGTGTGTATAGTCATCATCAAATAGTACTATTTCGCTGTATCACAGCTCATCAGTACGGTTAGACATCCGTTTGCACCTCGCCATGACTGAAACCCGACCGAATAGACATCAGTCGGCGATTCTACCTCTAAGCTATGGGCGCTCGGTCGAGGAAGGCAGATTTTCCTCCGTTACGTACACAATATAAACAACGCCAGCAGCCGAGAATGTACAAATTCATTACTGAATGAACGATGCATGAGCAGGTACTGTTATTAAAGTCTACCGTTTCTCCATAGTGCGCCATCAGCGAGTGAGAGCTTAGTCATACGCTGTATCACAGCTCATAAGTACGGTTAGACATCCGATTGCTTTTAGTTAGGATTGAAATCCGACCGGACAGACATGAACGCTAACCTATATATATATATATATATATATATATATATATATATATATATATATATATAGGTTAGCGTTAGAATCTTCGACTGATGTCTAAATATATATTAGTTTAATTGCGTGTCTGAACACACTCACACGCACGGTGAAATAATACTGCGACCGATCCATCCAAGATCTGTCTGTCTGTCTCTCTCTCTATGTGTGTGTGTGTGCGCGTGCGCGTGTATTATCATTGCATCAGGGTGTTGTTGCATATACGCATGCGTGTGCTGAATATTTTCCCTGGTCTCAGTAAAAACAAAGAGATTCAAATCCTAACAAAAGATGTATAAAGAGAATAGCAGCATTAAGTGGAGATCAAGAAAAAAAGGGCGGGAAAAATATGAAAAGCTGTTCACAATGGTTTTTTTCTTTTACAGTTTTTCTTCTTTGTTTCGTTTCTTGTTTATTTGTTTACTTACCTTGCTTTTCCCGAACCCAATACCTGTCGCCAAGAGGCTAATGAAATAATAATAAATGACGTCATTTGCGTGAGAATAAAAAGTAATGTCCCAATTTACTCATCAACAATCACATCAAAAAAATTCCCGCCATTTACTCCATGAAACTGAAGGATGCTTCACTGGTAGCAAATCAGCAATAAGCTTATCTTGAATGTTTTTATTATTAGATCAAGTATTGTAAAGCATTAATAATTTTTGAATAGTATTACTTTCATCTTAATTTGAACTATTTTTGTTTATAATATAATTAAGATATTTGTCTACATTTCTGAGATGAGCTATTTACAATATGAACATTATTCGGACTGTTGTCCTCATCTTTATTATCATATTCACGACGTTTCGGTCGTTGTACGATTCAACATTATTCAGAAGACTTGAATTTTGAACCAAACTGGGGTAGATTGTTCTCGTTTCATGAGTATCGAATGTCTTATTTATCTCCATTTAACACTACAAGATTTGTTCGCCACTACTGTCGCCAGGTATTGAACTCACAACTCTTTGGATGAGTCACTGGATCTCTCCAACGTCTTTATTCACTGGGTCATATGTCCGTGAGGACAATCTACCTAAGTGATCTAAATTTAGCATTCAGTTCAAAATTCCAGTGACTTGATGAAGGTCGGAGCGTACAACGGTCGAAACGTCGTGAATATGACAAAAAGATGAAGATAACTGACTGATAAATTTAAATAATACAAATAATAATAATAATATTATTTTGAAATTTAATTTCACTAATTAAGTATTAACAGACTTCTTTTTTTAAATTTTAGTTTTGTTTAACTGCTCTGTGGGTTATTTAATGCCAAAAAGGTGAGGTTTTAAGATATTTTTTTTAATGTTCGGTTATAATTAGAAGGTTGATTTAGTCAGATTTTGATGAAATTTTTATTTTAGAAAACTGAAGATTACAGTTTTATTTTTGTATTCAAAAATGTATTGCTGGCAATAGTTTTTTTTTCCTTCAAAAATGTATGTTTGTCTAAAAGTCTATTTAATATATATATTTCTATAAAAGTCTACTTTTATACTTTCATAGTGTTTTGACACCAGTTTTGGGGGTTAACTATTTGCCCATAACTGGAACCCTAACAGGTGCTACCACTCCGGGTCAGTGTGGACCTGAGAACAACAGCAATTAAGAAGTGGTTCCATGCTCCTCACAACCTCCTAATCAGAGGCCTTTCTACCACTTTGGGTCAGGGTGGACCTAGGAACAACAGCAATTAAGAGGTGGTTCCATGCTCCTCACAACCTCCTAATCAGAGGCCTTTCTACCACTTTGTGTCAGGGTGGACCTAGGAACAACAGCAATTAAGAGGTGGTTCCATGCTCCTCACAACCTCCTAATCAGAGGCCTTTCTACCACTTTGGGTCAGGGTGGACCTAGGAACAACAGCAATTAAGAGGTGGTTCCATGCTCCTCACAACCTCCTAATCAGAGGCCTTTCTACCACTTTGGGTCAGGGTGGACCTAGGAACAACAGCAATTAAGAGGTGGTTCCATGCTCCTCACAACCTCCTAATCAGAGGCATTGCTGCCAGATGCAATTTACTGTCATGCCCATGACCCTTCTTTTTTTTACTAGTATTCTTCTTCTTCACCTGTGTCCCTTCAGAATGTGTGCATTCATGGCTCTCCACAATTCCTATCATTTTGAGACATTTTACTAAATTTTTGATATAAGGTAGCATTTACACTATTTACATTATTCGGACGATTGTCCTAATCTTGGTACTAAGATGAAGACAATAGTCCAAATAATGTAAATAGTGCATTTTGAGACAAAAGTAAATTTTCTCTCAGAATCCCTGTTCTGACAAGCAATTAAACAAATTCATTAGATAGGTTATGCGATGTTTTCCTCTGTCCATCTTGTCCAGTGAGTATCAAATTTTCTAAGCCCTCTTTCCTCATTATATGCCCAAGAAATTTCAACTGTCTCTTCCTGATGCTACGTATAAATGAATGTTTGTCGTTGTTCACATGTTCAGTTCATACTATTCTCAGCATTCTTCTACATTTCTGTTACATGAAGTCTTTTTTTTTTAATGCGTGAGGAGATTACCCAGCATTCACTGCGATATAGGAGAACTAACACTACATAACAATTCAGTACTCTTTTCTTTGTTTCTAACGAAATTTTGCTGTTTCTTTGATTAGATTTTAAAAGGTATTTTTCGCTGTTCCAGTGCATCTCCGGATTTCGGTGACGTGTTTTACGCCCTCTATTAAAACACTTGCTAGATATTTTTTGATTTATTTTTGTCATTCGAAAGTCTGGATATTTCGTTTGTTGAAAACTGTCCGTTCTGTCTCCTAACAATTTATGTTTAGTTCTTTCAATTGTTTTATTTACGCTAGAAGCAATCATGATAATATTATCTGTAATTTTTTAGTATCATTATATCATTTCTTAACAATCATTAATCATTTTATTTTCATTTAGCTTAATTTTACTTGTTTTATTTACACTGTTTGTATCTAATCTAAACTTATTTATAAATGGAACTTTGTGTGTGTGTGTGTGTGTATGTGTCTGTGTGTGTGTCCATTACCTATAGACTCCGAAACGGTTGAACCGATTTTCTTGAAAATTTAAAATAAGCGTCTGCGAGTGTTCTTAGCTAGGTTTTGTGTCGAGGTACCTCCGATAAATTTCGAAAATCGATAATCGAAAAAATCGGGTGTTAGAAGGAGTGGTCCGATTTTAATCAAATTTAATACATCCATAGACAAAGTCATAAGAAACGATATTCAGAATATTCAAGGTTGCAGTTCTTACAATAGTGCAGAAAATCGATAATATATATGTATAAAAGGCAAGATGTTTGTGTGTGTGTCTGTTTATCTGTCTGTATGTCCTTTATACAAATCCACAATTTTTATCCGATTCTCACCAAACTTCACACAAATATTCTTTAGGCTGAGTCTGAGCTCCAGGACCATGGATTAGTTGTAAAGCTTTCATTACACCCGAGCAACGCTGGACTATATTGCTAGTTAGTAATATTATTATTCATTCCTGGAATTGAGACACTATACCAAAATATAATTAAACTCCAAGAACAGCAGCTAATTACTAAAGAACCAGAACTCCGTGATCTAATTAAGGCAGAATCTATAAAAGACAGGCATGATAAAAAAATACATTCTTCTAAACTTATCAAGTCTTTACTGAAGATTGCTGCAAAATAATTATGCAACCACCCAGAAATAGTAATTAAGAAAGCTGATAAAGCTAACACATTTGTTGTTTTAAACAAGTCTGACTACAACTCAAAAATAGAACAGTTACTTGATGATCACACCAAAGTTAAAACATTTACCAATAACTCTACCGCTCAGCTAAAATTAATCACAGCTAACAATGCAGAGCAAGACAATTTAAAACTTACCAAAATAGTCGGGGACATTTATGGTTCTATCAAAACACACAAGCCTAACTTTTCCACTTTTTTTTTCGCCCTATTTTATCACAAATACCCACTTCAACTAACTAAAACGCTTAACCAATTAATTACACCATAAATATCTAACAAATATAGCATTAAATCATCTGTTGAACTTATAAAAATATTAAAAACGGAAAAAACCTAATAATGAAACCATCGCATCACTTGATGTTTAAAATCTATACCATTGACATTATAATAAAATAAGTATATAATAATAATAATTCTCTGCCACCACTGAAAATTAAACCTAAAATACTAAAAAACTACTTTTAACCTGTAGCACGAAAGTCCCATTCTATGATCATAGAAATAATATATGCGTGCAATGGGACGGTGTATCAATGGGCTCATTTCTGGGTCCAAACTTCAGCAACTTCTACATGGACAACCTAAAAAATAATATATTTAGCACAACTACAAAGCCCCCATCTACGTACGATATGTAGATTATATTCTTGTATTAGTTCAAAATATAGAAGAAATAATAAATCTCCCAAAAATTTCAAAAGAACTCTGTCCTCAAGTTGACATACGAACTTATGCGAAAGATTATCCGTGACTATGAACGGATTTTATTAAAAATAAGGAGACATAATGTTTGCAATTTATTTAATCTGACATGTATTAGTAATACTATCGTTTTGCATTTTAAGGCTTAAGGCCAGAGGGCAGAACTTTGAGTAAAATAGGACAGTAACTTAATGTTTGTTTTCATCTAATTGCCGGGTTTTTCAGGTCATTGTCATATTGGAACATCCAGTGATTCCCCCAAAAGACAGCTTTCGTGCATTTTGTTTTATATTATCTTTAAGAAAAGTCACAATATCCATGATACTATCGTCTGTTATCCCGGCCCAAAAGCAGCAAAAGATTTCCACTACCATGCTTAATTGTAGCAAATTGTATGTGTGTGTGTGTGTGTGTGTGTGTGTGTGTGTGTGTGTGTGTGTGTGTGTGTGTGTGTTAATTAGGCTCGTAATGATAACGGTAACAGTTTAGCCTGTTTACATCCTGCTTTTTCTTCACACATAACAATATGGCCGACACGTTACTTCCGTGGTTGAAACGGTGATTCCGTTTCTTTAGTTCCGGATGATAACAGTAATTTTCATTCCAAATAATTCTTATTTGGTCTCATCTGAACACAAAACAGTGTTCTAATATTCATTTCTATGTCCTAGGTAGCTTCTAGCATAGAATAATCTGCTGTTTAGACGATTGGCTGAAGTAAGGGTGTTTTTCTTGGACAAGCAACTGAATTTTCTGCTCGATTATATCATCCACTGACTGTCATGGTCGATACATTCAAACCTGCTATCATTATCGACAATGTTAAGTGAAGATACTGTTAAGTGAAGATACTGAGAGATGTTCTTAACAATTTCTCTTTTGATTCTCTCAGAACTTAACGGCTTTCTGCGAGTCCTTAACTTAATCTGAATACCATGTGTTTTACACCTTTTGAAGATACTGTATATCAACTTGCATATACGCATTAACTATCTACGGAGCTTACAGCAACATCATGCTGAAACACCGGTTCCCGTATGAGCACCAAGGTCGAGTCTGATCAGTGCCTAGATGGGAAGACCACTTGAGAATACCAGGTACTGTAAGTGTCGATATGCGGCTTTTGCCATGGATAACGCCAGGTATTTTGAAATCGGAAATCCGACTTCTAATTTTCGTTGGGTTTGTTATATTCACGTAGGCGCAAATAACTTTGCGAAAGGGTATGGATCAACCACTTCCCACAATTATGGGTTACTTAGTAATACTTGTATCCCTAACCCATTATTATCTCCAAGAAATATTCTTACTATCTAAAAATATTTTCTGGCTTTAAATAACCTGCAAAGGGTTGATAAACCGTAAAAAAAACGAATCAATCAAATTCGTAAAATCTTAATTTCAGTTAGATAACTAGCATTGCTAGTTACATTCAGTCAGTTAAATGCGATACGTGATACTCGCTTGGACGGTCATGTCTCTTTCGAGACATGACTAACTGGACAGAAGATTTTCCCGCAATAGGTTGTGATTGCTTTCTTCAGTCGACTGGTTGCTAACCAAAAGTATACAACCTAATCTTCCCTGCATAGCTGGAGGGAAAAAAGATGAATTAATACTTTTATCCAAGGGTGTTTTCAACTGAAATTCGAACTCGGCTCTCCGATTTCTCGTTCCGAGCCAATATCCACGGCACCACAAACGCACAGTAACATTTCTCGTAACATTTTCATGAATTGAGAAATTAACCATTTTAGCTTTTATTAAATGTTGACTAGCCTTTCTTTTTTCATTAAATTTTCTGAACGCATTAATTTTTCACGAAAACATTATTATCTACAATATAACTTTTAAGATTTATTATCCAAGATCATAAAAAAAGCGTTCAAGTACTTTGCTGTTATTCTCATTTTAATAATCATCTCTTGCTAATCGTTACAATGATGTTGGTATTGTCTTGGCGGAGGTTTACAGTCACTGACTGCTCTTGATATTATTATTGTTATTATTATTATCAATGTTATTATTATTATTATTATTATTATTATTATTATTTCCCTCTTGTTACCATGAATGAACACAGTAAATCTTTCTCTCGCCATTTCTTCGGTTCTTTAGAAGAATATCGAGCGAATATTGAACAAGTGATAAGCCTCGTAATTGCAGCAAATATTCTTTATCATTCCCAGGAGATTTTTCTAACCAAGGTATCGGACCAATGCCGTATTCATAACACGAAGTAAGAAGACTGGCAATAACTTTGCAAATAAGAAACCCATGTTCAAGGTAACCCCGAGAGATAACCGTTTAAATAATTGCAGTAGATATTTCTTTACAAACACCAGTAACAGATTCTCAATTAACATAAACACAGAAACCATAAAATATATATGTGTGGGAGATTTTAGGTGAATGGCTGTGTGTATGTGTGCGTATGCGTATTTGTGTGTATGTGTGTGTTTGCGTATTTGTATGTATGTGTGCAATTATACAGGGTGTCCATAAGTTCGTGTGCACTTTAACAATTATAGCTTTACTTGTATTTGCGATAGGAATAATTTGTAAAAAGGATTAGAACAAAGTAAATCTATACTTTTTAAGGTTTTATTGAAATTTTATTTAAGTTTCCACATGTCCTTCATCGCGGTTCACACTCCACCCACGTCTATTGAACAGGTGTAGAGGCTCATCCCTTGTTCCCTGTTTAGGATGTGGTTTCCGGCTTTCTCTTTTCCAATCTATTCACTCTTACGTATCCCCCTGCACACCAGTGGCCTTATCGCCTTGCTTGGGGTGATGTGATTAAAAAAAAAAAAAAATTAGCAATACAAAGGGTAAAACGATTTTGCAGTTCACGGAAAAAATTGCCAACTAATTTACAGTAATGCCTGTAATCGTATTAGTTATATTAGCTTTCAAATCTTCAAATGAGCTAAGTTTAGTTGCATACACAATTGTTTTCACATGTCCCCATAAAAAATCTAATGGAGTCAAATCTTGCGAACGTGGAGACCAATAAAATGGTTCAGCCCTTCCGATGAATCTGTTTACTTATTGCACATTTTGTGGTAAAGAATTATTTAATAACTATACTTAAAACTAGGTCCATTAAACTTTATAACATTTTTTACAGATTATTTCTATCACAAATACAAATAAAGTTATAATTTTTTAAAAGTGTACACGGACTTTATGGACACGCTGTATTGAAAAGTAACTCCCTGTTTTATGTATGAATGGCCAGCCAGAAGTCCTGACTTATCAGCTTGTATCTTTTTTTTTCTTTGGTGTTGGTTAAAGGAGAAAGTCTGCTGTACCAACTTAAAGACATTGGAAGAACTTGAAGGGTGAATACAAGAAGACATGTCTTCCTTACCACAAGAGTTCTTGGTGAAATCACTTGACGTGATTCCTGGATGGCTCAAGAAGCTGGTAAGAAAATCGGGTGCCCATATGGTACAATAATCCAACATTTATATGCTAGAACGCAGAAGCATGTACCAGGGAAAATCCTGAATCGAACGTTCAAATTGCATGACGTTCTTGGTAACAAATCCGGGTCATCCATGTCGGAGCATTTTATTAAAAATACAAATAGTGCTGTTAACTTCAGCACTGATTCTTTCACCATCTTGAGTCGTGTTCGTTCCATATTTCAATTTACGTTCAGTCTACACAGCCCTCCTTTCAGAAGGAGTGTTTGTTAAAACTGAACGTAATTTCAGTTAAATGAATTGTTTTACAAATTAATTTTGTAACACATCACTCAATAAGCCTCGGGCCTAACTAATAAAGCAAAAACTTTTAGGCAAATTTAGACTTTATTCATCAACATAGTCTCCTTCTAGCGAGATATACTGATTCCAACGCTTCTCTAACAATTCTATGCATTTTTTTGTAAAACGATTTGTCTTTAGCCTCAAAATACACCTCCGTTTCCGATATCACTTCTTCATTAGTTAATTATTTGTTTATAAATTACAGTTATCGGCTCAGAACGAGAATTCAGGAAGCCGAGTTCGAATTCCAGTTGAATTCTTTGCATTCACTTGGGAAAGGTATTAATCCGTTTCTTCCCTCCAGTTATGGGATAAATAACAGGACAAATTGGGTTCTATAGCCTTGGCTGACAACAAGTCTACCGCAGAAACCAATGGCAACCTACTGCAGGAAAATCATCTGTCCAGTCAGTCATGTCTCTTTCAAGACATGATCGCATGGCACTTAACTGACTGACTGATTCTCTTTCACTCTAAGTAGCCTTTTGTATCTTAGTGAAATCATCAACTTGCTGTCGGTAAAGTATATATCCTATCGGCCACCTCAGCTTGTTTAAAAGAAATGATGTATTTCATACTATTTTTAGTATTTATCACCAAATCAAAATAGAATGATTCTTTTCTTATTATTCATTTGCAGAATTTGATAAGGCAAGGAAGCAAAGATGAACTCGTCCGAATCACCCTAAATTTTCTTCATTTTTTCATTGATGAAATTGCAATATAGATAATAATTAAATATTTATAAATTTATTTGATGCACATGTTATTGTGCAGTATTAACAAGAGAACCATTCTATTTTTATTCAAAATTTAGTATTTATAATAAATACTAAAAAACATTAAAAATACATCATTTTTTTAAACATTAGGGTGGCTTAATAATTATGGCCGGTAATATATATATATATAACCTACTGCGGGATAATCTTCGGCCCAGTCAGTCACATCGCTCATTCAGTAATGAATTAGAGCACTCTGGTTATTAGGCGTGTATAATGATAATATACACGCTAAAATGTCTGCCTCCTTCTACTGAGCGCCCATAGCTCAGCGGTAGAATCGCCGACTGACGCCAATTCGGTCGGGTTTTAATCCTGGGTAAAAAGCATTCGGATGTCTAACCGTACTGATGAGCTGTGATACAGCGAAACAGATCTGTCTGCGGATGACTATATATATATATATATATATATATATGTGTGTGTGTGTGTGTGTGTGTGTGTGTGTGTGTGTGTGTTTTGGGATCAAATACAGGTCACATCTAGATTGCAATCCGACTAAATAAAAAATGACTAAAGAAACTATTATAATAAAACGTTAATATTTTCGTTTCTCTCGGCACCTGTCCAAACTGTGAATAACTTCAACTCCTTTCTTCAGTCTGTATCGAGTTGGTTTTCTCCGTAAGTGACATTATTGAAAACTGTTCGATGGGCTCCTGTGACCTAAGTTACCAGACACGTGTCGATGTTTGAAGGATACTGGTGCCCTTTTTTTGTTATTAGTAATACGAACAGCTAATTGCACCGGAAATGAAAAGAAAAGACCTCCGGATGTGCTTTGTTCATGCCACATGCGACATCTCGTTTTTATTGTCTTTTGGGTATTAGGGCACGTGTCGTTGCAAGGCAGCAGTTTTGGTTCTGTTTGCCTCTCTTCTTGTCCTAAAGCCGGCTGTAGTTGATCATAAATAAATAATAATGTTTATTAGTATCATTATTGCAAATAAAAACTTTAAATAATGCAGGCAAAATTTCGAAGCTATGGCATCACTCCTTCCTAGTCAGTCTAAGAACCTATCCGTCATCCAATTTAACTAAAAAAATAATGCAGATATTAATAAGAAGAGTAATGCATGTAAGATTTTACAACTTGTTGTAGAGTGGCTGACACCCTTGCAGCATTATAAATAATGAGATCGCCCATGGTCTGAAATGGTCTATTTAAGTAAAGAATGGTAGCATTCGAGGCGTAATTTTCGAGTGTTATTCGAGTAATATTGGGACTGATTACATCGGCGACTATTGCAATGTAAACCCTTCCTCTCTGTATTGTAGGTTTTGTCTAGTCTGTTATTGTAACTATTGTACTGTTCTGTGTATATCCGTTTAGCACCGGATATTGTGCTTATTAATACCGCAGCACACTGCCTCTATGTATCGCATCCACCTCGGCGATACAACACGACTCCACTGTCACGCCTTACTATTCAGCCTAAGGACATTTCGCGTGTCACCTATCACTCTATGGTGAACACGATCAATGTTTTTCTAGGAGGAGGCAATCGCATGTCGCCCAGACCCTGTGCCATCATCTAGACTTTCTATTCCTCTCCTAAGTTCAGCTTCCCACTTTTGCACCGTTGATAAACTGAACTGAACATTGTTCTTTTAATGTCGAAACAAAATGTACAATTTTGTAGTAGTTTGTAGTTTGTTCATGGTCTAACTAATAGTAATTAATAATAAATATTCATTGGTTTATATTTAAATTAAAGTTTTGAACGTTACAATTATTTTCTTATTCTTATTCACTTATATATCTATATATATATATATAATCATATTAACTATCGTAATAACAATACCAATAGTAACAGAACTAACTCTGCCGAAACTAGTATTAATTAAGTTATAATTTAAATTGTCCTGTACAACCCACCGAGAACGAACTCGGAGGGAAAAGGAGGGGAAGTAAAAAAAGAAACAAACGACGTACATGAACAAAAAGTCAAGCACTAGTAGGAAAGAAAAAAAACCCAAGACGAAAACCCTAACACTAAAGCGCTCAATACGAAAGTAGAGCAAACAAAGACGGAAACAGAAACAGACAATCTAAGCAAGAACCAACAACCTACCACGGTTTCGCCCAACGGCTCGTCAGGGAAATTGGCCAATACTGGATTTTGTAAGACAGTTTACTTGCACGTATGATTTAAATATAACGGTAAATACTTGTGCAGAGCCAGCCACTCTTTTTGGGAAAAGCCGATTACAAAAACTAGTAGACATAATGAGCCACAACGTATCCACACGACATTCCACCAGTTTTAAACTCAGAGGTGTCCTTCCTTTTATCCCTTATCTGACTGCGCCTTGGGGTATATCACTCGAGAAGAGCTAAAATTACTGTTAATAAAGACATGAAAACAAAGAAAGTTAAGAGACACTCACACTTATGAAGAAAGCGAGTGAAACAGCGGCAGAGATGGTGTGGATATAGGAATCAATACTGCGTGGTCACTGACATTTTCACACTTCAAGGCGATCTTCAAAGGTTTTGTGTGTGTGTGGAAAAATTCAGATGTCACTAAAAATATATCGGCGGACCTGTACATTACTACCACCTGTAAATTTATTGATTATTTTTTCTTTTTTCTTTTTTTTTTACTTTTTCAGTGCAATATCGTCGATTAGACTCTAAACCTTCCGATTTTCAGATTATCAAAAAAAAATTGGAAAAATTCATTATTTAAGATTTTTAGGGGGTGCTCGGTTTCTCATACAACCTTATAGTAAATCGATCCTACATTTTGTAAACACTCACATTGGGGTCGCTTTGACGTCGTTGAGACCATGTATAGAGAAGATTACAATTTGAAGATTGACAAACTCATGGAGAATTTTGAATTATCCCTACTTCATATCAATGAAAAATAAATTATTTGAAACATTAAAAAAAAAGTTTTGGAAAGAATTTCTTTAAAATTATTCCTGTTGTAAGAAAATTCGGAATGGAAAATATGACATGTAAAACATTAGGAAAAAAATTGACAGAGAATCTTTAAAATAATTACTATTCTAAAAACATTTTGAGTAAAAACATATTTGTAAATCACCTGAAGACTCTGAAAAGGTAGAAACCTGGGTTCCGTAATAACTCGTTTAAAAATTATGTATATATATATATATATATATATATATATATATAATCTAAACTTATTTATAAATGCAACTTTGTCTCTGTGTGTGTGTGTGTCCATTACCTATAGACTCCGAAGCGTCTTCGAGTATTCTTAGCTAGGTTTTGTGTCGAGGTACCTCCGATAAATATCGAAAATTGATAATCGAAAAAATCGGGTTATAGAAGGAGTAGTCTGATTTTAATCAAATTTGATACGCTCATAGACAAAGACATAAGAAACGATATTCAGAAGTTTCTCATTAATTTCCTACAAGTTTTGGAAAAAAGAAAAAGAAAAAGGGCAACAACTTGACGCCCGTGTTTACAAAATGAAGGATTGATTTACTATAACGTTGTATGAGAAACTGAGCACCACCTAAAAATCTTTAAATATTAAATTTTTTCCAAATATTTTTTTGAAAATCGGAAACTTTATGTACTAATCGATAAGAATACGTGGAAAAAAAGTCAGAAAAAATGATAATCAACAAATTTACAGGTGGTGGTAATGTCGTACAAGTCCGCTAATTATTCAGTACGACGGTGAGCTGAAAATTTTATAGTTAGACTAAAAATGATTGATGTCAGGCTTTATTCAAATCAGGAAATGATGTTTGATTTCATGGAGGATGAATTTCGGGAGATGTGAGTAATTTTCGGCCCAATAAGCGAATGCACTGGATCACGTGGCATATGAACCGTGTGATCAATATGTTTAAATTCCCCAGCAACGCGACTGATCAGGATTCGAAATCAAGCTAAAACCGTAATTATTTTATGGTGATTTTTTTATGATAAGCATTCTATCATATTTGGAAAATTGGTACAATACAATTTTCTTCCTCGTTTGACATTTGTCAGAGTAAGGTCAGCTGCGATTGGCTTAATAACCCTCCTTCAATCTTTTCCTTCTCGCTCGCATTCTCCTTATTTCTCCCTCACTCACACTACCTCTCTTTCTATGTTAGCTTGAATGCGTGCACGTATGGGCGCATAAGTGTTTGTCTAAAAAGAAAACATAATAATTAAATAAATAAAAAAGAAAGAAAGAGAAAAATGATTTGATTGAAAAAGAAAAAAAGAAGGAAAGAAAGAAAATGTGAAAGAAAGAAAGAAAAATAATTTCATTGAAAAAAGAGAAACAGTAAGTAAGAAAGAGGAAATGTATTTAAAAGAAAGAAAGAATTAGATTTATAAGAGAAAAAGAAAAAATCTGAATGGAACAAACAAACAAAAATAATTTGATTGAAAAAATAAGAAAGAAAGTAAGAAAGAGAAAAAATGTTGTTGAAAGAAAGAAAGAAAGAAAGAAAGAAAGAAATAATTTGATTGATAAGAGATAAAAAGAGAGAAAATCTGCTTGAAAGAAAGAAAGAAATAAAGAAAGAAAGAAAGTTAACTAATTTGATTGAAAAAGAAAACAAACAGACGAAAGAAAGAAAGAAAGAATTCGATTGATATGAGAAAAAAAGAGAAAATCTGATTGAAAGAAAGAAAGAAAGAAAGAAAGAAAGAAAGAATTTTTTATTGATAAGAGATAAAAAGAGAGAAAATCTGCTTGGAAGAAACAAACAGACGAAAGAGAGAAAGAAAGAAAGAAAGAAAGAAAGAAAGAAAGAAAGAAAGAAAAAGAATTTGATTGATAAGAGAAAAAGAGAAAACCTGATTGGAAGAAAGAAAGAAAGAAAGAAATTCAAGACAAACATCCGGTGTCATTAACTTCCTTCCGTTTTCCTATATTCCTTCTCGTTACTTTGGCCCCAAATAATAATCGAAAAATAATTTTTCCTCGTAGTTTGAGCCACTTTGAAAAAAAGATGCTCATTCATTTTATTTTATTTTATTTTTAAGAGTCCAGAAATATTTTATCAATGAATAATATAATCCGGCAAATATTTATTTTTCGAGACAATATGAAACTGAATCGCAGTCTGTGCTGATTGAAAATGTGAAAAAAACGTATTATATGACACACAGACAACCGGGTGAAAGAAACCCCCAAGAAAGAAGAATATATCGACTGTTAGGCTGTACTGGCAACAATTGTCCAAGTTTAATTAGTTGACTAATCATCTTTGATTTGTAAGTTATACTGATTAGTTCTTTTATTTCCTTTCTTTTAAAAACTATAATATTGGAATTAGTCTGTTCACTAAACATTATTTGCTGTTAGGTGATTCATAGTGTCCATTTTAGGGGATTTATCTCGAATCTCGCAGCTATGTTAACTGTAGCATAAAGTTTCAGCTCGACTGATCTGAGTTCGCTATCACGGCAAGCTCAAGTCCGATTAACTATTTTTAAAAAGAAAGGAAAATTCATTTAGAGGCTTATCATCTTCTGTTGGCCATGTCCTTTCCGGATGTGAGCGTTCATATGCTTTCAACAACTTCCTGTCCCTTGTAGCTATTAGCAACATTTTCGTTTTACTATCTCCTCAAACCCCCGCTCCGCTATCTGTTCACATAAAGTCGCTAAGTCCTTTTGCCTTCTATGTATCAGATTCTCCAAGCCTTCTTTCTTCAGTATGTGTCTAAGATATTTAAACTGTCTCTTTATGATTCTATGTTGCTAACAATTCATGCTGCTAATTTTATTTTTGTTTAGCAGTATACATTAAAAATCCAAAAAACAGGTGCAACTCGAATTTGTTATTAAATAGGCGAGGGCGGGAAAATGAACCCTTCCCATGGGCTAGAGTTAACAATAAAAAGTACGAATTCTACCGAAAAGACAATTTAAATCCAGACAAGTAGTACAAAAGTAAGGAGACAGTTTGGTACTTCTAGACCGAAAAACGGGGTTACTGCCGGAGCCGATATAATGTTAAAAACCCAAAATCGGCAATGAAGGTAGGACATCACTGAAGAGCTCATTTAAGCACCAAAAATGAATTTACAGACTACCAACACCTCTATAGACTATTTAATGCCGAAATATAAATATTTTTACAACTATTTTATCGCTTCAACTGAATATATTTTGAACGCAACTTCAACTTCAGATAAAATGTATTGCTGGCAATTTTACTCTAAATATGTATTGTCTGTAATTTTCTGGATATATATAAAAATGTGTTGCCGGTATTTTTAATACAGAAATATATTTTTATACTTTCATGATGTTGTTTTTGTTTGAGGGTTCACTCTTTATCCATAGCTGGGACCCTTGTAGGTACTACCACTACGAATCATGGTGGACCTGGGAACAACAGCAATTAAGAGGCGGTTCCCCGCTTCCGAACAGAGTCCTTGGCGCCATCAAACCACTGGTACCATACTAGTATGGTATAAATTGTATGGATGTCAATGTATAAGTAACGGATAAGTTAAGATTTGTTTTGTTTTAACCATTACACCTTTTTACACATTTAACAAGATAGATGTCATTGGCATGAAAGTTTCTTTTCTTGCATTTCCCGTCTGTATACCTGATTCCCTGATTTCTACTATCTCCAAAAGTTTAAATGCAACGTCAATTACCATCTCCTACCTTCCTAAATTCCATCTACCTCCCTGAATCCAATCCTTTCTTCAGTATCCCTTGTATCTTTTTATTATTTCTCTGTAACCCCCAGCACACCAGTGACAGTCCTGACTTGCTTGGGGTGAAACGATTATATATAAAAGAAAATGTATCTTTCGATTAACATAAGTTACGTCTCGGCATGTGATATTTATTTTTCGAGTCAATATGAGACTGAATATCGGTGTGTGCCTATTGAAAATGTGAAAAAAAAAAAGTATTACATGACACATAGACAACTGGGTACAAGGAACCCCCGAGAAAGGTAGAATAATATATCGGCTGTAAGGCTGTACTGGCAACAATTGTTCAAGTTTAACTAGTTGACTAATCATCTTTGATTTGTAAGTCATACTGATTAGTTATTTTATTTCCTTTCTTTTAAAAACTATAATATTGGAATTAGTCTGTTCACTAAACATTATTTACTGTTAGGTGATTAATAGTGTCCATTTTAGGGGATTTATCTCGAATCTCGCAGCTATTAGTCTGTTCACTAAACATTATTTACTGTTGGATGATTCATAGTGTCCATTTTAGGGGATTTATCTCGAATATCGCAGCTATTAGTCTGTTCACTAAACATTATTTACTGTTAGATGATTCATAGTGTCCATTTTAGGGGATTTATCTCGAATCTCGCAGCTATTAGTCTGTTCACTAAACATTATTTACTGTTGGATGATTCATAGTGTCCATTTTAGGGGATTTATCTCGAATCTCGCAGCTATTAGTCTGTTCACTAAACATTATTTACTGTTAGATGATTCATAGTGTCCATTTTAGGGGATTTATCTCGAATCTCGCAGCTATTAGTCTGTTCACTAAACATTATTTACTGTTGGATGATTCATAGTGTCCATTTGCTGTTGGATGATTCAACTCAACTGAATATCAATGCTATTCATCTCGGGGTTCTAGACAAAATCCGAAGGGGGATCTGTGACGTAATCGCTTCTGACTTGGCAGCTCGCCTTCAATCATTGTCTCACCCACAGGATGTGGCTTCCCTCTGTCTTTTCTCCAAATATCATTTCCTCGGCTCCTGTTCTGGCAAGCTTATTTCCCTGATTCTCCAACATGAATTTACTCATGCGATTAGATTGACAACAAGATTAGACTCTTTTACTGTCAAAATAATAAAATGTAATTCTATTTTATCAATTTCTTATTTCCTATCTTTCACCTGTGTACAGCCCTTCCATATACTTGCTTCCCTGATAGCTACAATCTCCAAAAGTTTAAATGCAACGTCAATAACCATCTCCTACCTCTCCACCACCATAAACCTCATCTGACTCTTATCTTTTCTTTGGCATCTCCTGTACTCAGATGTTTTTTCTCTCACTGTAACCCCCCACACCTTCGCACAAGTGGCAATCATGATATGTTTGGGGTGAAATTCTTCTTCTTCTTCTTCTTTGTGAAATGTCCCTTCGGGACGTAGGCGAGCATGGCCTTTCACGTCTCTCTATAATTAGTAGCTCTTAGCACACTTTCACCTTTTACCCCACCCAACCCCCGCTATGCCAACCAACTGCTCAAGCCCTTCAAATATGTTATCCACTGCTTTCACCTGTCTCTCTTTCCCTCTACCTGACCTATGAGTATCAGATTCTCCAAGCCTACCTTCCTCATCACATGTTCCAAGAACTTCAGCTTAAATGATTATTAGTTTTTTTAAAATTTCATAAATAAAACCATTTCTGAGAAACCGTTTCAGGATGGCATGCAAGAATTTCATTTTCAATAGACAGTATTGCATGAAATTTGGTTCCAATTGTAGACCTTGATAAAAAAAAAACCTCGTTCACAATATTGAATGAATGGGATTCATTGGTTTGTTTTTTATGGTTTATCAACACTTTGTGGCATATATAAGCCGAAAAATATCTTGTATTGCAAGAATAATTCTTCCTTTTTACGAATGAATATTGCATTAAATTTCTTTTCAGATAACTATGAACTTCAGATACAAGTTTTATTTATTTGCAAGGAAATACCTTTCAGACCTTTCCCAAGGATATTAGTTCCTGAGTGAATTTTTACTAGAATTCGAACACAGTTGTCCAATTTCTCGCTCTCACTCGTTATCCATTACACCCCCAGCACATCCATTAGTGGATGAGAACAGCAAAAGACATTCCCAATTTTTTTATATACACAGATGTTTATGATTTCACTAAAACGTTTAAAAATAATCTTGGTCATTGAATCATTCAAAAATTTGATGGATGCGCTTAACATGTAGTGAACAAAAAAAGATCTAGATTTTAAAAAATTAAAATACTAAAAACTGATTCATTAATTTTGGTAGAAATAAACGAATTTACTCGAATTACAAAATTTGCTAAGCACACTCGCAAAAGCGAATCCAAAAACAAAACGAGTGAAATTTCACACCTCGATGCGAAATGTTTTTCGACTAACAGAAAACTAGAAAACATCTCAAAACAAAATTCAAATAATCTTCAATTATCAGAAACAAATTCTTTTACGGACCCTTTTTTTTCGTCGTCCAATGGAAATACCAGAATCACATCCGGGAGTGAACTCTCAAATGACCTTTTCGAACCCCACAAACGAAATAAAAGACGGAGCAAATTCGACTGTTGCCAGAGAGAAGACGAGCGTAATTAATACGTACCCTTGGAAAACGTCGAGCGATCGTTATTATTATTACCTCTTTCTTTCTCTCTCTCCTCTCATCTCTCACTTTCTTCCTCTTCATCGTTCACTCGTCTGCCTTTTCTTATACTTGATTACCTCACGGAACCCTTTAAGTCTGAGCGAATACTTCAAAGACATTCCTGCCCAACTATAAAGCTTATACATGCATACACACAAGTTTCTACTACGAACTCTTGATGCCCTTAACTTCTTACCACTGTTTCTCATTGAACATTAACTTCTACAAATCCATGTTATTTTTCTAATAATAAATTTCTATTTAAACATGCAAAAGGTATACTTTTATTCTGCCTCAAATTCACCTGCTGATAACCTGATAATTCTGCATAAAACCTGTAAATTGTAGGAAGTTTGGTTATGTTTCACACAAGGTCCATTCAAAAAAAATTAACCATCTCTCTACTTCTACAAACACGTTTCAACAAAAATATAAGTTCTGGGAAACAATTTCAGAGAAAGAGAAACAAGAATGACATTTTCAATAAACTGTGTTGCA
This sequence comes from Ascarosepion bandense, assembly GCA_037127315.1. Lineage (NCBI taxonomy): Eukaryota > Metazoa > Mollusca > Cephalopoda > Sepiida > Sepiidae > Ascarosepion > Ascarosepion bandense. The sequence continues at coordinate 4,561,786 of JBBBDQ010000762.1, read as the reverse complement.
AGAAATTTTAACAATGTTGACCCTACACATTGTTAAAAAAAAAACCATTGTTCACAACGGTAAATGGATGAGAACAGCAAAAGACTTCTGATGCATTTTACTTTGGCACAGATGTATAGGATTTAGCCATAGAAAATTAAAATTAGGAACAAAACTTCTTGGGACATGGAGTTCATTCAAAAATTCATATTGCAATATACTTGGGTACCTCGACGTTGTGTAATGGGTACCAAGCTTGTCTCTCTAGAATCATTGCAACCGAATAGTGAGTTCATTTCTCACTGGATACTCCATACTTTCGGCTTTGTGGCACATCTAAACTACACTTAGAAAATCATCAGGAACCTCGACGTTGTGCAAGGATGTCTCAGGAACCTCGACGGTTAGCAAGGATGTCTCGACAGAATCATGGCAATTAAATAGTGAATTCGTTTCTCACTGGGTGCTCCATACTTTCGGCTTTGTGGTACATCTAAACTACACTTAGAAAATCATCAGGAACCTCGACGTTGTGCAAGGATGTCTCAGGAACCTCGACGGTTAGCAAGGATGTCTCGACAGAATCATTGCAATTAAGTAGTGAATTCGTTTCTCACTGGGTGCTCCATACTTTCGGCTTTGTGGCACATCTAAACTACACTTAGAAAATCATCAGGAACCTCGACGTTGTGCAAGTATGTCTCAGGAACCTCGACGGTTAGCAAGGATGTCATGACAGAATCATTGCAATTAAGTAGTGAATTCGTTTCTCACTGGGTGCTCCACACTTTCGGCTTTGTGGCACATCTAAACTACACTTTGAAAATCATCAGGAACCTCGACGTTGTGCAAGGATGTCTCAGGAACCTCAACGGTTAGCAAGGATGTCACGACAGAATCATTGCAATTAAGTAGTGAATTCGTTGCTCACTGGATGCTCCATACTTTCGGCTTTGTGGCACATCTAAACTACACTTAGAAAATCATCAGGAACCTCGACGTTGTGCAAGGATGTCTCAGGAACCTCAACGGTTAGCAAGGATGTCACGACAGAATCATTGCAATTAAGTAGTGAATTCGTTGCTCACTGGGTGCTCCACACTTTCGGCTTTGTGGCACATCTAAACTACACTTAGAAAATCATCAGGAACCTCGACGTTGTGCAAGGATGTCTCAGGAACCTCGACGGTTAGCAAGGATGTCTCGACAGAATCATTGCAATTGAGTAGTGAGTTCGATCCTCACTAGGTAATAGATGCTCTCGGCCTTGTGCCATATCTAAGCTGCACTTAGAAAATCACCTCGAAGTGGTGTGATGGTTAGCAAGTGTGTCTCGGTAGAATCATTACAATTGAGTAATGAATTCGATCTGCACTGAGTGCCCCATAATTTTGGTTTTGTGCTACATCCAAACTGTGATTCGGGAATCTTGGCGGGGTGTATTGGTTAGCAAGATTGTCTTATTTGAAACATTACAATTGAGTAGTGAGTTTGATCTTCACTGGTGGTGCCATACTTTGCCGCAGCTAAATCGCGTTTAAAAAATCACCATATTGCAAATTATTCGAAAGAAATCTGGAATTAATTCGATGGGAATTAATCCGAATGAATTGAAAATTGAAAATTAAATACAAATAATCTTTTTTTATTATTTTTATCAAACAAAAAAAGGACATGGAGTTCACTGACTTCTAACCATAAAAATAGGAGAAGTACTGAAAAGGCAAAAGACTCGATCACACTTACTCCGGTTTGAAAATCCATGTCCTATGGGACATTAGCCGAGTAGATAAAAATGGCGATTCAAATTCTCACACCGTCGTCTTTATTACTTGCGTCATTTCATCTCCTTGAGGCAGACGAAAACGGCCTCGATCTGCCAACTCGGTTCGCATCTATTAAGTCGGTCGAAAAACAAAAGCTGTTTTTTTACTGTCAGTTAAAAAGGAGACAAGACAGAACAAGATATTGTTGCAGCTTCCAAGTATTCGCCTGTCTGACATGTGACATACGTAAATGAATTGGGTAATTGGACTTCTGACCTTGTTATCATCCCAGAATATGCTGTTTTCCAAATGTCCAAAGAAAAAAATATATTCGAGGAACCGGTGTCGGCTTTGAAATGAATGAAAACAAGAAAAACTGGCTCCGTGTTTGCTATGAAGCAAATAGAACGAAATGTAAATTTTTATGCATTTAATACTTACACAAAAATTTCGTTGAATAAAAAGAGTGTTCTTCTTCTTCTATGTGCCGTGTTCCTTCGAGACATAGGTGATCATGGCCTTCCACATCTCCTTGTTCTTTGAAGCTCTTAACACCCTTCCTCTTGTTACCACTCCTAAACCTTGTTCTGCCAGCCATTTGCTCAAGCCCATTAAGTATGATATGCGTTGCTTTCCCCTGTCTCTTTTTCTCTCCATCCGTCCTATGAATATCAGATTTTCCAAGCCTTCTTTCCTCATTACAAGGACCAGAAATTTAGCTGCCTTTTTCTGATGGTAAGTATGTTTTCTTTTAGTTTCCATCCACCCCAAAACCTCATTGTTGCTCACATGCTCGGTACAAGATATCCTCAGCATCCTTCTGTAAAACCACATTTCGATTGTTTCAAGATTTTCCTTCATCTTTGAAGGACAGACATCACGTAACTATCCGGTAATATTTTCTTTGTTTTCAACGAAATTCTCCTGTCTCTCAATACTTTTATAATGCATCCTTGGCCACCCCAATGCGCCTTCGGGTCTCAGTGTCGTATTTTCTATCCTCTGTTAGAATATTTTCTATGTATTTAAATTTTTTATTGAACTGTTGCGATATGTCCTCCTATATGGCAGCAAATACTGAACAATTTCCTCAAAGATAAAGGAGAGACTCGAAGCAACATGAATGAAGCTCTACATACGGATGATGAGGATATGATGGACCGAACATGTGAGCAACGAAAAGGTTTTGGAGAGGATGCAAACGAACAGCAAACTTATACATAACGAGCAGTATAGCCCGGCGTTGCTCGGGTATAATGAAAGCTTTAAAACTAATCCATGGTCCTGGAGCTCAGACTCTTTGGACGTTGGCACGAAAGACTAAAAAGCAATAGTTGTTTCCAGTTAAAGCGAAACCGTAGACTGAAAGAAAAACGAATGGATATTAGTCAAATTTTGATTTCCTGGTATTGATATCAAATAAGTTTTTTTCGTCGTAAACTGAATTTTGAAGGCTAAATAAGTCCTCTGAGTAAATGGCATCATGGCTGAGACAAAGAACTACAATTACACCTACCTAGAGCCAAATCCGAAGCAAAAACTAAAATAAAAGGGCTGAAAAAATAGACATACAGGTAGATAAATAGACACACAAACATCTTGTCTTATATATATATGTGTGTGTGTGTGTGTGTGTGTGTGTGTGTGTGTGTGTGTGTGTGTGTGTGTATTATCGATTTTCTGAACTATTGTAAGAACTGCAACCTTGAAACTTCTGAATATCATTTCTTGTCTTTGTCTATGAGTGTATCTAATTTGATTAAAATCGGACCACTCCTTCTATAACCCGACTTTTTCGATTATCGATTTTCGACATTTATCGGGGGTACCTCGACACAAAACCTAGCTAAGAACACTCGCAGACGCGTATAGTATAACTGTAAATTTTCAAGAAAATCGGTTCAGCCGTTTCGGAGTCTATAGCTAACGGACACACACACACACAAACACGCACACATACACACACACAGACAAAGTACCATTTATAAATAAGTTTAGATATCAGGAAGAGAAAACTGAAGTTTCTGGGACACGTAATGAGAAAGGAGGGAATGGAGAATTTAATATTAGACAGGGGAAAGCAACGCAAGACATACTTGATGGGTTTGAGCAAGTAGATGGCTACGCAGAGTTTGGGAGAGATACCAAGAAAGAAATTGTTAATTTTCATAACTTTTCGGTCGTGTACTGAGGAAAAAACTGGAAGCGGCCGAAATGTGGTTCTACAGAAGGATGCTACGGATATCGTGGACTGAGCATACAAGCAACGACGAAGTGTTAGAAAGAATGGCAACAAAAAGGAAATTGATGCTGAGCATCAGGAAGAGACAACTGAAGTTCCTGGGACATGCAATGAGGAAGGAGAGCCTGGAGAACCTGATACTGACTGGTCAGATAGAAGGAAGGAGAGACAGAGGAAGGCAGCGGATAACATATCTGCAGAGTCTGATCAGGTGGATGACGGAACGGGGGTTGCCAGGAGCAACAGGAGCAAACATACTAAGAGCCACAAGGGATAGGGAGACGTGGAGATCCATGATCGCCTACGTCCTGAAGGGACAGGGCACATAGAAGAAGAAGACTGTACGAATCTGGGAAGTGTTTCAACAGAGGACGAAAAGTGCAGCACTGAGATCCAAAGGCGAATTGGCATGGCCAAGGATGCATTCCAGATACTGAATTGTTATGTGATGTGTGTGCTCTGATGTTTATAATAAGGAAAGACGGTTTGAAGAATATGATACTCACAGGTCAGTCAGAAGGAAAGAGAGATAGGAGTAAATAGGGGCACATGATTGCCTACGTTATGAAGTGACACAGCACATAAAAAATGTGGCCCAGAAATTCTTGGGAGCCATGATCACCCACATCTGTAAGGGACACGGCCCGCAGAGATAGAAAACAGAGCAGAGTGATAGAGATAAGGACCAAAAGAGAGAGAGAGAGAGAGAGAGAGAGAGAGAGAGAGAGTGTGTGTGTGTGTGTGTGTGTGTGTGTGTGTGTGTAATAGATAACACGTGACTGACAAAATTCACTGTGTATTTTGCAAAAATATAATGTCTAATGCAAAATAAATGACCCCTCCCTGTATCTTACAAAAAATATAGTAAGACATTTTAAGTTTTCTGGATATTTAATCATTAGGTGCAGTTGAGAAGTTGCTGAGAGCCATGATCACCCACATCCTGATCAGATATATCACATAGAGGGACAAAGCCAGAGCAGATGGAGAGAGATGATTTTCTAAGCGCCGCTTAGATGTAGCACAAGGACGAAAGTATAAGCAACCCAGTGAGGATCGAACTCACAACTCAGTTTTCATACTGCCATCCGCCCGTGCATTGAGTATTGCTACCATATCTGGTCCGGTGCTCCTGCTATTCACTTAGGTGTCCTCGACTGAATCCAACGAAGAATCTGTAATGTGATGGATCCCGTCTTGGCAGCCAGGATACAGTCGCTTTCTCACCGACGCAGTGTAGCTTCCCTGTGTCTCTTCTACAAATACTTTCACGGCTTCTGCTCCGATTAACTTAGCTCACTGATATCCTCTATATACGAATTTTCTCGAGCCACAAGATTAGCAAGTAAGTCCCACCCTTTTACTGTGAAGCCAATAAATTGTAAACGCAAATTCTACTCCATCAGCTTCTTTTCTCGGACTCCCCTGCCTGTGGAATTCTCTTCCGCATACTTGCTTTCCTGACAGTTACAATCTCCAAGAATTTAAATGTAAAGTCAATAGTCATCTCCTGTCTCACTAACTTACATCCTCTCTCTCATGCTTTTCTACATCCACCCCACTCTGATCAGTACTCTCTTTCTTCTCCTACTCTCCTCCTGACAACCACTGCAACCTCTCACTCCTCATAACATTCCTCCTCGTCCACCCCACTCTGATCAGTACTCTCTTTCTTCTCCTACTCTCCTCCTGACAACCACTGCAACCTCTCACTCCTCATAACATTCCTCCTCATCCACCCCACTCTGATCAGTACTCTCTTTCTTCTCCTACTCTCCTCCTGACAACCACTGCAACCTCTCACTCCTCATAACATTCCTCCTCGTCCACCCCACTCTGATCAGTACTCTCTTCCCTCTCCTACACTCTTCCTGACACGCCCTGCACCCTCTCACTCCTCATAACATTCCTCCTCGTCCACCCCACTCTCATCAGTAATCTCTTCCCTCTCCTACACTCTTCCTGACACGCCCTGCTACCCTCTAACTCCTCATAACATTCCTCCTCGTCCACCCCACTCTGATCAGTACTCTCTTCCCTCTCCTACACTCTTCCTGACACGCCCTGCACCCTCTCACTCCTCATAACATTCCTCCTCGTCCACCCCACTTTCATCAGTAATCTCTTCCCTCTCCTACACTCTTCCTGACACCCCCTGCAACCTCTCACTCTTCATAACATTCCTCCTATGTAACCCCCTGCACAACAGTGGCAGTAAAATGCCTTGCTTGAGGCGACACGATTAAAAAAAAAAGGGTTCTATCGAGACAAGCTTATTAACCATTACACTACGTCGGAGTACGCAGAGCAGATTGAGAGAGAGAGTTGGGAAGAAATGTATAACAACCAAAATTCTCTCTCTTATTGGATGCGAACGAAATAGAAGGAATATAAGTTTTAATATATTTAATTATTGTATGTAGTCCAGAAGATGTGGAGAGCCATGATCAGCAACATCCTGATTAGACACAACACGTAGAGCGAGAAAAACAAATCAGAAGAAGGGAGAAAAGAAAGAGATAAATATATAGTTCATGACCGCCAATATTCTCTGCTATTGCTTGTGAAAGAAAATAAAATGAATGTATTTTTTATGTATGCAGCTTCGAAGTTGTGGAGAGCCGTGACCACCAAAATCCTGATAAAACACAGCCTATAGAGGGAGTGAGACAGAGCAGATGAAGAGAGAAGAGACTAGAGAGATATATAGTTCATGACCGCCAAAATTATCTGCCATTATTTGTGAAAGAGATTAAACGAATGTATTTATTTTATGTATTTAATCATTAGACGGATGTGCAGGTGGTGCAGTGGATATCGAATTCCAATTGAACTTCTTGCATTTACCTCCGCACAAATACCCTTAATCCATCTCTTCCCTCCAGTTATGTGTTAAATAATAGGACAGATTGGGTTCTATAGCCTTGGCTGGCAACCAGTCTACCGCAGAAAGCAATTACAACGATTTTCTGCTGTATTATTATTATTATTATGTCATTTTTCATCATATTTCGATTTCTGCTTTGGTCTCACTACCAACCAAGTCTGCGGGGAGACCTAAGGCAGGTAGTGGCGTGTTGTTATGGCTCCATTTCATGTTTTTCTATCTTCCCTATCATCTCCAGCATTACATAGATAAAGTTTTCCTTAGTGTGTGGGCTGTACTTAATAAGACAATTTTTTGTATGTCTCTTAAGCTGGGGTTTCCAGGGATTCTTTCAATGTGTTGTTTTGTTCCATTTTTTATCATTCCAAGTGCACCTACTATCACTGGTACAACTCTTGTTTTTAATTTCCACATTTTTTCTATTTCAATTTCCAGGTCTTTATATTTTGACAGTTTTTCAAATTCCTTGATTGCTATGTTACAATCCGCTGGACAAGCCATATCAATTAATAGACAATTATTATTATTATGTCATTTTTCATCATATTTCGATTTCTGCTTTGGTCTCACTACCAACCAAGTCTGCGGGGAGACCTAAGGCAGGTAGTGGCGTGTTGTTATGGCTCCATTTCATGTTTTTCTATCTTCCCTATCATCCTCAGCATTACATAGATAAAGTTTTCCTTAGTGTGTGGGCTGTACTTAATAAGACAATTTTTTGTATATCTCTTAAGCTGGGGTTTCCAGGGATTCTTTCAATGTGTTGTTTTGTTCCATTTTTTATCATTCCAAGTGCACCTACTATCACTGGCACAACTCTTGTTTTCAATTTCCACATTTTTTCTATTTCAATTTCCAGGTCTTTATATTTTGACAGTTTTACCTGCTCTTTTCTGAGTGCATCTGTTAGAATGGTTAGTTAATCTCTTTTTCAGAACCCTGCTCAATCCTTTTTTTTTATAGTTGAACAAAGTCAGTATGCTCAAACCATCGGTTACTTGTAACCATCGGTTACTTGTAACCACTCTCTAGCAAAGCCGAACAATTTCTTCTATCCTGTTTCTTTCACAAGTCTTCAGTTAACTCGAGCAAATGGACGGCAGAGCAGGGTTCTAGATAAATAAGAACACAAAATATATTAAAAGCTATAGAGGAAGTTGTGGAGAAACATGATCTGATAAGTCCTGAAGAGACACGGCAGATTCCAACACAACCTAACTTTGCCGCACATTGAGATAGTCTCTCCAGATCGATATTATCAAGATGATATCTTCTTGATAAATCTACCATAATATTTAATCTACTCCTATTGAAATAAATAAAAAAGAAGAAATTATTTTCTTTGTTCTTGTTTTTATTTATTTTATTCATTTTTCTTTTTTTAATTTTTGCGGATTATCAATCTTTTATGGATTATTTAAAGCCGAAAGGTATTTTGGATTGCAGGAGGTTGCTAACAATAGCCGGTGTTTCTTAGTGGTCCCAATCGAAATCCTGCCAGTCTCAACGCCTCTTAACTTTGATGATAGAACTAAAACCGATGCTTCATTGTGATTTCTCTGCAGACAAAAGGAGAAAGTAAATGCAAATTATGAGGATAGATAGGGTAGATAACGATTATTACTACACATAAAAAAGTAAAGATTGTAGTGGTCGGAAGAAGTAGTGGTTCGCAACATGAAATTGTCTGAGTAGAGCCCCCTTCTTAACAATGTAACACGAAGAGATTATTTTTTTTATAATAATATCACCCCGAGCCAGGCGGTAACGCCACTGATGTGCAGGGAGCTACGTAAAAGTGAAAAGTTTGGGAAAGAGAAAGCCGGAAACTACATCCTAAACAGAGAACAAGTGATGAGCCTCTTCACCTGTTCAGTAGGCGTGGGTGGAGTGTGAACCGGGTGATAGTTTAGTCTATCTACTCCAATTGAAATAAAAGAAAAGATTGGAAAAGAGGAAGCCGGAAACCACATCCTAAACAGGGAACAAGGGATGATCCTCTTCACCTGTTCAGTAGGCGTGGGTGGAGTGTGAATCGGGTGATAGTTTAGTCTATCTACTCCAATTGAAAAAAAAAAAGAAAAGATTGGAAAAGAGGAAGCCGGAAACCACATCCTAAACAGGGAACAAGGGATGAGCCTCTTCACCTGTTCAGTAGGCGTGGGTGGAGTGTGAACCGGGTGATAGTTTAGTCTATCTACTCCAATTGAAATAAAAGAAAAGATTGGAAAAGAGGAAGCCGGAAACCACATCCTAAACAAGGAACAAGGGATGAGCCTCTTCACCTGTTCAGTAGGCGTGGGTGGAGTGTGAACCGGGTAATAGTTTAGTCTATCTACTCCAATTGAAATAAAAGAAAAGATTGGAAAAGAGGAAGCCGGAAACCACGTCCTAAACAGGGAACAAGGGATGAGCCTCTTCACCTGTTCAGTAGGCGTGGGTGGAGTGTGAACCGGGTGATAGTTTAGTCTATCTACTCCAATTGAAAAAAATAAAAAAGAAAAGATTGGAAAAGAGGAAGCCGGAAACCACGTCCTAAACAGGGAACAAGGGATGAGCCTCTTCACCTGTTCAGTAGGCGTGGGTGGAGTGTGAATCGGGCGATAGTTTAGTCTATCTACTCCAATTGAAAAAAAAAAAGAAAAGATTGGAAAAGAGGAAGCCGGAAACCACATCCTAAACAGGGAAGAAGGGATGATCCTCTTCACCTGTTCAGTAGGCGTGGGTGGAGTGTGAATCGGGTGATAGTTTAGTCTATCTACTCCAATTGAAGAAAAAAGAAAAGATTGGAAAAGAGGAAGCCGGAAACCACATCCTAAACAGGGAACAAGGGATGAGCCTCTTCACCTGTTCAGTAGGCGTGGGTGGAGTGTGAACCGGGCGATAGTTCAGTCTATCTACTCCAAGCATGAAAACATAGGTCCTAGTTACGAAGGTTTCAACTGGTAGAACTAAGAAATGTAGCTAATATGAACATCTGCCATGGAAATAACTGTAAAGTAACGACAATTTATCTAAAGCAGTGGTTCCGAAACTTATTTTCCTCTGTGCCGCATTACCGGAATTAAAATTTGCTCGCATCTTCCCAAATTTTATATGATAAAAAATACAGAGTGAGGATTAAAGGGAGATAAGTCATAAAATTATCATTGATAACTCTCTCTTCAAAATTGCGGACCCTAGTTATTGTACTACTTACATTGTTCTGACTGTTGTCCTCATTTTTATTGTCATTATCATATTCACGACATTTCAGCTGTTGTACGCTCCGACCTTCTTCAGGGGATTGGAATTTTGAACCGAACCCTTCATTGGAAAGCTGAGTTAAAGGGAGATAATTAAGACATCCGGAAGTGGAATGTCTCATGGATAAAGAACAATATACCCCAGTAATTGAAATAAAGGATTTCGTTTAAAATTACAATCACCTGAAAAAGGCCGGAGCGTACAAAGGGCGAAACATTGTGAATATGAATAGAGCAACAGTCTGAACAACGTAAATAATATAAATACTACCTCATCTCATAAATATAAGCAAAGCTATTTATTATGTTCTTAATACTTAATTTGTCACAATGATAAAGTTGGTCAATCATCACTTATAACTATTTACACTGAAAATGTAATAACCAGTAATCCATGATAATATTTGAAATTTTATTTATTATTGGCATATTAATTTTTTTCATTTATATTTAAATATTTTTTTCAATCATCTCTCGTTTCCACTGCACCTATGAGATGAACATCACAGTCTAGGAAACACTGGTCTAAGTCGAATGGAAAAGAATTCATCACCTACAAGGTCGCGTAAATGGTTTTGAACTCAAGGCTGGAAAGAAAGATCTAGGCTACCCTAGTTTTTTTTTTTTTTTTTAATGATATCACCCCAAGCAAGGCGGTAACGCCACTGATGTGCAGAGGGCTACATAAGAGTGAGAAGATTAGAAAAGAGAAAACCCGGAAACCGCATCCTGAACAGGAAACAAGGGATAAGCCTCTTCACCTGTTCAATAGATGTGGGTGGAGTGTGAACCGGGTGATAGTTTAGTCTATCTACTCCAATTGATGTGCAGGGGGCTACATAAGAGTGAGAAGATTAGAAAAGAGAAAAACCGGAAACCGCATCCTAAACAGGAAACAAGGGATGATCTTCTTCACCTGTTCAATAGACGTGGGTGGAGTGATTTGATCTGATTCAAAGCCATATACATTGGGGTGTAGAAATAACACCGTAGTTCATCAATCTTATCTATCTTTCAGGGTCTACAAAACGGCTAGTATCGCTTAAAAACAAATCAACTATCAATGGCTTTAGTGCTATCACATAGACATATTTTCCTCAATCGGTGTAACTATTTGAAACGAGAACTACTTTCATGCTAGAGGGCGGGGAAATATCTACATCTACGGCAACATAAAAACCCATATCTGCACTGATTAATACGATTGCCGTTGTTAGACAAGCATTAAGATAAAAATCATTTGGGATTAATTTTGGTATTAATATTCACGAGACATATTAGTTAGATAAAGGTTGGGTGTGGATCATAATAAGCTTTGACATCTGTCATTTCGGTTCTCATAATTAAGAAAACCTAGTATGGACATTGTCCAGCGACCATACGAACGAGCTATCACGGCACAATCCATAGAGATAAGAGAAAATTCGCAGCGTTCGTGAATATATATAATGCTAAAAGTCTCATCTTGTATGTATGTATGTATGTATGTATGTATGTGTTCCCGAGATACACCTGAAAAGGTGCATAATATCTCAACCAATTTAGGAGTGCATTGTACCTTCAACCCCTGCCGAATGCAGTGAAAAATTTACTTCAAATTAGACAAGGGGTTCTTAAGCTAGGGCTGTTTTTTTTTTCTGGTATACGGTATTTTTAATAGGAAATTCAGTATTTGAAAGAAGTTTAAATATCTAGGTTGTAATATTACTATTGCTGCTGATGATGACTATGATTATTATTTTTTTATGTTGAAGGAGATAGTAGCATTATTACTCATGATGATCATGATGGTCATGATAATAATAGTATTATAACTGATGATGATGGTAACAGTAGTAGCATTATTATTGATGATGATGATGACGACGATGATGATGATGATGATGATAGAATTATTATTATTATGACTGATGATGATGAAGTTAATAGTAGAAGCATTGTTGATGATGATGATGACAGTATTATTATTATAACTGATGATGATGGTAAAAGAAGTAATATTATTGATGATGATGGTGATGATAATGACGATGATGATGATAGAATTATTATTATAACTGATGATGATGGCAATTGGAGTAACATTGTTGATAATGTTTATGATGATGATAATGATAATAGTATTATTATAACTGATTATGATGGCAATAGCAGTGGCATTATTGATGATGACGATGACGATGATGATAGAATTATTATTATAACTGATAAAGATGGTGGTAATAGAAGTAGTATTATTGATGATGATGTTGATGATGATTATAATATTATTACTGATAATGACGACCCTTGTGATAACATTATTTATGATGATGATGTTGATGATAATGATGATGATTTTATAAGTTTTATTAGTTATGATTATTATCATGATGATTATTCTTACTGTGCTGAAAGTGATATTTCTTTATGGCAATGATGATTACTTTGTAATGATGGTAATTTGTTTGCAAACAGCAATGATGGTGTTTAGAGAAAAGTAGGTGGAAAGCTGGGATGACATGAAGACGTCGGATTTTTATAAACGCTTTTATTTTCCCTTTTTTTTTTTTTTTTTCACTTCACCTTTTTTTTTTTTTTCGGTCGTACGTTTTTCCTTCTTCTATTTTTTCACCAGTTGCTTCCCGTTCCTATCATTTCTCACACCAAGCCACACCGAGGTGGCAAGGTCAGACTTGTCGCTGCCCGTTCTTACACAACGCTGCAAATATAAACATTGAAAAAAAAAAGTTAACCTCCAAAACAACATAGAACTAAAAGAAAAAAATATTCTCCAACTTTTATTTCAATAGACACTATGAAAAGAAAAACGCAAAGCTTGAGTTTACGATCTGACGAGGTGGACCGCCATGACACTAGTTTCAAATACTTGCGAAAAGGTTTCAAACAATTTTTCACGTGACAAGAAAGGAAGAAAAACATTCAGACTTTCTTGGCAATTGCTGTGACGAGCTTTTTTCACTGGTTACTCGACCACATGTATTTACGCATCAAGGTTCCACATATTTACCGTTGAGGTAGTTAAATATAACTTCCACTTCTACTCTAACAGTTTCTTTTCTCGCACTTCCCACCTATGGAACTGCTTACCTTTGTTTGCTTCCCTGCTAGCTACACTCTCCAAAAATTTAAATTCAACACCAATTACCAACTTCTAATTTCTTGAATCCCGTTCATCTTTTATCATATCTTCAATACCCACTGTACCCAGTTTTTTTCTATCACTTCCATGCTGTAGAACTCCCATCCGTTTACTTGCTTCCCTGATAGGTACAATCTCAAAAAAATTAAATGCAACGTCAATTGCCATCTTCCATCTTCTTGAATCCCATTCATCTTTTATCATATCTTCAATACCCACTGTACCCAGTTTTTTTCTCTCACTTCCTTTCTGTAGAACTCCCATCCGTTTACTTGCTTCCCTGATAGGTACAATCTCAAAAAAAATAAATGCAACATCAATTGCCATCTTCCATCTTCTTGAATCCCATTCATCTTTTATCATATCTTCAATACCCACTGTACCCAGTTTTTTTCTCTCACTTCCTTTCTGTAGAACTCCCATCCGTTTACTTGCTTCCTTGATTGCTACAATCTCAAAAAAATTAAAAGCAACATCAATTGCCATCTTCCGTCTTCTTGAATCCCATTCATGTTTTATCATATCTTCAATACCCACTGTACCCAGTTTTTTTCTCTCACTTCCTGCCTGTGGAAAACCTTCCCGTTTACTTGCTTCCCTGACAGCAACAATCTCCAAAAATTTAAATGCAACATCAATTGCTTTCTTTTATCTCCGTGAATCCCGTTTATCGTTTATCTTGTACCCAGTCTTTTCTCTCACGGTAACCCCCTGCGCACTAGTGGCGGTTTCACCTTGCTTGGGATGAAATGATTAAAAAAAAGTCTACATCTTTTTTTGAGTGTTTTTTTTATTAATTCCATGTCCTTTCAGGATGCTCGCGATCATGGCTCTCCACAAATTCCTTCTCTTCTCTCGTCTAACATATTATATGTGTCGAAACAGAGAAAAGAAAACACTGAAACTACAGCAATGTTACATATTGTTCATGTCTAATTTTTCATGTCTTTTCATATAGACGATCATGGCTCTCCACAATTTCCTTCTCTTCTCTGGTCTAACATATTTTATGTGTCGAAACAGAGAAAAGAAAACACTGAAACTACAGCAATGTTACACAGACATTTATGCAAATACTTTCACGGCTTCTGCTCCGATGAACTTAGCTCACCGGCGCCCCCTATGTATAAATTTACTCGAGCCACAAGATTAGCAACCCAGGTCCCACCCTTTTACTGTGAAACCAATAAATTGTAAACGCAAATTCTACTCCACCAACTTCTTTTCTCGCACTTCCCGCCTGTGGAATTCCCTTCCATTTACTTGTTTTTCCGACAATCTCCAAGAATTTCAATGAAAAGTCAATAGTCTTCTCCTATCTCACTAACCTGTATCCTCTCTCTATCATGCCCCCTTCTCCGTCCACTCCACTCTCATCAGTATCCTCATCCTTCTCTTACCCACTTCCTGACACCTCCTATAACTGTTCACTCTTTCTCATAACTTTTATCCTATGTAACCCCCTGCAAAACAGTGACAGTACAATTCTTTGATTGAGGCGATATGATTATAAAAAATATTGTTCATGTCTAATTTTTCATGTCTTTAATCCTCAAAGATTTAATTGCAATGTCAATTGCTCTCTACTGTCCTACTGATAATTCTTTTGTTTTAGCTCTTTGGCAAGGTTTCTGTTTCCTTCCCCCACCATGTAAACCCTTGTATCTTATTGCCTTGCTTGGGGCGAAATAGATTAAAAAACATATTGTTAAAAATTAAACATATTAATATTATCAAAAATTATTACATTAAATTAAATATTTGAATGATTAAAAGTGTACTGGACTGTAACGTAATATCTGTCTTTCTATATGGTAGCGAATGCTGAACACTCTCCTCAAAGATGAAAGAGAGAATCGAAGCAACAGAAATGTGGTTCTACAGAAGGATACTGAGGATACCATGGACCAAATATCTGAGCAAAGACGAGGTTTTGGAAAGAATGTAAACGAAAAGGAAACTTTAATTAAAATCAGGAATAGAAAGTTAAAGTTTCTGGGACACTAATGAGGAAGAAAGGCTTGGAGAGTCTGATACTCACAGGACGGATAGGGGAAAGATGGACAGGGGAAAATGCGTGACATACTTGATAGACTAAAACAAATGAATGGTAGAGCATAGTTTGGGGCAATAACAAGACAAAATATATTAAGCGCTACAAGGGTCAGGAAAATATGGAGGGCCGTAAAAGGACACGGTACATAAAAAATAAAGAATTGATTAGCCCTCTTGACTTCAGCATTTTATTGACAGATAAGATTCATTTCAATGTAGGTCGTGGTGGATTAGGCTTTTTAACCTTTTCGTTATCGATAAGAAAAAAAAGTTGTTAATTTTGTTTTTAAAGATTACTAGGAAAAAAAGATAAATTGTCTTTTGCTTCTGACTTACAAACGTTGCGTACACTTTTCAAATTTGTTGATCTATCTCTAAATGTGTAGAAGAATATAAAGCACAGATTGGTGTCACTGATTCTCGGCGCTTCTGTCACAAACAAGCTCGGTTGACACATCTTTCTGAAAGGCCAACAATTTGTACAGCAGACACCTAATTTTCTTCAGATTTTTCTGTAAAGTGTGTAGCCATGGTCAAATGCAAATTAAGTAACAGAAATGTCCAGTAAACAAAATTGACAAAGTTTACAATAAGCAATAACAAAAAAACAATAGTATAAAGCAAGCAAACAATATATGCATGGCAGATTAGCAATCATAAGGCAAGGCAACAATAATAAGGCAAATTAACAATAATAAGGCAATGCAACAATATTAATAAAAATTAACAGTAATAAGGCAAAGCAACAGTAATAAGGCAAAGCAACAGTAATAAGGCAAAGCAACATTAATAAAGCAAATTAACAGTAATAAGAAAAGCAACAGTAATAAGGCAAAGCAACAGTAATAAGGCAAAGCAACATTAATAAGGCAAATCAACAGTAATAAGGCCTTGCAACAGTAATAAGAAAAATTAACAGTAATAAGGCAAAGCAACAATAATAAGGCAATGCAACAATATTAAGAAAAATTAACAGTAATAAGGCAAAGCAACAGTAATAAGGCAAAGCAACATTAATAAAGCAAATTAACAGTAATAAGAAAAGCAACAGTAATAAGGCAAAGCAACAGTAATAAGGCAAAGCAACATTAATAAGGCAAAGCAACAGTAATAAGGCCTTGCAACAGTAATAAGAAAAATTAACAGTAATAAGGCAAAGCAACAATAATAAGGCAATGCAACAATATTAAGAAAAATTAACAGTAATAAGGCAAAGCAGCAGTAATAAGGCAAAGCAACATTAATAAAGCAAATTAACAGTAATAAGCAACAGTAATAAGGCAAAGCAACAGTAATAAGGCAAAGCAACATTAATAAGGCAAAGCAACAGTAATAAGGCCTTGCAACAGTAATAAGAAAAATTAACAGTAATAAGGCAAAGCAACAATAATAAGGCAATGCAACAATATTAAGAAAAATTAACAGTAATAAGGCAAAGCAACAGTAATTTGGCAAAAAGTTCACAAACGAATATGAGTTGAATATATGGATTGAAATCTGACAAGATGATAGAATAAGTAAAGAACGTGTAGGAAAAGTGTTTTTAATCTGACATATTTCTCTTTACGTTTCTTCAGAGATTTGTTAATAAGACATGGATTTAATTTTAAAAAAACAAAACAAATACCGTATATTGGAATGTTGACCGAGGCTTGATTTCATTGGTCAGATACGTATCACGTGTAATAAAGATGATCATTTTTAAAATGTAGGATACCTATGCATGTTTATATGTGTGTATGCCACGTGTAATAAAAGCAACAGATGTTTGTCTTGAATGTAATGCTGTATAAATATAGGTGTTAAATAATGCACGTATCAAATGTATTTAAATGATGGACGATTCTTTTTAAATTGTACAAACACTTGATACATGCTGTCTGCTTGTTGTAGTAAGGCCAGCCTGCCCAACAAGCAGACTGAGCAACCAAATAGATAAAATATTACAACCATACCCCACAAAAATAAAAAGGTACATCAGAGACAGAATACGTTTTTTAAGCTTCATGCCACAAAAAGTAGACCCAGGTACACTCATAGTAACATTTGACGTGAACTGCCTGTACAGCAACATAACACACGAACTAGCTAAACAGGCCATTACATTTTGGATTGAAAAACACCCAGAATTATCCCCACACGCTTCACAAACAAAATTTTCATACAAAGTATAGAACTAATTTTAGAAAACAATTCATTCCAATTTAACAACTTTAAATTAGATTCAAACGACAGGTAACGCGATGGGGACAAAAATGGCACTGACATATGCAACTCCCACTAGCATATCTAGAAGAAAACCTATGCAACCAAATAGGATACAAATATGGGGAAGGCATAAAAACTGATTTCACTAAATCACGGAAAAGAAATCTAGATGATTGTTTTATGTTTTGGAGATCAACATGGTTAGACAGAAATAAACTACACAATCTACTCCCAAAATTGCACCCCAAAATTAAGTTCACACTAGAATGTAGCTATAATGAATTGCTATTCCTGTACGTACTCATAAAAACAAAACAATTGCATCATCACAGACATTTACCATAAACCCACAGACACCCAACAATACCTCCATTTCAAGAGTCACCAACCTAAAAGTTGTCTGAAATCAATCTCCTAGTGCCTAGCACAACGAATTTGCACAATAGTAGCTGACGAAATCCTTCGTAAAATACGCCTAGAGGAACTAAGAAAATCACTACAAATAAACAAGGGTTTCCAACTGGCAGAAGAAATACCATTAGAATATCTCCGGTATAAAAAAAAACTATCGCCCGGTTCACACTCCACCCACGTCTATTGAACAGGTGAAGAGGCTCATCCCTTGTTTCCTGTTTAGGATGCGGTTTCCGGTTTTCTCTTTTCCAATCTTCTCACTTTCTTTTTTTTCAATTGGAGTAGATAGACTAAACTATCGCCCTGTTCACACTCCACCCACGTCTATTGAACAGGTGAAGAGGCTCATCCCTTGTTTCCTGTTTAGGATGCGGTTTCCGGTTTTCTCTTTTCCAATCTTTTCACTCCTATGTAGCACTCTGCACATCAGTGGCGTTACCGCCTGGCTCGGGGTGATATAATTAACAAAAAAAAAACATTCTCGTATACGTTTCCACACACAGCAACAACAAAAAAAGCAGAATTATTTACAAAATTAAGAAGCTAGATAGAATTATTCAATAAAAATGATAAAATAAAATAAATCTTAAAAACAACTAAAGTAATCAAAAGCAAACGCCAACCCCAAAATTTAAAACACATGCTAACCTCATCAAAATTCAAGCAACACCCAACACAGGGGATCACAAAATGCAACAAAAAAGATGTTGAGTATGCAACATATTAAACCACTTCAAGTTCGAAAACGCATCTACACTCGCAATGAAAACAAATCCAAGCTGCAACTCTAAAGTTGTAATTTATGCTCTAAAATGCAAAGAATGTACAAAAATATACAGGGGGGGGCGACACTAGGTCTGAATAAAAGGGTAGCCCTGCACAGAAGTATTATTAAACTAGCCAATAACAGGAAATTGTACGTTTCCCAATACTTATAGTGGCGGCAAATTCAAAGTAATGATTATCTACCAAAATGCAGATTATGACACGCTTATGGTACAGGAAGAAATATTTATAAAAAACACATGCCTTCCCTCAACAAAACAACATGAAAAACCTAAGACACACAAAGAGACACACAACATTCAAATGCTTAAAAAAATCGCGAACTAATGCAAGAAAAAGTATTCCAAAAACAAGCAAAAAGAACTGGATGACTCGTAGAATTGAATCAAAATCAATGAAAACAATTTTGAAGTATAAAGACGAAATCAAATTTCACAGGTCAGTGTAAAAAACTTTTGCCGACCAAGGAAAGGTAAATGATTCCCAAAACGGAAGAGATTTAACGAGCGAGTGTGGAAAAAAAAACAAAAAACAAAAACAAAAACAAACACGCACGCATATGACATTCTGACCTGCTCACCAACCACTTATCTATATATACACGGTATTTTAGGCTGTCAGAAAGACAAACAGATCTCGATATGTAAAGTCACAAGTTTCATCGCCTGAAGAGAGTTAACTTTAGACTCGAAACAGTTGTATCAACACAAATGCAGTTATGGGTCCTTTTTATATTGTAAAAAAGCAAGCAATAATAATAATAATAATAATAATAATAATAATAAATCTACACTTTAAACAAACGTTCACGGCTTCTCGCATTTTTTTCTTCTATAATTTCTCTCGGAACAACCCCTATTTTTTAAATATATATATATATATATATATATATATATATATATATATATATATATATTGTGTAATTAGGCAACAATTTCTTTTTTATGCAAAATTCGTTAAAAGTTACAGACAAGGCCCTATGGTTAAGGTTACAATTTGTCATGTGATTTTTTTTTTTCAGAACATAAATTATATAAAAATTGTCCGAATTTTATTCATCCAAGCTCTTTCGGCTATACTTTTAGCCATTATCAAGAATGCATTTTATTTTATTTTTAACTGAACATATACATTGTTTGATGTGTGTATGTAGAGTCTTGGGAGTGTTTTATGTTACAAACACGGTGAGCAAAGTGTGGACGCATTCATAGTTGATATTGTTGAGTCTTGGCTTTTTACTTTCTTTCATTAATAATGCTTCCATTATTTTTAGCCTTTTTTACATGTGAATTATGCTATTATATTTGCATTATCAATGTGTATTTTATGAATAGATTTTGATAGGTCTCCGTGTGTATTTAAATACATCTATGATCAGAGAGGTGTAATGTGAGTTTTCTTGTCAAACATGTAGTAGTATATCTTATGTAATTATTTACGAATTTGGATTGATCAAGAACACAGTTCTTTGAAGGACGAGTAAATTCGTAAATAATATTGGTTCTCTGTAGTTTTGAATCTTTCAATGGGTGGTGAAAAAGTTTTTAGATTGTCTTAGCAATTGCGAATGAAAATAAATAAAATTCTGTGTTAAATCTGTATGTTGTTATTTTTAACATTACCTGCCTCCAGGCAATCTATTGAAGAAACCCTAGAGATCCTTAGCAGAACCTTAGGGTTTCGGGGAACATCGGTTGAGAAACCGTACTTTAGAGGCTCACAAATGAAATCAAATGAATTCCAGTAAACAGAAAAATATTCAAAAATACGCAAGTAAAGACTATAACCTGATTCACGCTTATACAGTCAGTTAAGTGCCATACGTGAAACACGCTTGGGCAATCATGTCTCGAAAGAGACATGACTGACTGGGCAGCAGATTACCCCGCAGTAGGTTGCCATTGCTTTCTGCGGTGGACTGGTTGCCAGCCAAGACTATAGAACCCAATCTGTTTTGTTATTTAACCCATAACTGGAAGGAAGAGACAGATTAATTCCTTTTCCAAGAGTATTTGCGCGTAAGTGAATGCAATGAATTGAACTGGATTTCGAAATCGGCTCCCCGATTTCTCGTTCCGAGCCGATATCCACTGCACCACTGGTCTTTTTCTTTTATGAATTTTCATGAGACCCTTGCAGATCGTTTAAAAATAATGCTTGGGTCGCTAATTTAACCTTTATGTTTCGGATCTGTCGCCACTAGCCGACTGGTACAGCTATCTGGCAATGGAAACTACAAAACATTAGAAAAAAACAGCACCATATGTTCCACAGCTGCTCGAAAGACACCGTTATATGTTTTCTTAAATCGATTCTCCCATAAACGGGCAATTGTATCAATTACAATACATCAGAAGCATTGTTTATACGCTGCTAATTTATTACAAAATGGGTATATTTATATATAATATTTATTTTAAAAATTTCGGTAAAAGAGGCACAGTGTAGTAATAGATACCGGTTATGATTGAGGAACTGGAGAGTCGAGTTCGAATGCCAGTCAAATTCGTTCACTTACGTGCTGATACCCTTGAGAGAGATATGAGTCCATCTCTTCTCCCCTAGCTATGGATAAATAGCAGGACAAACTGGGTTCGATAACCTTGGGTGGCAATCGGTGTAGGAGAAGGAAAACTCTGAATTTAAACCAGCCTGAACAGGGTTTGATCCGTCATGCTCTCTTGCCCAAAGAAACATCACTTCTGCGGCTGCTGTCCATGAACTTCTTTCTTCTTTTATGTGCCATGTCCGTTCAGGACGTGGGCGAAAATGGCTTTCTACATCTCCCTATCTCTGGTGGCTCTTAGCACGCTTTATTTTGTCTTTTTAATTTCCACAAAACCAAAAGCGAATTTCTTTCAAATATTAATTTTAATAATATTTAATATATTTAATAACAATATCATTAAATCTCTTATGCCTTTATAATACGAAGTTATACCTAACATACTACATGATTATTCTGGACTAACTTTTCTCATAAAGTACCCCAGTAATTTCAAGAAATTAATGTCCCTATAGTTCCTACTTTTCTTCAGGACTTTCTAATTCTTTGTGTCCCTGGTATTCTCGTAGTAATTTTACGAAACAACTGAATACCATTTGTCAAAACACGTTTGGGGCTTGATACGGTTACGAGATCGATTGGGTTGTCAAAACTTGATGGAATTTTGCTTTTCTATTAATAGGTATCACCCCATGCAAGTCTGTAAAACCAATAAGACAAAAGGAATTACAGGGTTGGTGTAGAAGTATTAGGAGCAGAAATATTAATAAGAGCGGGATGAGAAACAGCGTAATCAAGACAGCCAATAGAGATTGACACTGTATTTAATTTTTTGCAACCCTTTGTCTGTTCTATAAATACTTTCATGACTTCTGCTCAGACGAACTTAAGTCACTGATGCCTCTTCAAAAGGTGTTTACTCGTGCAACCAGACTGGCAACTGGGTCCCACCCATTCACAGTCAGGTTAGCCAAATGCAGACGACAATTCTACTCCTTCAGCTTCTTCTCTCGCACTTCCCGCCTGTGGAATTCGCTCCCGTATTCTTGCTTTCCTGGCGGCTACAACCTCCAGAAATTTAAATGCAAAGTCAATACTCATCTACTAACCACTGGACTCTAGCTCTCTCCCCTCCCCTGTATAACCTTCCCTTTCTCTCCACCTATGTATCTGTCATCGCACCTGCATTCTCAGCTTTCTATTGCTCCTTTCTAACTAGTTTGTACTCCTCACTCTTCTCTAATTAATCTTTTTACATTTATGTAGCCCCCTGCACATCAGTGGCGTTTCCGCCTTGCTCGGGGTGAAATGATTAAAAACAAAAATTAAAGTTGGCTGGAAAGCATGGAAGCGGAAAGAGGTTCAAAAGCGAGAAGTGCGAGAAAAGAAACTGTCAGCATAGAAGTTACGGCTACATTTAACCAGCTCAACAGTAAATTGGTGAGATCTCGGCATCAGTATATCATAACGAAGAGCTCATCCAAACAATTACCATGAAAGTATTTATGAAGAAAAAACAGGGAGGCAACTTTACGGCGGTGGAAAAGTGACTAGGCCGAACCACTATAGAAAGACCAATAATATTGCTGATTTTTTTTCTTTTTATCTTATAAAAGAGTTCAAGTTAAATAGCAGGGGCTCCGAATTATATGTGGCAGAAATATTCTAAGCATGGACTAATGGGAGATTTATAGCTACAAAGAAGAGAGTACTAGATTGCTATGTGATGCCAGTTCTTCAATATGGCAGTGTATGTTGGACAATAATATCAAAGATGAAGGAAAAACTTGAAGCAAGGGGAATGTGGTTCTACACAAGGATGCTGCGGATATCATGGACCGAGCATGTGAGCAATGATGAGTTGTTGGAAACAATGGAAACGAAAAGGAAATTAATATTGAGCATCAGGAAGTGACAGCTGAAATTCCTGGGACATGCAATGAGGAAAGAGCGCTTGAAGAAACTGATACTAACAGGCCAAATAGAGAGGAAAAGAGACAGAGGAAAGCAGCGGATAACATATTTGAAGGCCTGAGCAGGTGAATGACAGAACTGGGGTTGCGTGGTGTAACAGGAGAAAGCGTGCTAAGAGCCACCAGGGATAGGGAGACGTGAAAGACCATGATCTCTTACGTCCTGAAAAGTCATGGTACATAGAAGAAGAAGAAAATATTGTAATATAATAATCTGGCCCCACCCGAGGAAGGGATGCAAGCGGGGGCGTTTTCCGGTCGTTGAAAGGAACGGATGTTTGTTTGACCTTATTTCCGGCAGTAGCGGAAATGGCTACAAGAGGCAAACAGAACAGGTGTCTCTGAGAATTACGTGGGCGTGCGTGGGCGAGGCAAAAAACCGGAAGAAAAAATCCCGGTTTGGAGATTATAAAAAGACTTCGGCGCACGAATTCACCAGACAGTCCGGACAGACCAGACCAGAGTAGCACCGACAGAGATCGGCCGGTGAAGAGAGACACTCCCGTCAACCCTTAGAAGAACGCTCCCTCAACTCTCTGTATCCTAGGCTACACGGTTCATCGTCATCAATAAAAATATAACTCATATTTTTATATATATGCGTGTTTGTTGTTTGTCGCTATATAACAATATATTCTGGAGAGAAAAATTGTCTCACGACACAGTGAGCTGATTTTCTTAGAAGCTGACTTAGCACTGGATTCAATGTATTCGTTCTACTTCATGTCAGCTGAGATCGTGAGCCGGAGTTACTTTCCTGGGGGTTAGTATCAGCCATGCTGACGGAAGGCAGTGAGATGTCTCTCAAATGATTAATAGAAAGAAGCTTCGTTCTGAAGCCGTTAAAATTACAGAACCATCTCTTGTTCCAGTTAAGGACGGTCTTGATAGTTTTGGACATTGGCTGCCATTTTCAGCCTGTCAGACCGATCGATAAACTTTACTGAAGTAAATGGTTGCGTCATCAGCGCAGATGCCAAGTTGAGAATTCATGTCATCAGGGAGGTCATTCTTCTTCTTCTATGTGCTCTGTCCCTTCAGGACGTAGGCGATCATGGCTTTCCACGTCTCCTATCCCTGGTGGCTCTTAGCACACCTTCTCCTGTTACAGCATGCAACCCTCGTTCCATCATCCACCTGATTAGGTGATTCAAATATGTCATCCGCTGCTTTCCCCTGTTTGTTTTTCCCTCTATCTGGCCTGTTACTATCAGGTTGTCCAAGCCCTCCCTTCTCATTGCATGTCCCACAAACTTCAGATGAAAAATCTATGGCCATTCAGGATAATTTGCAATGTCAGCGGAAGAGATTATGTTGAAAAGTTAATGTGCATTTTATTTTTACATCAACAGGCTACGGACGTCTTAATATACCTATATATACAAGGTGCAATGGGTAAATAATTGCGTAATTAATGTGTCACCATTTTATATTTTTAATTTTGCGCATACACGTTGTTTGTTTTATTTTATTTTCTACACAGTATAGTAGAGTCAGTTGGGCACCGTCTGGGAGAAAAAGATGACGTGATTTACTCCCCAGAAATTTGGAAAAAATATGATGCACTGCTTGGAATTTACTCCGGGTGCTCTAATACGATTATTTCAGAATGTTTTGATGTCAACCTGAGGATAGTGCAGAGGATTCGGAGCGAGTTAGACGAAGCTAATGGTGATTACGATGGTATTCGAATTGATGGCGACTTTATGCCTCCATTCTTCTTTCAGCATATAGCATGAAACTTAACATCGACGTCTACATCAAATGTCTTGAGGCGGTAGTGCTTCCCTGAGTCAAGAGGGCGGCTTCTGGAAGGACTCTGCACTATACCACACAAACAGGAGAACGCAGTAATGGCTGTCAGACAATTTCTAAGACCCCATCACTCCTTACATCTGGTCACCTGACACTCTGGACTGCAAGACCTTTGATTATTATGTGGGGCGCAATTGAGCGACAGATAAAACGCCTTGTAACACCAAAGATTAACTGAAGGCAAGGATTATTACAGTCTTCATCAACTTAAAAAAGGAGGCTGTCCAGAAGAGATGCAGGAGATTCCGAAGTCGTCTGGAGGCCGTGGCTAAAGCCAATGGCGATTTTATTAAATAAATTTACTCGAAAGCATTTGACAAAGAGGGTCATGTAATGTTTGTAATCGAAAGCATTTGACAAAGGGGGTCATGTCATGGCTTGACTACTCGAACGATGATTTTTGTAACATTTTTTTTTTGTTTTACGACATTTTCAGCCCCACCGCCATACAGTTGCAAGAGAAATGTGAAGGTCTGCTTTAATCGTGGTTTAAAGTCAAATTAAAAAATACAGATAACAGAAATATAAATATGCTCTTAACATAATGAATACTCATATGTGAGTAGATACCGTTTTTTTTATAATTAAACAGTATATTTATATATATTTACCATCATTATTAAATACCTGATGAGACATTGTTCTTTCAATGTCCAAATAAAATGTACAGTTTTGTAGTAATTTATAGTTTATAGAAGCTCTAAAGTATAATATAATATTCAAACAATTCATTTCAAATTGTCGGTTGTTTATAACCAAGTTTCGTTAAAATTCGTTAATTTCCGTGACATGTTTACATTTTAAATTTTTTGTGCGATTTTGGCAAATATATTTGTTAAAATGCGATGTCATTGTTATTTTCATTTTTGCGCAATTTTGACGAAAATTCATCCATCGTATGCATGTTTATTCGAGTTTTTTTCAAATTTATCTATGTGCGCAAGTTTAGGAGAAACAAATAACTAATAGGTTTCTAAATAAAAACAAAAATATTTGGTGAAATGTAGACTACTGCGGGAATATCTGCCTAGTGAGTCGTGAATCAGAACATAGTGACATTGACTTTCCCTTGTCAGATATTTTTGTTCCAGCGTTCTTACGAGAAACGGGTAGCAGTTTAAATGTTACGTATCAACACCTGCTTTATTATACCATTCAAGTTACTGCTACCGACTTGATGTCAGATGTCTTTAATCTTGACTATGACGATAAAATACATCCAGCAGCAGAACCTCTAATTGGGAGATTGGAGGTTTTGAGGAGAATGGGACCATCTTTTGATTACTGCCGTTTCCAGGTCCACCATAAACTTTTCATGCTAGGCTACAATTAATACTAAAAACTTTTTAAAAAAACCTTCAAAAACAGTTTATTTTACATCTTGTTGTATATCTAAGCTTATTTATAAATGTAACTTTGTCTGTGTGTGTGTATGTGCGTGTGTCTGTGTGGGTGTGTCCGTTACCTATAGACTCTGAAATGGCTGAACCGATTTTCTTGAAATTTTACACACTTGTACTATAAGCGTCTGCGAGTGTTCTTAGATAGGTTTTGTGTTGAGGTACTCCCGATAAATATCGAAAATCGATAATAAAAAAATCGGGTTATAGAAGGAGTGATCCGATTTTAATCAAATTTGAGACACTAATAGACAAAGACATAAGAAACGATATTCAGAAGTTTCAAGGCTGCAGTTCTTATAATAGTGCAGAAAATCGATAATATATATATATATATATATATAAGCTTTCATTACACCCGAGCAACGCCGAGCTATACTGCTAGTATTACTACATAAAATATATTGCAGAACTAGTATATTGACCTTGACTTACAGTATTTACATTATTCGGACTATTGTCTTCATCTTTGTTGCCATTTATACGACGTTTCGGCCGTTGTACGCTCCAGTCTTCTTCAGGCGCTAGGAATTTCGAACCGAACCCTTTATTACAATCACTGCGGTATATCATTCTCATTCCTTGCGTAGTAATGCCTCAGTTGTCATTGAGTCATGAGTTATCTCCCTCTGTTACTAGCTGTAACCTGGTATTGAACTCTTTGGGTCAAGTCACAGGAACTAACCAACTAACCACTGGTCCATGTGTCCTTAAAGGACAAGAAAAACTGAATTTTTGGGACTTATATACCTAATGCCCAGTAACCCTTTTTTTACCAGAGTTCATATTCTAATTTTTTTATATTAATGTTTTTTTTTTCTAGTATTTTTTTACCAGAGTTCATATTGCAATTTTCGATACTACTGATTTTCTCTGGCACGCCGTATTACTTGTTCCCATATTGTGTTCACCTCTATGCTTGGTCGGTTTAGATTTTTTGACGCTTAGCATATGTGCTGATTCCTGAAGGTGAAGACAATAGTCTGAATAATGTAAATACTGTAAATACTGATCTTGACTTGTATAAAAATATGTATGCTAATGATTTTAAAACCCTAAGTTGGCACATAGATAGCAAACGGTTGTCGACCCCTGATCTACCAGGTGAAAGCAGAATAACATATAACATATTTTTATTATTTCAAAGATCCTAAGAGAATTAAATATCGGTATTAAATAACCCATAAGGAGCTGATATACCGTTAAACAGGCAAATCAAATCAAATCAAATCAAAAAAGCTGAGTATCACCTACCATGTATTCAATTGTGAAAGCAGAATAACATATAACATATTTTTATTATTTCAAAGATCCTAAGAGAATTAAATATCGGTATTAAATAACCCATAAGGAGCTGATATACCGTTAAACAGGCAAATCAAATAAAAAAAGCTGAGTATCACCTACCATGTATTCAATTGTGAAAGCAGAATAACATATAACATATTCTTATTATTTCAACGATCCTAAGAGAATTAAATATCGGTATTAAATGACCCATAAGGAGCTGATATACCGTTAAACAGGCAAATCAAATCAATTCACAAAAGCTGTGTATCATCTACCATGTAATTAGTTGTGAAAGCAGAATAACATATATTTTTATTACATCAAAGCTCCCAAGAAAATATTTTTTTTATTAAATGACCCAGCTGCTATGCCGTTAAACAAATAAACAAAATCACATAACCTATGTATATACACTTCTGTATTCGTTTCCCTCGTTGGCCAGCATGTATGAACTTGTTAATTTTCGTAAGCATATCTATGGGTAAATAAAAAACGATGACGGAAACGTCGATAGACATGCTTCTAAAACAAACAGTAATCGAAAGCATTTGACAAAGGGGGTCATGTCATGGCTTGACTTCTCGAACGATGATTTTTGGAACATTTTTTTGTTTTTTGTTTTACGACATTTTCAGCCCCACCGCCATACAGTTGCAAGAGAAATGTGAAAGTCTGCTTTAATCGTGGTTTAAAGTCAAATTAAAAATACTGATAACAGAAATATAAATATACTCTTAACATAATGGATACTCGTATGTGAGTAGATACCGTTTTTTTTATAAGTAAACAGTATATTTATATATATTTACCATCATTATTAAATACCTGATGAGACATTGTTCTTTCAATGTCCAAATAAAATGTACACTTTTGTAGTAATTTATAGTTTATAGAAGCTCTTAAGTATAATATAATATTCAAACAATTCATTTCAAATTGTCGGTTGTTTATAACCAAGTTTCGTTAAAATTCGTTAATTTCCGTGACATGTTTACATTTGTTGACATTACGATACATTTCAGAGCAGATATGGTTGTTTGCTATGAATCGAAAATTGTGTTATATAGGCTTGATTAAAACCACGTTTAGAATGGAGGCTATTCGTGGTCGAGAGGTCTAAGACGTTGCCAGGTCAAATGGTAGCTTCCCATATGTAAACAGGGGTCGCAGGTTCGAATCCTGCCGAATGGCGCACATTTTCATAATAACAATTTATCGTAAATAATCAGGCGGTTGATATAAATATATAATACTGTTTAATTAAAAAAACAGAATATCTACTTAAATACGAGTATAGATAAAAAATAATGTTCAAACTATTCATTATATATATATATATATATATATATATATATATATATATACATATCATCCACATAACAAGCCTGTTTTGCTGCATTACAGCTCATGAATTTGGATTTGGATTGATTTCAGCCGGGATCGAAACTTGACCGATTTGGTGTCAGTCGAAGCCCCTACTCGCTAAACCATAGACGCATGGAAGGAAAGAAAGAATAATTTAGCCTTTTATATGTATGCGGTGTAGACACACGCCAGTCATCGAGAGAATTGTATTCATTACTGAAGAGTAACGCGTAAAACACAGAAGTGATAACTATTTTTAAAAAATCACCAGTAGTGAGCGCAATCGTAATGAGAGCATAATATATTAATATAGGTGTGTGTGTGTGTGTGTGTGTGTGTGTGTGTGTATGTGTGTGTGTGTGTGTAAAGGGCATATATATAGATAGATAGATAGATAGATAGATAGATAGATAGATGCCTTTTACATACACACACACACATATGTATAATATATATATATATAATTAATACAAAGAAGTTTCTTTACTTAATTGAGCTGGTACATGCAAAGTTTCGTGACGACACCGTTATCTGCAGACAAAAAAAAAATAGTCCTGACGAGTGGAGATACCATAACAGGGAACTCACAAAACTTTGAAGTCGGCATCTTTGCATTAGTCCTGTCAAAGCTCTACTCGATATAGTCCACGATAAAAATGTACTTTCCAGAATACTATTATCAGTAAAAATATTCAAAAAAACAACAATCTTGGCGCTAAACATTATCGCAACTCAACTATATATATATATATATATATATATATATATATATGGAGGAGTGTATTTGTGTGTGCGTATGTGTGTGTGTGTATTTAGGCAGAATATTTTCAGTCAAGCCATATCAATTAATAGACAAGTTTTCTCTTTCTGGTGTTTAACAATAATGTCTGCCTCATTTGCTTCAATTTTTCTGTCTGTGTAGATGGTGTAATCCCATAGAATGGTGACATCTTCTATTTCTGTAACCGGTGCTGGGTGATGTTCATACCAGTGTTTGTTTACAGATTTTCCATAATGTTTGCACATTGTCCAATGTAAATATTGCCCCACTCTATCGTGGCGATTTTTGTATTCATTTGGGGCAAGCACAGAACAGCCTGAGATTAGATGGTCTGTTGTTTCTTGGTGTTTATCACAGAACCTGCATTTTGGATCCACAATATTATGTATATTTGCTTGAAAGTTTCTAGTGAAAAGACTTTGGTCTTGCGCTACAAGAATTATTATTATTATTATTATTATTATTATATAGTATTTGGGCAGCAAACTTTCTTTCAGGCATGTTTCGTTGAACATGACAATGAAGGAAAGTTTGATTAATTGTTAATTGATTCTTTCAACTGTTCATGAATTTTTACGTTTGGTGAGGGTGAAGTGTTTGGTGAGGGTGAAGTGTTTGGTGAGGGTGAATTAGTGTAAAATGATCCCTAAGATCTATTGACCCGAGTGCTTTCAATCAGTTTGCTTTTAGCTATTTTTAAGGGGTTTTGTTGTTAAATGTTGTTAATTTATATTCATGACTGTCTTTTTAAGATGCGGATGTGTTGTGCCTTTGGAGTAACAGCGTTTATTCTGAACCCTGTAAAAGGAACGTGTCTGTTATTTTTTTTTTTAAATCTTTAGAACCTTATTCTGTCTTTAAATAAATTGGAAGGTTGGGTCACTGTGTCGGACCAGGAAGTTTTTTCCGCCTGAATCCATCTTGCACATTTACAAATCAACCATCCGTCCGTGCATTGAATACTGCAGTCATGTATGGTCAGGTGCCCCCGCAGTTCATCTCAGTGGTCTCGACAGACTCCAAAGACTTGGCGGCTCGACTATAGCCACTTTCTCACTAGCGGGATTCGGCTTCCCTCTGTTTGTTCTATAGATAATTTTATGGCTTCTGCTCCGATGAACTTAGGACACTGGTGCCTCTGCCACAGAAGTTTACTCGTGAAACCAGACTGGCAACAGGGTCCCACCCATTCACAGTTGGATTAACCAAATGCTGCCGACAATTTTATTCCATCAGATTCTTTTCTCGCACTTCCCACCTTGCTTTCCTGGCGGCTACAACCTCCAGGAATTTAAATGCAATGTCAGTACCCATCACTTATCCACTTGACTCCAGTTCTTTCTACATTACCCTGTATGTCTTTTCTTTTCTCTCTACCTTCGCAATTGTCTTCACATCTGTATTCCCATACATCTCTTGCACTTTCTCTGACAGCCCTGTAACTGGTTCGTCTTTCTCCTTAGTCTCCTCCTATCTAATTTTTTACTCGTATGTTGCCTCCTGAGCATCAGTGGCGTTACCGCCTTGCTTAGGGTGAAACGATTAAAAAAAAAAATAAATAAAGTGAGATTAATACTGAGTGTCAGATGTTTTATGTAAAGTGCTTCTCTTACGGCGAAAAGTTTTTGGTTATAGGATTTATAAAGGATGATCGTGTTATCAAGTAGAATTTTCCTGATGGGTTCTGGTAACTTGTGTGTGTGTGTGTGTGTGTGTGTGTGTGTGTGTGCGCGTGCGCGCGCGTGTGTGTGTGAGAGAGAGATAGTTTATTGCTTAAACGTTATTTTTAGTGGATACCCATATTTTAGTAAACGTATCGCTTATTTACTTATTTTCGTCTACCGGCCTGAATATACTAGAAATCTTATTAAACAAAAATAGATATGCGATCCCTGGTAGGATTCTGTTGTGACCTCGTCACCAAGTTGGCCAGAAATAAAAACACAAACACGGAATAATGTTAAACAAATATATTGCAAAGACAGCATATACCAATGAGCGATTATTAGCGTAACTAGTTAGTCCGGCTGTAAGAGTTTATCTGCTGGAACAGATTCCACTCTCACTCTTTCTGTCACTCTCTTACTTTTACTCTCTATTATCTGCTGTACAAAGCAGAACTGCTACTTATATATAGTTTGGACGAGTTCATGTGTCATATGGGTAAGTCTCCATAACAGATTCGAATCTGCGTCCTCCCCCACCCACCTGGCAGAGAGAAACCGTTGTTAGATCAAACGTACTTTAGACCGTATTGGCTACATAGTGTGTTGATAAACAATCTAGATTGAATAGACTAAAATTTAACATCCTCCATGATACACATATATCTATATATACATATATATTAATCGAATTCACTCCATGTAAGGCAATAAAACCAGATAAAAGCGGTTACTGAATAAAAGAGAATTAGAAAACCGAATCATTATTGATAGTAGAACTAAATAGCTAAATCAAAACAAAAAAAGACCGAAAGCATTCGGGACAAAAGAACCTAGGGACTATTTTACACTACTTTACCCCTACCAAACGTAAAAATGAAGAACAGTAGAAGAGTAATCACGAGGAGTGCAGATAACTGTTGACGTTGCATTTAAATTTCTGAAGATCAAATTTGTCTGGAAAACAATTAGGTGGAAGCGAGTTCTACAAGCAGCGAGAAATGTAAAAAAACTGTTAGCATAGAACTTACGGTTAGATCTAGCCAATTCAACTGTAAATAAAATAATTATTTTTTTCACAAACTAATACTCATTTCCCCAAGATCTGCTCCAAATCATAAAATAAAAATGCAATAAAACGATGTTATTATTTAATTAGAGAAACTTTTAATTCCTTTTATAAATAAGATTTATTAAGAACACTATTGTCTAAATTTTTTTCGATGAATAATGAATTTTTATATAGATTTTCATTTTTTAAATTTAATCATAATAATTTTATATATATATATATATATATTAAAATTCTGCATTACTTTCATCCGGTTAAGTGATATTGTTATTAAGTAAAAATATGTTTACTAATCAAAAATTTAAAAGCTTATAAAAATCTTTTTAAACCAAGATTTTTTTAAATATTTTTTATTTCTATTTGTATATAAAATAATATGTAACGTGTCTATTTTTGAAAGTACGGTCGACCATACAAGACATTATTAAAAACTAAGAGCTATGACTATAATAGATAAAAAGTTAACATTCCTAAAATTATATTACGGAGACTATTTTCTAACATTTTAAGACTACTGAATACATAAACAATTACATATAAAAAAGCAGCTCGTGTCAATTTCTTAAATTATGTTTTACAGATAAA
Organism: Ascarosepion bandense; assembly: GCA_037127315.1. Taxonomy (NCBI): domain Eukaryota; kingdom Metazoa; phylum Mollusca; class Cephalopoda; order Sepiida; family Sepiidae; genus Ascarosepion; species Ascarosepion bandense. The sequence continues at coordinate 4,528,611 of JBBBDQ010000762.1, read as the reverse complement.
GTCTCCGTAGAACAACAAGGATCATGACACCACCTGTCATCGGCTCATCAATTATAGAAATAATCACAAGTTATCTCCCTCTAACTCTGTAAGTTACTTGTTCACCACTGCTGTAGCCTGACTACCAGAAGAGGCTCTACGCAAAGCAATGGAGTTTATATACCCCAGTGATTGTAATAAAGGGTTCAGTTCGTATCTGAAGAAGACCAGAGCGGACAACGGCCGAAACGTCGTACAAATGGAAACAAAGATGAGGACAATAGTCCGAATAATGCAAATACTGCAATGTAATTTCTGTTCGAAATACACTAAAGTATTTTAACTACTGGAAATAGTCAATTTAATCCTTTAGCTTTCAGTTAAAGCAAACATGAAAGCTTTTTCATTTATAAAATTTCAGGTATCGAAAAGAGGAGGTACCTAGAATAATAAAAATAATTTTAATGCTGCTATATATAAAATTATTTTTAACATTATTTTTGACCGCTACACACATTTTCGTAACAAAAAATTATCGTAAATAATCAGGACGGTAGAAATAAAAATATATACTGTTTGATTATAAACAGAATATCTACTTAAACATGAGTATCGATCAAAAATAATGCTAAAAATAATAATAATAATAATAATAATAATAATAATAATTTCAAATTGTCGGTTGCTTATAACCATTTCGTTAATCTTCGTTAATTTCCGTAATACATATATATATATATATATAGAGAGAGAGAGAGAGAGAGTGAAAGAGTGAGAGAAAGTAAGAGAGAGAGAGTGAGTGCGTGAGAGAGAGAAAGACAGACAGAGTGAGTTAGTGAGAGAGAGAGTGAGGAGAGAGAGAGAGGGTTCGACAAAAATGTATACACACTTCAGGAAAGGAAAAAATGTAATTCGTAGTTTTATCAAATTGCGATCACACCGTTTACTATAGAACATTTTTAAGGATGTTGTTTACCACAAAAATGAGACTACATTAGCGGCCATTAGACAAGAAATTGAAAACGCATGTGCAGCAATGTTACTTGACACTTTGGTCAACGCCCAAGCAGTAATTTTCCGTCTAATAAATGTCTAACACCAGAGCAGAGGCTGAAAAGGGTTGACATTTCAAGGACACTTTTGATTTTCTTCCAGGCTGACCCTGATAATTTCCACCGCTGATTTATAACTCAAGATAAAACCTGACTTCACCATTTCGAACCTGAATCAAAGATCCTAAACATACAGTTGAAACACTCTAGTTCTCCAATCATAAAGAAGTTCAAGCAGGCAGCGTGATATGTCCCGGAAAGGGATATATATATATATCATTCGAGGTATTTAAACTGTTTAGGCAAATGTAACCGGGTAGGAAAATCTATTACGTAGACGTAATGGACGGTACTCGTCGTATGCAGTATCCTGAGACGTAGGCGTAGTCAATAGACGTAGACTAATAGTCATAGAACTATAGACGTAGACCTATAGTCGTTGACCTGTAGACTTCTAGTGGTAGACCTGTATGCGTCCTTGCCATCGCCTGTATTTATGGCTGACACCAGCCAATCACATTCCAGTGACGGGGAACCAAGGTGTATACATATTCATTACATCACAGCGTATGTTAGCAAGGTGATTGCTTCTGTTATTTTATAATTCTTTTTGACATCTGAAGGCGTAATCATGTTAGACTATCGTGATGTAATGGTTAACAAGCTTGAATTATTAGAATCACTACAACCGAGTAGTGAGTTCAATCCTCACTCTGTACCCAATACTTTCGGCCTTGTACAGAGGCCCGACAATATTTTTCGGACACTTTGAAAAAAGTACTTCAAGGTGGTTACTAGTGCAAAAACTTTTGAGATTGTAAGTACGTAGTTGAGGAGTGAAAATCCAGTACTAGTGTAATCATTTTTTTAGTTTGGCTTTGATAATTTTAGTCTTTTGTGATTTTTGCGAAAACTTGTGCGACACTATTTTTCGGACATCCTATTTTATTAAGAGCTAAGTTCATGTATATGTTGCTGTATGCAAATTTTCTGCTTGTACACTTAGCTGTCATCATTAGAATCAATTATCTGTTCTATTTTACTGGCAAAACAATTAATTTTAATGAGGTAAAATGCATTCAAAAGAAGTCATTTGTTTGGCACGGAAGAAGCGGGATGGTGGCCTCAGCATCAGAAGGATCACCATGGATTTGAAGCTGTCGAAATCAACGGTCGAATACATGCTGAAGACAAACTCCGAGCAGAAAAAGAAGAGAGGACGGAAAAGATCAATTGGCAAGAGGACTGAAAGGAGAATGAAGAGGACTGTGACACGGCTTTTGACATCTGGAGAAAAAGTTACAGCAAGAAAAGTGAAGGAGAAATGTGAATTGGATGTAAACCTCCGAACAGTCCGAACGCTGCATAGGATTGGTAGTATGCAAAGGCTAAGAAAAAATTACACTAACAAAGAAAAACAAAGGAGCAAGACTGGAGTGTGCTAAAAGGATGTTGACTTTAAGAAGGTTATATTTACTGATGAGAAGCGTTTCAAGTTTGATGGGCCGATGGATGGTGTACTTGGTAGAGAAGGGGTGAGCCTGCTGTACTGAACAAACGACAGATGGGAGGAGGAGGAGTTATGATTTGGGGTATGATCTTTGCTAATGGAAATATATGGTTGGAGTGGCTGAAAGGACGACAGAACAGCGAAAGCTACAAACAGTTGCTGGACAAGAAAGCCCTACCAAGGATAAGAAGAGAAATAGGGAATGATTCCGTTCTACAGCAAGACAATTGCAGCATCCATGTGTCAAAACTCATGAAAAAATGGATGGCTAAATTGAATATGACTACTTTGGAATGGCCTGCAAAAGCGCAGATCTAAATTTAATAGAAAATGTTTGGGAAATGCTTGGGCAACTTGTCTATGATGGACCTGAAATAACGAAAGAGGCTCAACTATGGGAACGGATACTAGATGCCAAAAAACAACTAATAGAAACACGTAGAGATGTTATTGTGCATATGTTTGATCATTATGAAGAGAGATTGATAAAAGTTATTGAGAAGAAAGGTGATATTACAGACTGTTAACAGTTTTTCAACGATGTCCGAAAAATAATGTCGCGTGTGTTTTGTAAAAAATGATGAAAAATAAATATTTTTCCTTACCTAATCGATTTTCTTCCATTTTTATTACAGGTATTGTCTTTATATTTTTATGCTATTCTATTGAAGGAATTTCGCCACTCTATGGTACTCGGAAAGTCGAATACTAAAGTGTCCGAAAAATATTGTCGGGCCCCTGTACCACATCTAAGCGGCACTTAGAAAATCAGATTCTGGAAAAGAAAAAAATTATTAATGAATAGTACCATGCATTAGAATTAAGACAACAGAATGAAGCCATCAAGTAGAAACGCATAGGGAACCTTATGGCAAGTGACATCTTTTTTTTTTTTTAATCATATCACCCCGAGCAAGGCGGTAACACCACTGATGTGCCAGGGGCTACGTAAGAGTGAAAAGGTTGGAAAAGAGAAAATCGGAAACCACATCCTAAACAGGGAACAAGGGAAGAGCCTCTACACCTGTTCAATAGATGTAGGTGGAGTGTGAACTGGGCGATAGTTTAGTCTATCTTGCTCCCGTTTACACTAAAATTTCTGAACGAGCCAACTGTGGCTTTTAATTATTACCCCATCCCCTTTAGTCACCAGACTTTGCTCCATCTGACTTCTTCCTATTTCTTAAACTCAAATCCAAGCTGCGTGGTCGCAATTTTGGAAACAATGCTGAGATCATATGTGCTGTTAGGGAGTTTTTGGAGGTCCAAGACGCCATCTTCTTCACTGATGGGACTGCAATGCTTAAGCATCCTGGGATCAATGTCTTTGATGTCAAGCGGGGTTATATTGAAAAATAGTGAAAAACTGTCTTGTTTTTCTAACTGTTTTTGGGTGAAGCTTGGAACTTTTTGAACGACCCTCCTAACACCTTTTCCAGCTAATATAATACTTTAGAATTAATAAAATAAATATTAGTAAAGCACTAGTAAGTAGTACAAAAATTTAAGTACCTAGGAAGTGTTCTAACAGAAGATGGAAAGTGCGTTCTAGAAGATGAGCAAAATACTAACACACAGGAAAATCTCAATAGAAACGAAGAAAAGAGTGCTAGACTGCTACGTGATGTCAGTTTTTTCAATACGGCAGTGAATGCTGGACAATATCATCGAAAATGAGGACAAAACTGGAGGCGGCCGAAATGTGGTTCTACAGAAGGATGCTACGGATATCGTGGACTGAGCATGCAAACAGCGAGGAGGTTTTGGAAAGAATGGCAACAAAAAGGAAATTGATGCCGAGAATCAGGAAGAGACAAATGAAGTTCCTGGGACATGCAATGAGGAAAGAGAGCCTGGAGAACCTGATACTGACTGGTCAGATAGAAGGAAGGAGAGACAGAGGAAGGCAGCGGATAACATATTTGCAAGGTCTGATCAGGTGGATGACGGAACGGGGTTTACCAGGAGCAACAGGCTCAAACATACTAAGAGCCACAAGGGATAGGGAGACGTGGAGAACCATGATCGCCTACGTCCTGAAGGGACAGGGCACATAGAAGAAGAAGAAAAAGTAGTAACACTTAATCAGATGTAAGTGGAGCCTTCCTTGACACAATAGTTAATACATTTTTGTCTGTTCCTTGTGTCATTTTTACAACAGTTTGAAGAAGATAAAGAATGAGGAGGAGGAGGAGGAGGAGAGGGAAGAGTGTTAACAACCAGACGAAGAGGAAGAAGGAGGGGGAAGTGTTAACAAACAGATGAAGAAGAAGAAGGAGGAGGAGTAGTGCTAACAACCAGACGAAGAAAATGAAGGAGGAGGAGGAGTGGTTCAACAACCAGACATGACCAGCAGATCATAACTGTCCTTTCTGTTCAAATATGTTATTTTATTTTATTTTAAACGTCAATCATTTTTAGGTGTAATTATTTTCTCAAAGTCAATCCCAACAGGAAATTCTTGGCCATTGAAGGAAAAACTGTCACTTCCGAAAATATGAGATCTTTCTTTCCGTTTTTAATTATGACAAATAAATGAATATTTCTCGGAGGAACAGGATATCGCCTGATGATTATAGTGCATTTAATAGTGACACGTCTGTTGCTTTATTCTATTTATCACGACTATCTACCAACCAATCTAGCAACCAGTTTTTATTATTAGGCACTGATTTATTCATTCTGTTGTCTTCATCTTGGTTGGCATAATCGCAACATTTGCGCTGCTATATCCGTCGGTATTTTCCCGATCAATCCCGATCAATACTGGAATAAGTAACGTTCCTGGAATTTCGGGCTGAGATTATAATTCGGTACACCGTAAAAGACTGTTCTCATTGTGTAAACGTTGATTTATCTAGTGGTGGCAGGTTCAATCCCTAGGTCAGATAATAAGATAATAAACGATACGCTGGATCTGTCTAATGAGCAGAAGTAGCGTAACAAATTTTACGAATATGTGTGTGTGTGTGTGTGTGCCTTTGCGTCCGTGCGTGTGTGCGAGTGTGTAAATAAAAATAGTTCAATTGTTAATACATTTCGTAAATCTTCGGAATATTTCGTAATATATATATCGAACGGTCAAAACGAGAGACACATTAACTAAATTACCAATAACCCCAACTAACCCCCACGACAACAACGAACCAAATATAAACAGAGAATGATTCCAAACCTTTATTTCTCCTGATGAAGTATTTGAGTATAAACACTGAAACAGCCATATGATTGTAGAGAAGAGGACATATATAGAAGAAATTATGTACATGTTCTAAAACATAATTCATAATAAATATATGTGTGTGTGTGTGTGTGTGTGTGTATAAATAAAAATATTTCAGTTGTTAATACATTTCGTAAATCTTCGGAATATTTCGTAATATATGTGTGTGTGTGCACGCGCGTGTGTGTGTGCGAGTGTATAAATAAATGAAAATATTTCAGTTGTTAATATATTTCGTAAATCTTCGGAACATTTCGTAATATATATATATATGTGTGTGTGTGTGTGTGTGTGTGTGTGTGTGTGTGTGTGTGTGTGTGTGTGTCGGCAGCGAATTTTCTTTTAGAAATGTCGTATTAAATACATGGCAAACATTCTGTCTGCTTATTTTTAATAAAATCCGTTCATACTCACGAATATTTTTTTCGCGCATTATAATTGAAAGATGTAAGAAATGAGCTTTAAAGTTGACAGATGTTATTATTATTCATTTCTCGATGTTCCCAAGTGCTTTCAATCTCCTTCATTATCTTCAGGGGTGTAAGTTGTGGTAATAAAAAATAACCGCAAACTGTGTTGCTAAAAATTACTGTAAATTTCCTTCTTGCTTCAAATATAACGGTTGACAAATTGCTGAGCGTTCATTAGAACGTGAACATTATCCAAAATAGGTTTTTTACAGGTTATAATGTCATGGTCATGCACGTGTTAAAGCATGAAAAAACTGTTCTAATACATTTTGTATTAAATGTTCGAAAACATTTTAAAATATTACTTATCGATTTTGGAAATTTTGAATTATTTTTATCTGTAATTAATCTGATCTTGAAAAATTTGAATTATTTTTATATGTAATTAATATATATGTGCGTGTGCGAGCTTGCGTGCGTGTGTGTGTGTGTGTGTGTGTATGTGTTTTTGTGCGTGTGTGTGTTTGTGTGCGTGTGTTTTTGTGCGTGTGCTTGTTACTTCAAATGGTTGGCATAAAAGTCTGGCGCAAAGATTAAATTATGAAAAGGGGCGTTTTGAATAGAAGTTCTCTCTCTCTCTCTCTCTCTCTCTCTCTCTCACACACACACATACACACACACACACACACACACACACACGTTTGTTAACGTTTCTATGGAGATTAATTTTTTTCCTTTTTTCCTTTTTTTTTCCTTTACTGTCAACCACCACTTCTTTCTTCCTTTCTTAGAGCCAGACAAGACTAAGTTTTAACTTACAACTCAATTTAAAATTAAGGTTTTCCATAAATCTAAAAATAGACATTGCTTTCTGTCTACTTTCTTTTAATCCCACCCCTTTATTTTTTCTGTGATGTTTATTTTTTTTTTTTACTTCCGCCTGTAATATATCTTACTTTATTTTGAAATAATGTTGCCGGTGATACGTGAAATTTCTTTTAGAGATTTCATGCAGAAATAACCATAAAACTGATCTGAACATCGAAATTTTATTTTATAATTGGCTCTGTAATTTAAATATTAATTACATTGAGCCCTCCACCTTGATCAATTTTAATATTAATGTAATTAATATTAATTAGGTTCGGTTCTTTGGGATTTACCTTCCTGTTTTTCCTTTTGGATTAAAGTTTTATATTTAATATATATACATTCGGTTCACTATTTCGAGCTCGACAATTTTTCTCTCCAGAATCTATCTTTCATATCTATAAGTCTACCTTTCGTCCATGCTTAGAATATTGCTGCCGCATATGGTTAGTTGATCCTGCTATTTATCTAGAGCTCCCCTTGATAGAATCCAAAGGAGAATCGGCAATATTATTGGTCTTGGCCTGTTATCTCGACTTCTGTAACGTTCCCACTGCTGTAATGTTGCCTCCCTGTGCTTATTCTATAAATTTAATACGGTAATTCTCCGGATGTGTTCTTCGATATTGTGCCTAGACTTTTTAAATTTAAACACAGTACGAGACTGTGTGTTATCGTGCAGTGGATATCGGCTCTCGGATCGAGAAATCGGAGAGTCAAGTTCGATTTCCAGGTGAATTTATTGAGTTCACTCACGCGCACATACCCTTGGGAAAGATATTAATCCGTCGCTTCTCCCTCCAGCTATGGGTTAAATAGCAGAACAGATTGGGTTCAATAGCTTTAGTTGACAACCAATCTACCGCTTTGGCAACCTGCTGCGGAAAAATCTTCTGCCCAGTCAGTTATGTCTCTTTCAAGACATGATCGCTCAAGCGTATATCGCGTATGGCACTTAACTGAGTGACTAGACAGAGATCCCATCCATTTACACTTGAGCTGCTTAGATATAAACGTAAGTTCTATGCTAACAATATCTTTACTCGCACTTCCCTCTTTTGGAACTCCCTTCCGGATCCAATCATTCCAGTCAACTTTGATCTTCAAAAATTTAATCAAATGTTAATTGTTATCTTGATTATTTTTATCTTGTTTTCGATCCTTAGTAATGTTTTTGTTATCAAATTATTCAAGACTAGCAGTATAGCCCGGCGTTGCTCGGGTGTAATGAAATCTTTAAAACTAATCCATGGTCTTGGAGCTCAGACTCTGTCTAAAGAATAGTTGTGTGAAGTTTGGTGAGAATCGGATAAAAATTGTGAATTTGCATAAAGAACATACAGACAGATAAACAGACACACACACAAAAATCTTGCCTTATATATATATATATATATATATATATATATATATATATAAACATGTTACGGAAATTAACGAATTTTAACGAAACTTGGTTATAAGCAACCGACAATTTGTAATGAATTATTTTGAACATTATTTTTACCGATACTCGTATTTAAGTAGATATTCTGTATAAACAATATCTTATATTTATATCTACCGGCCTGATTATTTACGATAAATTAATAAATTCTGCAATAGTGCAGAAAGTCGATAATATATATATATATATATATATATATATATATATATATATATATATATTATCGACTTTCTGCACTATTGTAAGAACTGCAACCTTAAAACTTCTGAATATCGCTTCTTATGTCTTTGTCTATGAGTGTGTCAAATTTGATTAAAATCGGACCACTCCTTCTATAACCCGATTATGGATTTTCGGTATTTATCGGGGGTACCTCGACACAAAACCCAGCTAAGAACACTCGCAGACGCTTATAGTACAACTGTGTAAATTTTCAAGAAAATCGGCTCAGCCGTTTTGGAGTCTATAGGTAACGGATACACACACACACACACACACACACAGACACACACACACACAGACAAAGTTTCATTTATAAATAAGTTTAGATTTAGATATCAATAAAATAACGGAGATATGGTTTCGAAAACTCTACTTGTCGGTCGTCTTTTTGTAATTAAGATAGAGGAAAAATAATCTATTCAAAGCGCCACTTTCTTTTTCATTTAATCTTCGCGCCAGTCTTTCATGGCAACTATTAATTATTTGGTCGGGGTAGTAATCCTTCTTCATTGATCTGTCGATGATTATCTGACACAGAAACGTTTACAATAATCCTTTCACTCTAATCTACTCTGAACAGAGATCTCTTATTGGCTAGCGATAATCCCTTGCAAGTGACTAATGTGTAACTATGGCAATAGGAAATCGGTTGAACAAAAGTTAGCTATTTTGTGCACAGTAGCATGTGCAATCAGACATCGTTATCCACGGAGTTGTCAACCGAAGTTTCACTTAACCGCAGCAGACACAAACAGTTGCATTTTTTAGTTTCAAAAGTTGTAGTTAAACTAGTCAAATGCCACAGGAGTAATATATATTAAATAGGCATAAAATACATCATCAATAATATCTTAAATAGTATATTCATCTATATTATAACAAAGACTGTTGTATATATATATATATCCAGGTGAAAAACATCCAAGGTTTTGCGGTTTTGGGTCCCCTGGCATTTATTTTTTTATAAGCAGTGCTCAATATATATGCGTGACTCTTCAGAAATTAATTGAGTTCTCTCGGTGATTGGCATCTGTATACACTGCTTATATACAAGACGTTAAAATTTCCCTTCCCTGAAACCATGCACCGATGGCTTAGGGAGTAGAGACTCCGACGGGCACCCAATCGGTCGAGTTTCGATCCCGGCCAGAAGCAAGTGGATATGTCTAGCCACACTGATGAGCTGTGATACAACGAAACGGGCTTGTATGTAAATGTCTAATATATATATTTCCCTCCTGTCAGGCTCAAAGCGAGATAAAGACAGTTCATTCTCTTTGCTACCAGCTATTAAACGTCTTTCCGCGTGTTTACTTTTTAATTGTCTTTTTTATCATTTCACCCCATGCAAGGTGGTAACGCCACTGATGCGCAGGGGACTACATAAGAATAAAAAAATTAGATAGGAGGAGAATAAAGAGAAAGACGAACCAGTTACAGGGGGTGTCAGAGAAAGATGGGAATACAGGTGTGATGACAGTTGCAAAGGTAGCGAGAAAGGAAAGGATATACGGGGTGGTGAAAGAACTAGAGTCAAGTGGTTAATAGATGAGTATTGACATTGCATTTAAATTCCTGGAGGTTGTAACCGTCAGGAGAGCAAGAATATGGAAGCGAGTTCCACAGGTGTGAAGTGCGAGAAAAGAGGCTGCTGGAGTAGAATTGTCGGCTGCATTTGGTTGATCTAACTGTGAATGGGCGGGACCCAGTTGCCAGCCTGGTTGCAGGAGCGTCACAGTTCGTCGAAGCAGAAGCCATGAAAATATCTATAGAACAGACAAAGGGAAGCCCTATCCTGTCGGTGAGAAAGTGGCTGGAGTCGAGCCGCCAAGTCGGTACCTATTACATTACTGATTCTCCTTAGGAGCCTGTCGAGAACACTGAGGTAAAGATTTGGGGCGCTTGACCATATATGACAGCAGTATTCCATGCACGGACAGATGGATGGTTGATTTGTATATGTGCAGAAAAAACATCCTGGCCCGACAGAGTGACCCAACCTTCCTAGCAGTGGATTTAGTTATTGACTTAATGTAATGGTTGCCCTTGAGATCGAAAGAGAGGATGAGGCCAAAAAGGTGAAGTATATTGCTCTGAGAGACTCGCTTGGTCCATGCTTATGGGAGGCAGGAGAGGTTACCTGTGATGACTGAGAGGCAGCAGCTTCGTCTTAGACGCATTTGAAATTGTAGATCCTTCTCAAGATCAGCAGTGACATTATGTTTGTCCGCCTCGCCGGATTTCTAACTGATGAGGGAGATGTGTTATCTGCGTAGATGCCTACTTGGGATTTGATTACGTCTGGGAGATCATTTATGAAAATTAGGAAGAGCGTCGGGCCTAGGATAGAGCCCTGAGGGACACCAGCGTTTGTACAGTAGGATGTGGAAGTATGCCCATTCAAGATGACATTTATTATGTGGTTAGATAGAAAAGATTTAATCAGATCAAGCAAGCGTCCGGTGATAGAATTTGACTTGCGTAGAAAACCAGTATGCCAAACCCTATCAAAAGCTTTGTAGATGTCCAGGACAACAGCACGAGGCTCGCCGAACTTATTAAGGGTTTGGTATATGTACTCCGCGATGGTCGTTAGCATATCGGCCGTGGACCTGGCGAAGCGAAAGCCGTACTGCGCGTCTGAGAGTAGTTTATGGACAGTAAGAGGTTGGACTATTTCAGCATTAATAATGGCCTCTAACACTTTCTCGAAAATCAGTAGGAGGCTGATAGGGCGATAGTTGGATGGGTTCGATGGTTTCTCCGAGTTCTTAAATACAGGAACCACAGAAGAGGACTTCCAACATGTAGAAAAACAGGAAGCAGAAAGGCAAGAATTATAGTCTCGAGAGGGCAGAAGAGAGTTCAGGGACACATTTCTTAAGGACAATGACTGGGATTCCATCATCTCCATTCGCCTTAGGGGGTCAAGTTTTGATATTACCGTAGATACCAGTGACGGGGTAATGTAAACATCATTCAGTAGTTCCAATAGTGATGTCGGGTGCGGGTACTCCAGAGGAATCAATTGCGTAGTTGGATGAGAATCTGCGAGCAAAGCACTCGGCCTTGTCCGCTCATGCTCTGAGGACCTCAAATATAGTGCCTTATTATTTTATTTTTTTACAATAATTATGTCGTCGAGTAGTAAAGAATATATATATATATATATACCCTCTCTATTATAATAAAGAACATTGCGCATTTATTTGTATATATATATATATATATATGTGTGTGTGTGTGTGTGTGTGTGTGTGTGTGTAAAAATTAAGACAGACTCATTATTCCATGGTTAAGTGGAGGTATAGGCCTATTTTAGGCAAACCATGTTCAGCTTCCGTCTTTATTGTACAGAAGATTTTACATTCATGGAATAACGTGTCTGTCTTAATTCTTTCATATATTTGCTCTATATGTCTTTATATTTAGAGCTCTCCTAGAAGTTATCTTAACATTTTATGCACAATCTACTCCTTTGGATTCTTCTATATCTACACCGCATATATATATATATATATATATATATATATATATGCACAACGGTCTTTAAATATATATATATATATATATATATATATATATATATATCTAATGAATTATTTTTACCGATACTCGTATTTAAGTAGATATTCTGTCTTTAATTAAACAGTATTTTTATATTTATATCTACCGGCCTGATTATTTACGATAAATTTTTATTACGAAAATGTATGCTACCCAGCAGGATTCGAAACTGCGACCCCTATTACATAGAGAAAGCATACCATTCGATCTGGTACCGTCTTGACCACTCGACCATGGATAGCCTCTTGATCAAACGAGGTTTTTATCATGCTTATTTTAACACAATTTTCGATTTTATCGCAAACAAGCATATCTGCTCTGAAATGTATCGTAATGTCAACAAATGTAAACATGTTACGGAAATTAACGAATTTTAACGAAACTTGGTTATAAGCAACCGATAATTTGTAATGAATTATTTTGAACATTATTTTTACCGATACTCGTATTTAAGTAGATATTCTGTTTTTTAATTATTTATCGTAAATAATCAGGCCGGTAGATATAAATATAAAAATACTGTTTAATTAAAAACAGAATATCTACTTAAATACGAGTATCGGTAAAAATAATGTTCAAAATAATTCATTACAAATTGTCGGTTGCTTATAACCAAGTTTCGTTAAAATTCGTTAATTTCCATAACATGTTTATATATATATATATATATATTTATATATATATATATATATATATATATATATATATATATATATATAATTTCCCTCCTGTCACGATCAGTGTTTTTTATGTCTTAATGTAAGATACACTGTAGTAGGTACATCTATCTATATATGTTGCTGTCATTTTAGACGGCGTATCGATAGAAATAGTTTGCCCTCATTTTTGACGGCACTAGCCCACTCGTATGGATAATATTTTACATAATAATGATAGTTTAAATGATTATAATATTCTTTTTTATCAGTGCGGAAAATGAGTTTAATAAACCGAGTTCAAAACTAATCTGAATCAGTAGTGTTTACTTTCGCATTAATGCCTTTGCAAAATGCATGAATACCTCACTTCTCTCTCTAGCTATAGACTATACAACAACTTATAGCGGACTCTCTAAATGTGGATGGCAATCTACCTAAAAAAATTAATACTCTGAATACAGAGCCGCTGAGAAGGCCCGACGATATTTTTCGAGAAAAGATAGTAACTCACAAGAAGGATCCTGTGGAGAGTTGTGACTGTCTACGTTCTGAACGGCATTAAATATTCCATCGGAAATTTTCTTCTTCTATGTGCCATATCGCTACAAGACGTAGGCGATAATGGACTTCGTCATCTCCCTATCCGTTGACGTTAATTATTCTCATTTTCCTGTTATCCCACTCAATCTCCGCCCTACCATCAATCTGCTCAAGTCCATCAAGTATGTCATGCGTTGTTTTCCCATTTTCTCTCTTCCCCTCTATCCATCCCGTGAGCATCAGATTCTCCAAGCCTTCTTTCTTCATTACATGTCCCAAAAACTCCCGATGTCTTTTCCATGATGTTGAGTATCAATTTCATTCTCTTGTCCATCCTCTCCAAAACTTCGTCGTTGCTCACATGTTTCATCCATGGTATCCTCAGCATCCTTCGGTAGAACCACATTTCGATTGCTTCATGTTTTTCCTTCATTTTTGATGAGGTTGTTCAGCATTCACTGCCACATTGAAGAACAGACATCACAGTCCGCTCTTCTTTGTTTCCAGCAAAATTCTCCTGTCTCTCAATACTCTACACAGCTTCTGGAATGAATCCTTAGCCAATTCACCTTCGGATTTCCGCATCGCACTATCAAAACAATAAAACCTGACTCAATCAATTCTGAAGAGAAAAACTGAAATAAATAAAAATAATATTCACTGAGAGTATTTTTTTTTTAGTTTATTCTATTTTTCAGTTGATTAACTGCGTATTTCCAGAATATTTCTAATGGTGGAAAAGTTACGACCGTTCTGTAATGAAATTAGCTTACGACGTATAATTTTAAAAAAGATCCCTATTATTATAAAGTGTATATCAATAAAATAATGGATAACGAACGCGGAGAGGCAGTTGATGCTAATCACGAAATAATATTATGCAGATTGTTTTCAGAAGTGAAGGACATGGTGCATGACGTCCCAGAGAAAAGGGTTCTAAACTAGGCTCCTGACCTTTGCATAGGTAGCATGTTGTTGTTTATTTTCGGACGGACCTCGTATATATATATATATATATATATATATATATATATCCATTATCCTCGTATATATATATATATATATATATATATATATATATATATATATATATATATATATATATATACGAGGTCTGTCCGAAAATAAAGGAGCGTCTTTCGCGAAAACTCTATCGCTTTCTACGTCACGTAATGTAAACATCTCGTGACAGACGCTCCTCACGACGAATGCTTCCAGTTTAAATTTTAAAATCATTTGTTTCTGATGAAAGGCCGAGGCCGGTCTGAAATATCAAATATATATATATAATCATAGAAATAAATAAATACTGTCAAAAAAATACATTTTTAAACTTACAACGTTTTAGTAGTTTTTCCTATACATATTAAGACAGTATACGTGGATCATCATGCTATATATATATATATATATATCCATAAACGAAATATACACCACTAACTTGTTAATCTAAGTATCAACCATATAGGTCTCGTCAGTTTGCACTTTACTATAATAGGGATATGGTTGATACCTTGGTAGCAAGGGTGTTCTGAATATTTCGTTTTTAATTATGGCACTACACGTTCAATTATTTGAGTTGTGCATTGAGCAAAATTTTAAATAACCGTCTACTGTCTGACCAATATATATATTGATCGATACTCATATTTAAGTAGATATTCTGTTTTTAATAAAACACTATTATATATTTATATCTACTGGTCTGATTATTTACGATAAATTTTTATTACGACAATGTGTGTCATTCGGCAGGATTCGAACCTGCAACCCCTTTATATATATATATATATATATATATATATATATATATATATATATATTATCGGGTCTAAGCCGAAAGCTTAGACCCGATAAAAATATCAACAATTACTGTGATTTTTTGTTGTCTTTCAACGGCATCATCATCAAGTATATCAGACGGTATGAACGGATCCTACACAAAATTAATAGACAAAACTTGTCTATATTATTCAATGAAACCTGCATTAATATATATATATATATATATATATATATATATATATATATATATATATATATATATATATCCGAGTGAGTACAGAACGAAGAAAGAAATTTTTTTCACCGTCCAAAACATTAATTTAAAACAGTGCTCGATATATGATGTATAAAGCTGTGAATATTTATTATAAATTATGTTTTAGAACATGTACATTATTTTTTCTATATATGCCCTCTACAATCATTGTAGAGGACATATATAGATTGTATATAGATAGAGGACATATATAGAAAAAATTATCGACATGTTCTAAAACATTATATATATATATATATATATATATATATATATATATATACGCTCGTTGATAACACGTACATACTTAAACAAGAAAACAATAAACAGAAACTAAAAATCCTGGAAGCAATCTACATTAAACAATTTAAACCTGGTTTGAATACAATCAATTTTGATATTTCCAATAACGTACTCAAATGCCTGTAATCAGATCAGGGACCACAACGCCACTATTTTGTCACTGTCTTCGGCCATCCGCCACGGTAGAGATGTACTTATATTTTCAATTTAATTCTCTTTATTGTTAATAGCTTAAATGTTCTATGTTTACTGTGTGTTAATATTTATTCTTTGATAATGGCTTATGTAAGCCGAAAGCTTAGACCCGATAAAAAAATCAACAATTACTGTGATTTTTTGTTGTCTTTCAACGATATTACCATCAAGTATATCAGGCGGTATGAACGGATCCAACACAAAATTAATAGACAAAACTTGTCTATAGTATTCAATGAAACCTGCATTAATGAAAAATGCTGCCAAAATACACACACAATATATATATATATATATATATATATATATATATATATATATATATATATATGCCACCTCGGTGTGGTGTAATGGTTAGCAAGCTCATCTCGCTAGAATCATTATAATTGAGTAGTGAGTTCGATACTCACTGGGTACCCTCTACTTTCGAACTTGTGTCACATCTAAGCTACGCTTAGAAAATCACCTTCCCCCAGGTTTGGGGGTTTGGGGATTGGGCGCAGGAAAAACAAACCTGCCCCATAAAAAACAGTTTGTTACGGCAACAGCAAAAACGCTGCCCCACACGCCACTGGGTGTAACGGAAAAGTTATATGCATAGTCATTCATAAAGAAAAAGCAGATTTCGAAAATTTAATAAAAACAAATGCTAATAGACAAAAACACAAAAACATATTACTAAATTGGAAAAGGTTTAAAGTTTATTATTTTAAGGTTGTTCAAATTGTATGCACTCAACATGAGCACCCTGCATTGCACGATAATCATCGGAACGGTATTCCACTTCTTGCCACACTCGAATCCATGTATTACGGATATTGACTTCTCAGCTTCAACAATCTCATGTCTCAAATCTTCAAGAGTAGCAGACAGAGGTGGAACAAACACTATTTCTTCGATATAAACTCACAGATAAATATCACATGGGGTCAATTTACGCTTCACAAATTGCAGTACAATATTCACTCAGAAGTTTACGGTTACTTGTTTAGAATTGTAGTATAAGATGACACCAAATTTTTAGGGGTAATTTTAGAGATTTAAAGGTTGTCTTATGCATGGAAATATAGAGTGCATATGTGTGTGTGTGTGTGTGTGTGTGTGTGTGTGTGTGTGTGTGTGTGTGTTGTCTGTCTGTCTGTCTGTGTGTGTGTGTGTGTGTGTGTGTGTGTGTGTGTGTGTCTGCGCGCGCATTCAGGGTTATTGACAAAAAGAAATAGCATATTTTGAAAATTTGAAAATTTAATAAAGACCAAATGCTAAGAAGGAGAAACACATCCAGCAGAGTATTGGATTGGAAAAAGTTCAAAATTTATTATTTTAAGGTTGTTCAATTTGCATACACTCAATATTTTTTTTAATAATCATAATCGCCCCAAGCAAGGCATTTTACTACCACTGTTTTGCAAGGGGTTACATAGGATGAAAGTTATGAAAAAGAGAGACAGGTTATAGGGGGTGTCAGGAAATGGATAAGAGAAGGATGAGAATACTGATGAGAGTGGAATGGATGGAGAAAGGAGCATGAGAGAGAGAGGATGCAGTTTAGCGAGATAGGAGGTGACTATTGACTTTACATTTAAATTCTTGGAGATTATAGCTGTCGGGAAAACAAGTAAATGGAAGGGAATTCCACAGGCGGGAAGAGCTAGAAAAGAAGCTGTTGGAGTAGAATTTGCGTTTAAAATTTATTGGTTTCACAGTAAAAGGGTGGGACCTAGTTGCTAATCTTGTGGCTCGAGTAAATTTATATATAGGGGGCACCAGTGAGCTAAGTTCATCGGAGCAGAAGCCGTGAAATTATTTGTAGAAGAGAAACGGTGAAGCCACATTACACCGGTGAGAAAGTGACTGTATCTGAAATGCCAAGTCGGGATCTATCTCATTGCAGATTCTCCGTTGGATCTTGTCACGGACACCCAGGTGGATAGCAGGAGCACCCGACCAGATATGGCAGCGGTATTCAATGCACGGGTGGATGGTAGATTTATATATGTGCAGGATTGTTTCAGGCGGAAAAAAACTTCCTGGCCCTACATAGAAAACCGACTTTCTTAGAAGCGGATGAGCACCATGCGTTGCCCAACAAACATCAAAACGGTATTTCACTTCTTGCTACACGCGAATCAGTTGATCTATGGATATTGACTTCACATCATGAAGATATCGAAGTCTCACATCTTCAAAAGTGGCAGGCATAGGTGGAACAAAAGCTGTTTTGTTTGGGGTTTTTTTTTATCTACCCCCACAGATAACAATCGCATGGGTTAAGATCTGGTAACCTAGGAGGCCACAGATAAGGAACAAGATCATCTTTTCTACAAATTATAAAAATTTAAATTATATGTTACAAATTTCAGTCGCCCTTACAGTCATCATTTCGCAATCGCCACTTGGGGGATCGAGCCAGACACTGTATTGTTCAGAGATGAAAATAGTTTCAGTTTTCCTGTGTTGTGGTCACTTTCATGTATGGCGTAGACATGTAGTGTGCGGCATTTCCAGAATGTATTCGCCCACGACACACAGGCACAACAGTTGGCATCATTTTATTTCCGTTGCCTTTTGACAGACGTCTTTAAAAAATTCTTGTCGGTTTTCTGGATTTAATATCTAAACTTATTTATAAATGGAACTTTGCCTGTGTGTATGTGTATGTGTGTCTGCCTGTGTGTGTGTGTCCGTTACCTATAGACTCCGAAACGGCTGAACCGATTTTCATGAAAATTTACACACTTGTTCTATAAGCGACTGCGAGTGTTCTTAGCTGGGTTTTGTGTCGAGGTACCCTCGATAAATATCGAAAATCGATAATCGAATAAATCTGGTTATAGAAGGAGTGGTCCGATTTTAATCACATTTGATACATTCATAGACAAAGACATAAGAAACGATATTCGGAATTTTCAAGGTTGCAGTTCTTACAATAGTGCAGAAAATCGATAATATATATATATATATACATGAAAGTCAAGATGTTTGTGTGCGTGTCTGTTTATCTGTCTGTAAGTCTGTATCTTTTTCAGCTTTTTTATTTTAGTTTTTGCTTCGGGTTTGGCTCTAAGTAGGTATAATTGTAGTTCTTAGTCTCAACCATGATACCATTTAGTCAGAGGACTTATTTAGCCTTCAAAATTCAGTTTACGATGAAAAAAACTTATTTTATAACGATTCCAGGAAATCAAAATTTGACTTACATCCATTCATTTTTCTTTCAGTCTACAGTTTCGCTTTAGCTGGAAACAACTATTGCTTTTTAGTCTTTCGTGCCAACGTCCAAAGAGTCTGAGCTCGAGGACCGTGGATTAGCTTTAGATCTTTCATTACACCCGAGCAACGCCGGGCTATACTGCTAGTATTTTCATATTACAAGACAGCACTTGAAAACCGAGAATAAATAAGAAAAAAAGAGAGCAACCATTTACATTTCGTAGTCACCATTTCAGTGACCATTTCGTAATCATCATTTTGCAGTTGCTGTTCTATAAACGAACATTATAACCATTTATACAGCGTTAGTAAAACAGAAATATTAAATTTCGAAAATTTAATAAAAACAAATACTAAGAGACAAAAACACATTCAGCATATTATTGAATAAAAAAAGGTTCAAATTTTATCATTTTAAGGTTGTTAAAGTTGTAGGCACTCAACATGAACGCGACAAACATCGAAACGTATTCACTTCTTTCCACACTCGAATCAATTGATCTGTGGATATTGGCTTCACACCTTCACCAATTCGATGTCTCAAATCTTCAAGAGTAGCAAACATAAGTGCAACAAACACTGTTTCTTGCCACACTCGAATCAATTGATCTGTGGATATTGACTTCACACCTTCAGCAATTCGATGTCTCAAATCTTCAAGAGTAGCAAACATAAGTGCAACAAACACTGTTTCTTGCCACACTCGAATCAATTGATCTGTGGATATTGACTTCACACCTTCAGCAATTCGATGTCTCAAATCTTCAAGAGTAGCAAACATAAGTGCAACAAACACTGTTTCTTGCCACACTCGAATCAATTGATCTGTGGATATTGGCTTCACACCTTCACCAATTCGATGTCTCAAATCTTCAAGAGTAGCAAACATAAGTGCAACAAACACTGTTTCTTGCCACACTCGAATCAATTGATCTGTGGATATTGGCTTCACACCTTCACCAATTCGATGTCTCAAATCTTCAAGAGTAGCAAACATAAGTGCAACAAACACTGTTTCTTGCCACACTCGAATCAATTGATCTGTGGATATTGGCTTCACACCTTCACCAATTCGATGTCTCAAATCTTCAAGAGTAGCAAACATAAGTGCAACAAACACTGTTTCTCGCCACACTCGAATCAATTGATCTGTGGATATTGGCTTCACACCTTCACCAATTCGATGTCTCAAATCTTCAAGAGTAGCAAACATAAGTGCAACAAACACTGTTTCTTGCCACACTCGAATCAATTGATCTGTGGATATTGGCTTCACACCTTCAGCAATTCGATGTCTCAAATCTTCAAGAGTAGCAAACATAAGTGCAACAAACACTGTTTCTTGCCACACTCGAATCAATTGATCTGTGGATATTGACTTCACACCTTCAGCAATTCGATGTCTCAAATCTTCAAGAGTAGCAAACATAAGTGCAACAAACACTGTTTCTTGCCACACTCGAATCAATTGATCTGTGGATATTGACTTCACACCTTCAGCAATTCGATGTCTCAAATCTTCAAGAGTAGCAAACATAAGTGCAACAAACACTGTTTCTTGCCACACTCGAATCAATTGATCTGTGGATATTGACTTCACACCTTCAGCAATTCGATGTCTCAAATCTTCAAGAGTAGCAAACATAAGTGCAACAAACACTGTTTCTTGCCACACTCGAATCAATTGATCTGTGGATATTGACTTCACACCTTCAGCAATTCGATGTCTCAAATCTTCAAGAGTAGCAAACCTAAGTGCAACAAACACTGTTTCTTGCCACACTCGAATCAATTGATCTGTGGATATTGACTTCACACCTTCAGCAATTCGATGTCTCAAATCTTCAAGACTAGCAAACATAAGTGCAACAAACACTGTTTCTTGCCACACTCGAATCAATTGATCTGTGGATATTGACTTCACACCTTCA
The DNA here is from genome assembly GCA_037127315.1 of Ascarosepion bandense. Lineage (NCBI taxonomy): Eukaryota > Metazoa > Mollusca > Cephalopoda > Sepiida > Sepiidae > Ascarosepion > Ascarosepion bandense. The sequence continues at coordinate 4,507,452 of JBBBDQ010000762.1, read as the reverse complement.
GCAATTCGATGTCTCAAATCTTCAAGAGTAGCAAACATAAGTGCAACAAACACTGTTTCTTGCCACACTCGAATCAATTGATCTGTGGATATTGACTTCACACCTTCAGCAATTCGATGTCTCAAATCTTCAAGAGTAGCAAACATAAGTGCAACAAACACTGTTTCTTGCCACACTCGAATCAATTGATCTGTGGATATTGACTTCACACCTTCAGCAATTCGATGTCTCAAATCTTCAAGAGTAGCAAACATAAGTGCAACAAACACTGTTTCTTGCCACACTCGAATCAATTGATCTTGGATATTGACTTCCACACCTTCAGCAATTCGATGTCTCAAATCTTCAGTAGCAAACATAAGTGCAACAAACACTGTTTCTTGCCACACTCGAATCAATTGATCTGTGGATAATGACTTCACACCTTCAGCAATTCGATGTCTCAAATCTTCGAAGTGGCAAACATACCGTTGCAACAAACACTGTTTCTTGCCACACTCGAATCAATTGATCTGTGGATATTGACTTCACACCTTCAGCAATTCGATGTCTCAAATCTTCAAGAGTAGCAAACATAAGTGCAACAAACACTGTTTCTTGCCACACTCGAATCAATTGATCTGTGGATATTGACTTCACACCTTCAGCAATTCGATGTCTCAAATCTTCAAGAGTAGCAAACCTAAGTGCAACAAACACTGTTTCTTGTACACTCGATCAATTGATCTGTGGATATTGACTTCACACCTTCAGCAATTCGATGTCTCAAATCTTCAAGAGTAGCAAACCTAAGTGCAACAAACACTGTTTCTTGCCACACTCGAATCAATTGATCTGTGGATATTGACTTCACACCTTCAGCAATTCGATGTCTCAAATCTTCAAGAGTAGCAAACATAAGTGCAACAAACACTGTTTCTTGCCACACTCGAATCAATTGATCTGTGGATATTGACTTCACACCTTCAGCAATTCGATGTCTCAAATCTTCAAGAGTAGCAAACATAAGTGCAACAAACACTGTTTCTTGCACACTCGAATCAATTGATCTGTGGATATTGACTTCACACCTTCAGCAATTCGATGTCTCAAATCTTCAAGAGTAGCAAACATAAGTGCAACAAACACTGTTTCTTGCCACACTCGAATCAATTGATCTGTGAATATTGACTTCACACCTTCACCAATTCGATGTCTCAAATCTTCAAGAGTAGCAAACATAAGTGCAACAAACACTGTTTCTTGCCACACTCGAATCAATTGATCTAGATATTGACTTCACACCTTCGCCAATTCGATGTCTCAAATCTTCAAGAGTAGCAAACATAAGTGCAACAAACACTGTTTCTTGCCACACTCGAATCAATTGATCTGTGGATATTGACTTCACACCTTCACCAATTCGATGTCTCAAATCTTCAAGAGTAGCAAACATAAGTGCAACAAACTGTTTCTTCTTGCATCGAATCAATTGATCTGTGGATATTGACTTCACACCTTCACCAATTCGATGTCTCAAATCTTCAAGAGTAGCAAACATAAGTGCAACAAACACTGTTTCTTGCCACATCAAGATCAGTCGATCGCAATGCAGACTGTTGACACACCTTCAGCAATTCGATGTCTCAAATCTTCAAAGGTAGCAACACAAGTGCAACAAACACTGTTTTTTTAGGTAGTCCAACAGATAAAAATCGCTGAAATTATTGCAATACGCAAAACGTTTGTTCTTTTTAAGAATTGACAAAAATTATAACAATTTAAATCTATGCAAAATCTAAGAAATCAGAAAGAAACATTTAAACAAGTTTGAAAATAATACTTTACTTAAATAAGTTTGAAACGTTTCCGGTAAATTTTCGTTGTAAGTCCCGACGCTTTTCCCCCTTCAGATTTATCCAAAATAGCATTATCTCTGTGCAAATGTATATGCTGAACTCAAATCAACTGTTAGTTATTGAAGAAACTTACCTTTTTTTATCTAAATGCCCATAAAAAAAGAACTATATCTTGCACTTTTTCTCTCCCGTAACTCTCACGAAGTCATGTAATTAACTGCAGAATGACGTACTGCGTAACGCAACGAATTTTGGCAGATTTTTCCTCGATTTGTCTTCATTTACTGATACTTCCACATACGTACTTCCGGTAATAAAAGTAATGCGCTATTGTATTTCTACGCTTGTTACTTTCATAACAGGAAGTACATCGCCGGAAGTTTCAGTAAATGATGAAAAACGACCAAAATTCGAAAGAAAATTCTACTACGTAGAACGTCATTCTGCAGTTAATTCGTGAGAGTTACGGGAGAGAAAAAGTGCGAGATATAGTTCGTTTTTTTATGGACTTTCAAAGCAAAAAAGGTAAGCTTCTTCAATAATTAAATGTTGATTTGAGTTCAGCATATACGTTTGCACAGAAATAATGCTATTTTGGATAAATTTGAAGGGGGGAAAAGCCGTCGGCACCTAAAATGAAAATTTACCACGTTTCCTTGCATCCAGTTTAACATAAACATTTTCCTCTTCTTTTTCTTCTTCTTTTTCTTTTTTTTTCTTCTTCTGTCCTTTTATCTTCGTTTTGTTCTTTTTCTTTGTTTTCTTCTTCTCTTTTTTCTTTTTCTTCTTCAATATTTCCCTCTTCCTATCTCCGTTTCTATCTTTCATTCACTCTCCTTCTATAGCTCTTTCTAAATCTTTTCGAACGAACTTTGTTCATAATACCAACCCACTTCTCATCTGGGTAGAAAGAAAATAAATTTATAAATGTTTTTGTGTATTATACTTTTTCTTATAACGAATACCTGACAACTCATAAAAGCAGACCGATCCAAACATGTCTAAACGTAAATTATAGGACCCTCCCTCCTGCTTTTTATGGAGATCGAATTATTCCACTTAGCCAAGTGAGGACAGCATTTTTATATGAACTTGTGAGCGTGCAACATCATATTCGCCTGATGAGAACCACGAATAATACATAATTTAATTCTACTGTTCTACACATCAACAGAAGGATTTTTACACACATGCATATATTTTTAAGCGTTGTTAGATAAACGTTTCAAGAAAAGTAGAGTATCTAATTTTGTAACGAAAACGGAAAAGTTTTAAAACGATTATTCATTTTTCGAATTTCTGTTTTCTTATTTTATTTCTTTCTTCATCATGTCTTTCTCTACGTTTGCTTTAATATTTCTGTCTCTCTCTCTCCTTGCTATCTCTCTGTGTATCCCCGTTGTCTTTCTCTTTCTCACTCTTTCTCTCTTTCTTTCTTTCTTTCTTTCTTTCCTTTCCATTGATATTTTTCTTTCTGTTTATTTTTTACATTCTATTTCTTTCTTCCTTTTATAGATTCTTCGGTTGTTTTTGTTTTCTTTCTTTCTCTTCTTATTTTTACTTTTAACTTATTCTTTTTTTCTTTCTTTCTTCTTTTCTCTCTTTCTTTCTTCTTTTCTCTCTTTCTTTCTTTCTTTCTTTCTTTCTTTCTTTCGTTTGGCATTTTGTTTTTCTTCTTCATTTTGTCCTCGCTTAACTTTGTACTTTTTTTTCTGATTTTCTTTCTTTCTTGTGGTTTTTCTTTTTTCTTTCATTTGGTATTTTCGTATTTTCTCCTCTCATAACTGTGTACTTTCTTTTCGCTATTTTTTCTTTGTTTCTTTTTTTCTTCCATTTTTTCATTCTATATTTTGTACTTTCTTTTTTTTCGTATTCATTATTTTTTTCATATTTTAGATTTGTATTTCTTTCTTTTTCATTCTTTAGCTTTGTATTTTTTCTTTCTCCCTTTTTATTCTATCGTTTAACACTTTATATTTTTCTTTATTTTCTAATTTTTATTTCCTTTTTTTGTTTTTCCTTTTGCTTTTTTTCTTTCATTTTCGTTTCTTTCTTTTAGTTTCTTTTTATTTTGTACTCTCATTTACACTATGTTTTTCATTTTCTGTTTACTTTACTTTAATTTTATTTTCATTTTCTTTCTTTCACTTTTTCTTTCTTTCACTTGTTCTTTCTTTCTCTCTTTCATTTACTTTTTGTTTTTATTCTATTTCATTCACCTTTTAATTCTCTTTCTTTCACTTTAATTTGCTTCCTTTGAGAATGATTTCTAAAATCAAAATTAGCGCCAGTCTCCTTACGCCAGATTTATTGACTTACCTTCACGTCGAACTCTACCTTGTTGGACTCTCTGCTTACGGGCGGAGAAGAACCCGAAGGGCAGAGTCTGGGAAAAAACAGACAAGAGCCAGATCCTGCCTTATGCTTTTTGCCCGAGCTTAAGAACTCGGATTTCTCTCAAAATAGACCTTGTGTCAAATCCGGCCTCAGTTGGGAGGTTTCTGGTAAATATTTAGTCTCATTATGGTGAACAACTTAGCATTTAATATGTTTTGTAAATATCGGCTAAACTATATGTATGTACAGTGGCCTAAGAAAAATTTTTAGTCAGGAGAAATAAACTACATCCAATTTCAAAATTTAGTTTCGTCATCCAAACTCAACATAGCTAAACAGTATTTGAAACTTTTATGGAGTAGATTCTCCATTTCCTACTTTCAGTGCTTGTATTCGATTTTTCATGGATTTGATCAAGTTATCAACAGACGTCTGATCCTTATTTTGCCACTCCTTTAGTAATGTTTTTCTTTAAGGGCTGCCACTGACGTGATTTTGTTTGTATGCTCTCGATGGTGGGAGAAGTCCTTTCTCTAATATTTGACAGCATTTTGGGCCATTCAACCGCACGTTAACAAGAATCAGTTCAGATTTCCCTCCAAACCAGACACCGCCCCACACCATTACTCCAATTCCTCCATGTTTCACGGTCGCCTGCAAACATTCAGTGTTCCAAGTCTCATTGAAATATGCACCTGATGATTGCATAACGCATGAAACTCCGAGTCGTGTCTCTACATTTTTATCTACATGTAATATTTGAATATTTAAATTTTTAAGACTCATGATTTTCTCCCCTTTGATTTCTCCTCTCTGCATTTTATAACTTTTTTATTTAAATTTAAATTTTAAATTTAAATTATATATTTTATCTAAATGTAACCTTAGAATATTTAAATTTTTAATCTTGTTATTAAAAAAATTAGTAAATTAACTTTATAAGATTTAGTTCCCATGAACATCGAGTGAACTTCTACTCAAATCTATTAAACTGTCAGTTTGAAATATGCACCTGACGATTGCATAACGCATGAAACTCCGAGTCGTGTCATAGACGTAGACTAATATATATATTTATTAATATATAATACAGCTTTGTTCATACATTGAGCACTTTTTATTAACACCTGAATAGTAATATGCATATTTATTATTTCACGTTACTATATATATATATATTTGTGCATTTAGGCAGCAAACTTTCTTTTAGGCATGTCAGCTTAAATAAATTGCAAACATTGTGCCTGCTTATTTTTAATAAAATCCTTTCATACTCACGGATAATCTTTCGCATGTTATTATTGAAAGATGTCAGAAATGAGCTGCAACGTTGACATATATTATTATCATTGAGTACATTGAGAAATGAATTATCTATATTATAATTCTGCTTGTTCCCTCCGTAGTTAGTTAGATAGTCACTTAGTTACTTAGTTCCTCCGTCCGTTACACCACACTCTCTACACGAGCTTTTCCTTCCTCTCTGTCTTTTTACTCTCACCTTTGTCAAATGGAAGAGTAGTAAAAAGTGAGAGAGTAGAAAGAGAGAGTTTATAGCATAATCGTATCAGTAGCAGCTTAAGCTGGTGGTTGTAGAGTAATTGTGTGTGTGTGTGTGTGTGTGTGTGTGTGTGTGTGTGTCGGTTGTTCAAATCAAAATATATGTCGACCAAGCCAAACAATGTTGGCTGTGTTTGACTCACTTATATTTAATTTTTTTTTTTTTGCAAGAAATCTTGTACGCCATGATACATAGGTGTGCCAACTTCGCTGTTATACGCATGCGCAAAGAATTCCCTAGGAAACTGGCAGCTGACGCTTTCCGTTGATAAAATGATGCACATGCGATGAATCGGAAACTAAAACTTGAATATTTCTCGAAACTCTTCGAGACTTATCATGAAAACTTCAAATGGAACTAAGTAGCATAATCGTATCAGTAGCAGCTTAAGCTGGTGGTTGTAGAGTAATTGTGTGTGTGTGTGTGTGTGTGTGTGTGTGTGTGTGTGTGTGTGTGTGTGTGTGTGTGTGTGTGTGCTGTACAATATAGTAAAAATAGGTAAGTTTGTTGTCATATCCCGCAACCTAATAGCGAAATCTCTGGTCTCTACACCCTTGGTAATTAATCAGTTGGTCTTTTCCGTTTACAATGGACACAGAAGCTATTAAAGTAACTTTAATTATTTTTAAAAAATTTTTAATCCCTTCTAACATTTTTAAAATTTTGTCAGAAAGTTTTGTTTTGATTTGAATTAGCGGCTAAAGAAACGTTACGACTGTTTTACAATGGAAACGTAATGATTGCATCACACACTTTTTTCGGTGACAAACACATTAATTTGGAAATTCTCACAAAAATCAAATAATTGTCAGATTTTAATGAAACTACCAGTACTTATTCACAAATGAGGGAAATTATAAATGAATTTATTATTGTAAAAAAATGTTGATAAAAATGTTTACAATGGACACAGGAGCCATGATTTTTCAGTAATAAAAAAAAACATTTTCTCTTTCAAAATTTCTCACTATAAAGTAGCTTCTATGGACATTACTTTTATAGATATTTTAATAAAATTACACTCTGTGTTATCGTTATTTTATTATCCAATACCTTTATGTTTGAAGACGTTACTATCATTTGTAGGATGACAAAGTAAAATTTTTCCAGGAAATCATAATTACACGACACGAGTGTCTGAATTTTGGTCACATCAAGATGGCCAATGGGAGTCAAATTACGGATGGCAAAGGGGAAGAAAGTAGACAAACTAATATACGGCTGACGAAAGAGAAAGAAAGAAAGAAAGAAAGAAAGAAAGAAAGAAAGAAACAGTCAAGAGATATCTGCTAAAATCAAGAATTAAATTAAAGAAAACCAATTAAACATGAAAAGCTTAAAATTTAAAATTAGGCACCGCTAGTAATAATTATGGTGGACCTGGAAACGACATCAATTAAGAAGTGGTTCCACGCTCCTCAACATCTCCAATCTCTTGATGGGAGGACATACTGCCAGATGTAGTTCATCGATATACCAAGAACTAGAAAAGAAAAGCTAGTGACAATCGTGAAGGATCCTGTTCCGTGGGTGATGTCTATATCGAGCCCGGCGACCAAAGTTAGCTTGAGAAAAGGCTGTTACTATAAAAACGATTTTGCATAAGAGAAGGCGGTTAAACGACTTAAATATGTTCCCAATGTACTATTCTGTGTTTCTTTCATGCATTCAATAGGGTGATGGCATGCGAATCGCTATTGTTTTCTTTTGTTGAAACTTAAAAGCTAAATATGTAAATAGGGAGAGAGTTTTGTGTGTGGGTGTGCACTTAAGGATCATACAACACGTGCATGTATGGGAATTTGGGTAAGTAAGCAACGGTGGGGGTCGGGAAGTACCAAGAAAACAAATAATCAGATAACAATGCAACGAAATTCTTATTTACTAACATCGCGTTAGTTTGTCGAACGGCCACGAGTTTCGTGCACCACCCAATAAGGATCTAACTCACTACTCAGTCGTAACTATTAAACAAACTTGCTTGTTAACCATCAATCTACGCCACTGAACCTGTGGCTATTTATAATGCTCGCCTTGACCAAAAATCTGCCGAGGCTGACAAAGCAAACCTCGCTGCTGAGCTTGAAAAGGACCTCCATTCTATGGTGGAGTGGAGTAAGAAATGGCTCGTGAATTTTAATGCCTCCAAAACGAAGCTGCTATCTATTAACCATTTCAAGCAATCGCTCCTACCATCCACTCATTAGCATGAATCAGAGAGCAAAAATCCCAAAGAGCAAAACACTGTGCCTCCTAGGGTTAACTCTCACAACAGACCTAAAGTGGAACGACTATATCAAATCCATAGCTAAATCCGAGCTAAGAAAGTCGGTTCTCTGTGTAGGACTAGGAATTTTTTTCCCGTCTGAAACCATCCTGCACATATATAAATCTACCATCCGCCCTTGCATTGAATACTGCTGCTATATCTGGTCGGGTGCTTCTGCTATCCACCTAGGGCCCTTGACAAAATCCAACGGAGAATCTGTAATGTGATCGATCCCGACTTGGCAGCTCGGATACAGTCACTTTCTCACCGGCCCAATGTGGTTTCCCTGTGTCTCTTCTACAAATACTTTCATGGCTTCTGCTCAGATTAACTTAGTTCACTGGTACACACCATACATGAATTTGCTCGAGCCACAAGATTAGCAACTAGGTCCTACCCTTTTACTGTGAAACCAATAAATTGTAAACGCAAATTCTACTCCACCAGCTTCTTTTCTCGCACTTCACCCCTGCGGAATTTCTTTCCGTTTACTTTCTTCCCCGAAAGCTACAATCTCCAGGATTTTAAGTTTAACGTCAATAGTCATCTCCTATCTTGTTAAATTGCATCCTCTCTCTCATGCTCCTTTCTCCATCCGCTCCACCCTCAGTATCTTAACCTTTCTCTTACCCACTTCCTGACACGCCCTGTAACCTGTCACTCTTTCTCATAACTTTCTACTATATAACACACTGCGCACCAGTGGCAATAGACTGCTTTGCTTGGAGCGATATGATTATAAAAAATAATTTTAAAAAAATAATTCTTGGGATAGTTTAGTACCAAACCACCAGTAAGGGGAACTACAGTGGTCTCAGACTGCGATTCTCACTGTCTGACTCAATGCCTTCAAGAAAGAGGGACCCTAACAAGGCACATCCGAAAGGTAGACCTTCGTCTTAAGAAAATCGACAGTAACCTGACTCTGCCTTATGCAGGGTCTACTGGATATTTTTTCTCCGTGCTTTAGGGCTCAGAGATTTCATGGATTCGTTCCACATTCAGCCTTAATGGAGAAGCCGATCGATATCGTAAGGGGAAATCGGTGAGAATCTAATTCCCTTCTCAGCAGTAAGTGTCAGTCAGACTACTTCGTTAGCTATTACTCCACGCCAGGACACCCCGTTGTTATTTAATAAGGTTATCTTAGTTTACCAAAAGATAAAGAGATTTTTCTCGCTGAAATAGCTAAACAACGGATGTAGAATTCGAAATTTATTATATATAAAATGCAACGTCAGTCGCCATCTTCTGTTTTCCTCAAAACTGTTCTTTTATTATCTTTTCTTCTAAATTTCACTTTCAGTCTTACTAACCCCAGACATCTTAGTGGCATTGTCGCCTTGCTTGGAGTGAAATTATATATATATATATATATATATGTGTGTGTGTGTGTGTGTGTGTGTGTGGCCCTGGTGCGCAGTGTGTTACATTGAAGAAAGTTATGAGAAAGAGTGACAGGTTACAGGGTGTGTCAGGAAGTGGGTAAGAGAAAGGTTAAGATACTGAGAGTGGAGCGGACGGAGAAAGGAGCATGAGAGAGAGAGAGAGAGGATGCAATTTAACAAGATAGGAGATGATTATTGACGTTAAACTTAAACTCCTGGAGATTGTAGCTTTCGGGGAAGAAAGTAAACGGAAGGAAATTTCGCAGGGGTGAAGTGCGAGAAAAGAAGCTGGTGGAGTAGAATTTGCGTTTACATTTTATTGGTTTCACAGTAAAAGGGTAGGACCTAGTTACAGGGCTTCTAGGGAAGTTTGGAGTCACTACTCATTAGTAACTGTCAAACGAAATAGCGCGTTAAACATTAAGACACTCAGAGGCGCTCAATAACTAAGCACACGGCTGAAAAGAGCGTGTCTTACTCAGTATTAATTCTCAAGCGTATGAGCTCTTTAACTATTGTCCTACGGTGTGGCGGTCGAAAATAGAGGAAAGTTAAAGAAAGAAAGAAAGATTGGTAAAGAAAAGAGAAAAGAAGATAAGGTTGGGAAGAAAGAAAAAATACAGAATCGTGAAGAAAAAGATAGGATTGTGAAGAAAAAAGAGAAAGAAAGACGGAAAGAAAAAAACAGAAAGAATGAAAGAAAAACAGAATTTAAAAATTAAAAAAGGAAGTAGAAATAGGTGAAGTACAGACAGGTAAGCGGCCTTAGTACCGCAGATGTTATAAGTCCATGAATCTATTGATTCTGAAAGGAAAGACGGAAGGAGAAAGAACGAAAGGCGGAAGAAAGGAAGGGGGGAGTCCTGCCAATCTTCCAGATATAATGGCGCAACCCGTTTTGAAAATCGACATTTGGAATTATGTTTCTTTATTCTCTGTGTTTGAACACAGACAGCAAACAGCAGAAGACAAAAAACACCTAGACTGTTTCAATCCTTCAGACAAGTCATAGGCAAGTTGATACGCGAAGAGGCGCCTGCTGAAACTGAAATATATTCGCCAGTGCAATGAGTTCGATCTTCACTACTTGGCCTAATATTATACGCCAATACCGAGCCCATCAGTTAGGAAGTGCTTTGGCAAGGTCATTTGCTGAACATACACACACTTATATATATATATATATATATATATATATATATATATATAAAATCCCCCCAAAAAACAGATCCTATTAATATTAATTTTATTATTATTAAAAATCCAGGGGGAGGGCTCATTGTTTTTCCACTTATTTATGTATTTCTCAAGTGACAACAAGCAATCCTGCTTTGACTAATCCGAGATCAACACAACGTGGGCGGAATTGACCAAAGGTCAAGAATGTTGGCTGAACTCAGCCAGGAGTCGTGTCATATATATATATCCTGTCACGTTCATGGTTTGGGATTATTTTGTTTTATTATGTCTTAATAATAATATATTCAATAGTAAATGCATCAGTATATAAGTTGCCGTAATTTTAGACGGCATATCGATATAAATATTTTGTTGTCATTTTAGATGTTTCACATCATAAATGTAAACAACTTACGACGGTTACTTCAGTTAAGATTTTTGCTGCGTTCTTTATTTTTGTAAATAAAATATTTGAAATAAATTAAGTTTACTGATTAGTCCACTGAGCAACCAATGATTTCCCATTACGATGTTCAACTGATGAATATTTTTGCTTGTTTTATTTTCATTACAGCTCATTGTTTTTAAACTTTCTTTTACATACAAAAAAATAGAAATCATTTCTATTAACTCTGATAAATAATGGTCGAGGTTCGTAACACCTGTATCATTATTCGAGCTTAAATGGCAATAATTCAACAACAAAAAAAAATCACTCTGTGTGTTTAATTTATCTGTTACGTTTTTTCCCAGCATTGAGTTAATCTGAATGTGTAATTAAAGATGGCTGCAAAGCTTTTCCCGTACTTCTCTGTTTGGCACTGACCTTCCATTAGCATAGTAAATAAAATATGGCCGTCGGTACGATAGGGAATTCTGGGAGACACGAGCGTCTGTTCATCCATTATGCATGGCAGACTATGGTTGGCCAAACGATTCATGTATTAATGATGGCATCTTTTTTTCTCTAATTCTTCTTTAAGGCGGGAAGTGTCGAAGTGGGTGAAATGAAAATAACAAGAATTTTTCGATGTCATAAATCTCCGCGTTAGAGATGCTAATGGGATATTTAGTTAATCACCAAATAGTTGTGATCTGATACACAATAATCATTCTTAATTGTGCGCGTTTCTCAAAATAAACATATAAACGCGTTAAATAACTAGGTGCTTCGGCAGGCAGTAATAATTAACAAGGCTATTCTAATTGAACTTTAATCGTGAGTTCGATCCTCACTGGACTTACCATACAAATATTTCTTGGGTTAAGTGAATGCATGACAATTTTCTCAAGGATGAAGAGAAGGCAGGAAGTAACATATATGTGGCTCTACAGAAGTATGCTGAGAATTACATGGAAGAAACGCATAATCAACGTAGAAGTGTTAAAGAAAGTGGGAACAACAAGAATACTTAGATTCAAAATCAGAAAGAGGTAACTGTTTTTAATTAGAGAAGCAGGGCTTGGAGAATTCGACACTCACAGGGCATATTGAGGGAAAAGAAACAGAGTAATGCAGTAGTACACTTATCTGACGAGCTTGTGCGAATGAATGGCGTCACGGTAGGTGAGAAATATACACGTTACTATGAGCTACAAAGGATGAGTTGTGGAAAGTCATGGTCGTCAACGTCCAAGTTCTGAAGTAACACGGCACGTATCAGAAGAAAAATATCAAGATTTCGTACAAGTTACTCTCAAATGTGTAGGTAGTGTAACGGTTAGCGACGCGAAATCTGCGAACCGAGTTCGAATTCCGACTGAGACTGTTACACATTTCTTTAGCACAGATACGCTTAGAAATCTGTCTCTTCCAGTTCTCCTTTAACCACTATAAAGAAACCTTCTTACCAGCAATCGGAAAGGATAACAACACACTGCACCTCCTTGGCCTAACTTTCACAACCGACCTGAAGTGGAACGAATATATCGGCTTTATAGCTGCATCTACTTCTAGGAAGGTTGGATCACTGTATGGAACCAAAAGGTTTTTCTTGTCAGAGTCCATCTTGCACATCTATAAATCTACCGTCCGTGCATTGAATACTGTTGCTATATCTGATCGAGTGCTCCTGCTATTCATTTTGAGATTCTCGATAAAATGCAAAAGAGGATCTGCAATATAATAGATCCTGACTTGGTATCTCGACTTCAGTCTCGTTCTCACCGACGTGATGTCGCTTCCGTTTGTCTTTTCTACAAATATTTTCATGGCAACAGCTCTGATAAGATTTTTTCCCGGTGCCTCAACCACGTGAATTTAAACGTACGACTAGATTGGCATATAGATTCCACCCTTTTAACGTCAAAATAGTTAAATGTAAACGCCTCTTCTACTCTTGAATCCCATTCATCTCTTATTCTTTCTTCAACACTCTCGAAACATCTCTTTTCTCTCACTGTAACCCACTGCGCATTAGTAGCAGCCTCACCTTGTTTGGGGTGAAATGATTAATACAAATATTTTCATGGCTTCTACTTCGACGAGCTTAGCTCACTGATGCTACCTCCACAAGAATTTACTCGAGCAACTAGACTGGCAACTAGGTCCCACCCTTTTACAGTTAAATCAACTAAATGCAGCATCCACTTCTACTCTATCAGCTTCCTTTCTCGCACTTCCCGCCTGTGTAATTCCCTTCCGTATACTTGCTTCTCTGACAGCTACATTCTCCAAGATTTTAAAAGCAACGTTAATTCCCATCTCTTGTACGCTTGACCTCAGTCTTTCTCTCGTCTTTTCCTCATCACCCCATGTATTTTGTTCTTTTCTTTTCTCACTCTAACCTCGCAACTGTCTTCACATTGGTATTCCCATACTTTTCTTGCCCTTTCTCCGACACACTCAGTAATTGGTTCGTCTTTCTCTTCGCTCTCCTCCTGCTTAAACTTTCATTCTTCTCTTATGTAGAACCCTGCGCACCAGTGGCAGTACCGCTTTGCTTGGGGTGAAACGATTAATATATATATATATATATATATATATATATATATATAGTCATCCGCATACAGTTCTGTTTCGCTGTATCACAGCTCATCAGTACTGTTCGAAATCCAATTGCTTTTTAACCCAGGATTGAAACCCGACCGATTTGGCGTCAGTCAGCGATTCTACCTCTGATCTATGGGCGCTCGGTAGAAGGAGACTTTTAGCATATATATATATATATATATATATATATATATATATATATATATATATATATATATATATATATATATATATATCAATTCACGGACAAACAAATTTAAATTTTCATTAGACAAAATTCGTTTAGTTCATATATAATATTCGATTACTGCTGTAAAGCATTTTTCCGCTTAACCATAGTTTTTCAAAAATGACGTTTTCATAGTTGCCGATTAATTCATTAATATCACTTCCCTTTCAATCACATTTTTTTTTCAATGCTTCTCAAATTCAATAAGCTTATTGTTAATCTCACTCAAAGATGTTTTCTGTCACCATAGCAGGATATGACAACACAGCTATGGAATTCAAACAATTTCAAATTCAATAATCAGATTCGCCTTCAGGGGCAGGATAAACTTTTCACGCAGCAAATGAAGTCACATACAGATTGATAAAGGTTAATATGCTTCAGCGTATGGATCGGTTATAACAAATATGGTATAAGTAGTAAGAATATTGAACATAGAATGAGACTGTTCTGGGAATAGTTTTGTACAACACAGGAAGAGGCTGTAAAAATATTATATATGAACTAATCGAATTTTGTTTAATAAAACTTTTAAGGCACTAATCGAAAACCCATTAATCGAGGGATTCCTACATATATATATATATATATATATATATATATAGAGAGAGAGAGAGAGAGAGAGCTCAGAGGTAGAATCGCCGACTGACGCCAATTCTGTCGGGTTTCGATCTTGGGTAAAAAACAATCGGCTGACTAACCGTACTGACGAGCTGCGAAACAGATCAGTCTGCGGATGACTATATCTATATATCTATATATATATATAGGAAAGAATATTAATAAAAAAAAGTTTTGAATTTAAAAATGTACGTTTTTGGACAGTATTTGTTTATTTTTATTATTGTATTTTTATTATCTATATATATATTAGTCATCCACAAACAAGCTTGTTTCGCTGTATCACAGCTCATCAGTGTGACTAGACAAATCCACTTGCTTTGGCCGAGATTGCAACTCGATATATATATATATATATATATATATATATATATATATATATATATATATTAATCATTTCACCTCAAGCAAGGTGGGACTACTGCTAATGCGCCAGAGGTTACAGTGAGAGAAAAAAGATGATACGTGGGTGTTAAAGAAAAAATAAAAGATGAATGGGATTCAAGGAGATAGAAAACGTCAATTGACCTCACTTTTTTCAACCGACTTGCTTGGAGTGAAATGATTAAAATAAACGCCCTCAGGGTAATGATTATACGTGAAAATACACGACAAGGCAGAGCAAGATAATTCATGGATATTTGTTGAGGAAGCAGGTTTGGTTAAGTGAAATCGATTATGTCATTATTTTCTCTTCGAGTTACATGAGATATCTATTTTAGTAGTTCAAGTTGATGAAAGTCTTTAAATAATATGGTTTCTGTTCTTTTTACATTCTCTGGCGATTCTCTATTGCCACTTCATAATATTCGAAGTCGAGTGATCTTTGCCAAGAACTCCAAATGTCACTCGCTCAATTTTTAACCAATAATCCTAGAAAACGGTTGCATAAAACTAACATTTGTCCTTATTTCTGAGACGAAGTAGTATTTACAGTATTTACATTATTCGGACTACTGTCCTCATCTTTCTACAACGTTTCGGCTGTCATACGTTCCGGCCTTCTTCAGGTGCTAGGAATTTCGAACGGAACCCTTTATTACAATCACTGGGGTATATGAACTCCATTCTTTGTGGGAAGCTTCGCTTGGAAGTCATGAGTTAACCCCCTCTAACCCAGCAATTTACTTGTTCACCACTGCTATTGAACTGCTATTGAACTGTTCACCACTGCAATTTACTTGTTCACCACTGGTATTGAACTCACAACTCAAATCAGGAACTAACCAACGTCTATATCCACTGGCCCATTTGTCCTTAAGGAAACTGAATTTTTGGGACTTGTAAACCTAATGTCCATTAACTGGCTATTTCCAAAACATAGTTCGAGCTTTTTTTGGTTAAAGAGGTATGGTTAAAGGCCAAAAGTTACTTAGAGCATAATAAAGCCAGGATTAAATGATTTCACATCATTAAAAATCTTTGCACATAAAATTAGAAAGTATATTGGTTAATTGAAAATGTTTCTGTTTTTTAAATAGAAAATGATCTTTTCTAATTTTTGAAATTAACTTTATTGATTGACATCCGCCATTTTCTTCTACTATTTTCTGTCATCTTTCCGATAGCCATTCCTCCAAGATTCTCGACAATTTCTGCTCATAACTGATGCAATTGGCATCAGAACTATGACATTCAGGGGCTCAACTACTTGACTTCATTTTGAGGTTTAAACAGAGAACTTTCTTCCAGTCACCTTATAAACATAGTAAAGTATTTTTCGGAGCAAGATAAATCTCTTGCATTCCATATTGTTGCAACGTAGCCACTATTCATCAACAATTCATTGCAATTCCTTCACAAAATAAAATATTTTCGTTGCATTTAAGTCACCAATTGCATATGGAAATTCGGCACAGTAGTTGTTTTGGTTAACTTATTCATCTGCATAAGTGAAGATTATTTGTAGTTAGGAACAGAAAAAGGCGGTTGAAGTCTCAAGGAATCATGAGGAAAATGGCTTCTAAAATTAGACACTTACATGACATACTCAAGACAAGAAATGCAGAGAGAAACAGTAGTAACCTACCTAATAAATGTGTAAATGGATGGCAGAACAGGGATTGGGATTGATAATAAAGGGCTTGGAGAACTTGACACTCACAGGACATATTGAAGACATGAGGAGCAGGTGTAAACGGATGACATATTCAAGACAAGAGGAGCAGGTGTAAACGGATGACAGGAGGGGGACTGGGTGGAATTTAAAAACTTAGAGAATTTGATACTCACAGGATATGTCGAAAGCAAGAGGAGTAAAGGGAAACAGTGAGTAACCTACCTAACAAGCTCGTGTAATAAGATGACAGGACAGGAGCTGGGATTGATGGTGAGGGGCTTGGAGAACTTGACACTCACAGGACACATTGAAGGCAAGAAGAGTAGATGGAAACAGTGAGTAACCTACAGAACAAGCGTGTGTAAATTGATGGTAGAACAGGAACAGGGATTGATAATAAAGGGCTTGGAGAATTTGATACTCATATGACATATTGAAAGCAAGTGGCGTAGAAGTAAACATTGAGTAAACTACCTAACAAGCTTGTTAGCAATATTTGTCTTGCTAGATTAATTACGATTGAGTCGTGATTTTGATCCTCACTGGGTGCTCTACAATGTCAGATTTGTGCCACATCTAAGCTATGCTAATAAAATCATTTTAGCGTTTTGAGGTGATGTAATGGTTAACAAGCTTGTCTTGCTTGATTAATTACGACTGAGTAATGAGTTCCAAATTCAGTTGAATTCTTTGCATTCACTTACGAGCAAATGCCCTTGAGAAAGATATTAATCTGTCTTTTCTTTCCAGTTATGGGTTAAATAACAGGACAGAT
Organism: Ascarosepion bandense; assembly: GCA_037127315.1. Taxonomy (NCBI): domain Eukaryota; kingdom Metazoa; phylum Mollusca; class Cephalopoda; order Sepiida; family Sepiidae; genus Ascarosepion; species Ascarosepion bandense. The sequence continues at coordinate 4,490,204 of JBBBDQ010000762.1, read as the reverse complement.
TGGGTTTTATAGCCTTGGCTGGCAACCAGTCTACCGCAGAAGGCAATGGCAACCTACTGCGGGATAATCTTCTGTCCAGTCAGTCATATATCTTTCGAGCGTGCATCACGTATGGCACTTAACTGACTGACTGAATGAGTTTAATCCTCGCTACGTTAGGCTTAAAAAACACTAGAGCACTTCGACGTGGTGCAATGGTTGGTAAGCTTGTTTGTCTTGTCAGATCCATTGCGACTGGGTTCGTCTTCACTGGGTATTCCACATTTTCGGCGTTGTGTCACATATAAGTTACGCTTAAAAATCATTTGAGCAGTTCGATGTAGTGTGATGTTTAGCAACGTTGTCTCTCTAGATCAGTTACGAATTAGTAGTGAGTTCGATCCTCACTGGGTGCTTCGTACCTTTTGCCTTGTGTGACATCTAAGATAGGCTTAGAAAATCATCTGAACACTTCATCGTCGTGTGATGTTTATCAAAATTGTTTCGCTAGATCAAATACGGCTTAGTTGTGAGTTCCATACTCACTGGGTGCTCTATACTTTCGTCCTTGTGCCACATCTAAGTTATGCGTAGTAAATCTCTATATTAACCGTTGTTTTTTCGAATAAACTCTGTGTGTGTGTGTGTGTGTGTGTGTGTGTGTGTGTGTGTGTGTGTGTGTGTGTGTGTGTGTTGCAGAAAATAGGAGTGTCGAAAGATTTTAAATTAAATAACAAAATAAGCTGTAAAACAAACAAAACCCGCATTTTTAAAAAAATGGAATCGTTTGACGATAGTGAAAAAGTTGTACTTAGCTTAAAAGTGTTTTCTTGTGTTGCAGAAAGTGGTTAGGAGTGTCGCATAATTTTAAATTAAAATAAGATAACTAATGAAAAGAACAAAAGAACTAGGTTGGACTAAAATGAGAAAATGTACTTAGTATACTATTTTTATGTCTTCGGGGGATACTTTTTATTAACTAAAAAGCAATAAAAGACGATTTCACTACTATTCTTTATAGTAAATAAAAATTATATGTCGAAAAGTGGAAAGACAAAAAAACGCATGCTTTCTCGTTACAAGTTTTATTGTAGAAGTCTACAATAAAACTTGTGACGAGAAAGCATGCTTCGCGAACTAAAAATATGTTTACTTTAAAATCAGTCAGTCAGTTAACTGCCGTACGTGATACAGGCTTGGGTGATCGTGACATTTTCGAGGTTGCTATTACTTTCTGCGGTAGACTGGTTACTAATCCGTTATGTTATTTAACCCATAGCGGTGGGGAAGAGATGGAATAATTCCTTGAACAAGAGTATTTGTGAGTAAATGAATGAAACGAATTTGACTGGAATTCGAACTCGGATCTCTAATTTTTCAGGGAAAATAGACTTTAAAATAGGTAACCTCAAAGAAATTAAAAAAACGATACCTAAAACTTAAAATTAATTTTTTTAAATAAAAAAAAATATTTCTTGAAGTTTTATTTTAGTTTTAATTTCAAGCTAATCGATAAAAAATTAATATTTCCAATATCTCCCTGTCCCTGGTGGCTCTTAGCAAGCTTTCTCCTTTTGCACCACGCAACCCTCGTTCTGTCATCCACCTGATCAGGTCCTTCAAATATTTTATCCGCCGCTTTCCTCTGTCTCTTTTCAAATCTATCTGGCCTGTTAGTAACAGGTTCTCCATACCCTCCTTCCTCATTGCATGTCCCAGAAACTTTAGTTGTCTCTTCCTGATGCTCAGTATTAATTTCCTTTTCGTCTCCATCCTTTCCAAAACCTCATCATTGCTCACATGCTCGATCCATGATATCCGCAGCATCCTTCTGTAGAACCACATTTCAGCTGCTTCAAGTTTTTCCTTCATCTTCGAAGATATTGTCCAACATTCACTGCTATATTGAAGAACCGATATCACATAGCAATCCAGTACTCTCTTCTTTGATTCTAGTGAAATTCTCCTGTTTCTTAATACTTTACTCAACTTCTGGAATGCTTCTTTCGCCATGCGAATTCGCCTTCGGATCTCAGTGTCGCACTTTCCGTCTTCTGTTAGAACACTTCCTAGGTATTTAAATTTCTGTACCTGCTTGATTTTAGAGTCTCTCACCTGTAATTGGCATTTTGGGCTACCCTTTTAGCTGATCCAAAGTATAATTAATCTGAATAGAAACCAATATTATCTAGCTCAAGTTTAAAATACCGCAGGAAGGCATTTTATAACTCGACAGAAGCTGTTTTGACATGATGACTGTTAAAATACTAAAAAGTAAATCTAAACTTTTCTTGCTCATAAAAGATAAAAAAGAAACAGTCGATGTCTTTTTATCAATTGCCAAAGAATGATAAACAATCTTTGTTTTTAATTGAGACATGCCTCCACTGTGATGAATTAGTTTATTTGTCGCATTTTCTCACCAAGTAATTACTTATATAGCTTTATTCTTGTGGTTCACGGTAAATCTTTTGCGAGAAATATAGCCCTGAACCGGACCGTCGTCTACCCATGGGACTCTAGTATAAACCGGATCGACGTCTACTATTGACCTCTAGTATAAACCGGATCGACGTCTACTATTGACCTCTAGTATAAACCGGACCGTCGTCTACCCATTGGACTCTAGTATAAACCGGATCGACGTCTACTATTGACCTCTAGTATAAACCGGACCGTCGTCTACCCTATTGGACCTCTAGTATAAACCGGACCGTCGTCTACCCATTGGCTCTAGTATTAAACCGGATCGACGTCTACTATTGACCTCAGTAAATAAACCGGACCGTCGTCTACCCATTGGACCCTAGTATAAACCGGACCGTCGTCTACCCATTGGACTCTAGTATAAACCGGATCGACGTCTACTATTGACCTCTAGTATAAACCGGACCGTCGTCTACCCATTGGACTCTAGTATAAACCGGATCGACGTCTACTATTGACCTCTAGTATAAACCGGACCGTCGTCTACCCATTGGACTCTAGTATAAACCGGATCGACGTCTACTATTGACCTCTAGTATAAACCGGACCGTCGTCTACCCATTGGACCCTAGTATAAACCGGACCGTCGTCTACCCATTGGACTCTAGTATAAACCGGATCGACGTCTACTATTGACCTCTAGTATAAACCGGACCGTCGTCTACCCATTGGACTCTAGTATAAACCGGATCGACGTCTACTATTGACCTCTAGTATAAACCGGACCGTCGTCTACCCATTGGACTCTAGTATAAACCGGATCGACGTCTACTATTGACCTCTAGTATAAACCGGACCGTCGTCTACCCATTGGACTCTAGTATAAACCGGACCGACGTCTACTATTGGCCTCTAGTATAAACCGGACCGTCGTCTACCCATTGGACTCTAGTATAAACCGGATCGACGTCTACTATTGACCTCTAGTATAAACCGAACCTTCGTCTACCCATTGGACTCTAGTGTAAATCGAACCAATGCCTACTTGTTTTATTCTAATGTAAACAGGACAGATGTCTACCCGTTTGCCTCTAGTGTAAACCTTATGTCTATTGTTTTGCTTCTAGTGAAAACCGGACCGATGTTTACCATTTTGCCTCTAGTGTAAACCATATCTATGTCTATCGTTTTGCTTCTAGTATAATCCAGACCGATGTTGACCTTTTTTCTTCTTGAACAAGCCCAACCGATGTTTACCTTATTGCTTCTAGTGTAAACCAGAACAATGTTTACCTTATTGCTTCTAGTGTAAACTGGACCGATGTTTACCTTTTTGTTTCTAGTTTAAGACAGAACAATGTTCACCTTATTGCTTTTAATGTAAACCGGACTGATGTTCATCTTTTTGCTTCTAATGTAAACCGATATCTACATTTTTGCCTCCAGTGTAAACCGCTCTGCAACCGTTGTTTATTCTTTCATCTCTAATACAAACCGGATCAATGTCTACCTATGTGCTAACCAACTGTTTTTTCTTTTTGTTTTTTTAAATAATCCAACAATGGTTGATATGTTGTGAAACTAACAAACGTCAGCATTTCTTCGACATTTTTTTGTTCTTGTTTTTATATCTTCCGTGTTCGTCCACAGTTTTTTTTCTTTTTTGCTGCCAACTGGCAAATGTAATGTCAACCAATGTCGACTAACATAATTTGTGACGTTGACGAAAATGTTACATTATATTATTCTGACTTGGGAAACAAAGGTCACGTTAAGTTATTTCTTTCTCAACGATGTCATTTGAATCACTTGCGACATTCAATTTACATATTAAGACTACTTCTCTTTTTATATTACTTTTTAGTACTGAATTAGTAAAGGTGTCAATCTATCAACTTCAAATAAACAACATAAACCCTTCTTTATATATATATATATATATATATATATATATATATATATATATATATAGTTAGATTATTCTGAGAGAGCTAGAAGCACTGCCAGGATTCGTATTTGGCGGCCACAACTTTAACAATACATGATACGCAGATGACACAGTGCTGATAGCAAACACGTAAATTAAACTACAAAGCTTCCTACAAAATGTAGCGAAGGATGGAGAAAAGAAAGGACTAAACATAAACTAAAAGAAAACTGAATGTGTGCCCATCAGCAAAAAGAGAAGCCCAAAATGCAACTTACAATTCGTGGATACTAAAATCACGAAGATACAGAAACTTAAATACCAAGACAAAAAGTATCAACAGATACACGGGTTTAAAAGATGCGGAGGTCAATGACTGCCAAAGTCCTGAATATAATATATAGTTTTCTACAGACAGATCACTACGGTTAAACATCCGATTGCTTTCAGCTAGAATTGAAACCCGACCGCACTAACATCAGTCGGTGATTCTACCTCTGAGCTATGGGCGCTTAGTAAGCAAACGTAAACTTTTAGCAAGCATGTGTTATACCATGTAAAAAAATGTGTTTTTTATATATATATATATATATATATATATATATATATATATATATATATATATATATATATATCCAAGTGAAGAGGACTCAAGGTTTTTTATTTATTTTGAGTGCTCTGGCATTTATTTTATTATAAACAGTGCTCAATATAATGAGTATTATAGAGCTTAATATAATATAATATAATTATATGGTTATGTCAGTTTTTCATTGCTACATGGAAATTTCTATATTTCGAGATTAATTCTCATCATCAGGCAATGTTGGTGTGGTTGTGCAGATGATTTACATTTAACTGACAAATACTTTCGGTTTACTGTGAATGTATGTGGGTGTTGTGGGTGTGTGTGTGTGGGGGGGGGGGCTAATCAGAATGGAGATTCACTTTGTGATTTGACCCCGAAGAATTTCTGTGCTAACCGACATTTTTCCTCCTCTTTTTTCCTTTTCCTTGACCCTATTTTTCTCTTGTCTGTTTTCCTGCCTTAATGTTTTCCCTCGCATTTATCTGATCTTATCATTTTCCCTTCAGTTTTATTACATTTGTTGTGATATTCCTTTTTAGTAGGACCAATCTCCTTTCTCGTCCCCTTTAGTATATTTGTTAAAGAAAAGATTTTTTCAAAAAAAAACCTCAAACTGCTATTTATTTGCTCCATCTATCCATTTGTTGTAAAGTTTATTATCCTGATACAAAGGGGGATTTATTAAAAAAAAAAGAAAAGAAAAGAAAACTAACTTATTCTATTTTTGACTTTATTTTTATTTTTATTTTGACCTAATTCGTCAGTGATTATTTTTCTTATGTGATTGTTAGTTATATGCATGTTATTTAATTTAGGTTTTATCCATTCTCTAATGTGAATAATTTACAATGTCTACATATGACATTAATTTCGTTGCGTTTATTTAATAAATTTTTATTTTTAAGGGATCTAATAATAAATAGTTTTTCATATAAGCATAATGAACATGGTTCATTTAAGGACTTACATGTTTTAGCTTCTTTTAGGATTTTCAACTTTATTTTGGGTGTTTTTTTTTCCTTTAGGTACCAATGATATCTCGATAGGGATGTTCTATTTCTGTATTTGCTATTATTAAATGAAGAGGTATGCTGGTAAATTCGCTGCTTTAGAGTGTTTTTAGTACTCCCTATATAGACTTTTATATTGTTTGGGTTTTCCTTCGTCGATATTTCGCATTGATAGATTATCGACTCCGTCAAACACCTATTTTCTAGCGGACAGTTTATGGGGTTTTTACAATTACATTTTTTCTTGTCTAAATTGTTATTGTCTGTTGTCTGGTTATTTTTACTGGTTTTGTTGAATTTTTTTAAAAATATTATTATTGTGGTTTTTTATAATTATTTCTAGATTATTCATACAGCTGTATGTTTTTTTTAATAAATCCCCCCTTTGTATCAGGATAATAATAGATGGAGCAAAAAATAGCAGTTTGAGGTTTGTTTGTTTTTTTTGTTTTTTTTTTTGTTCTTATATTTTTTGGATGAGTGGATTTTGTATTTATGTATGATAACTTACTGTTTGTTTTCATGTATGGCGATATATATATATATATATATATATATATATATATATATATATATATATATATATATATAAATATAAACCCAAAAGGAAAGCAGAAAACAGCCGGTTCTAAGGCATGAACAATAAAAAGTGCTCAATACAAAAGCAAAAAGTGAATATGTCCAGCAAAGATATTTAACAAAAGGCTAAAAATCCAACCGACCACGCTAGCCGGGTTTCAGTTGTAAGGTCTCCTTAGGCAAGTGAAAGTTGCGTCCATTTGCCTGAGAAGACCTCATGGTTAAAATCCGGGTAGCCAAGTTTGTTGGTTTTTTAGCCTTTTGTTAAACACACAGACATATATATAATGGACTCTCCAATCGGAATTCGACATATGAGGATCCAACAGCCTAAATGCTTCAGTTATGAAACCAAGGTAAACCGCCAGAAGACCCACACAAGTGATTTGATTAAAGAGGTGAAAGCTTGTTCAGAACCATCCACACATTTCGAAACTATTGATACACTCAGTTGGTGCATATAAATGCCACAGATGACGCAGACAATAGACCTCAGGCTTTCAATTATCGCACAACTGGTTGCCCAGACCAGCTGCGGTAGACTGGTTGCTAGCCAAGGCTATAGAACCTAATTTGTCCTGTTATTTAACCCATAACTGGAGAGAAGGGACGGATTAATACATCTCTCAAGTGTATTAGCGCGTAAGTGAATGCAAGGCATTCAAGTGGAATTCGAACTCTTCTCCCCGATTTGTCGTTCCAAGCCGATATACACTGCATCACAACGCACATCCAAGACAAACGGTATTAAGAGCTACAAGGGTTAGGAAGATGTGGTTGGCCATGATCGCCTAAGTCCTGAAGGTATATATTGCACATACAAAAGTATATATATATATATATATATATATATATATATATGCTTTTATATTTATATATATATATATATATATACAGATGTTACAGATTATATATATATATATATATATATATATATATATACATACAGAATTCACACACATACACACACACACACACACCCACACATATATATATATATATATATATATATATATATATATATATATATATATATATATATATCTGTAAATTCAGATAAAATTTACAGGGGAATAGCCATTTTCAACATGTCAGTTTAAGACATGCATTGTCAACCCCGTTTAAACAAAGAATGAGGAAAAATTCTAATGCTGGAGGCTTGGTCTTGTAAAGGAAGGGGTTGGGAAATATTGGCTTTTATAGGGTTAAGCTAACGGAATATTAGTAGCAATTTCTATGCTAGTGGTAGGTATGTGGCTTGATCATTGGGTTAGTAGTGGTAGGTAGGGAGAAAAGGTAACTGCTTAGCCAAATTAAAAAAAATCTTATTGTGACTAAATGGAAGAATAAGTTAATTATTGCAATTTAAATTTATTTCTATTTCTTTTTATATTTCTTTCTATGACGACACACACTAATGATCTCTCTACGTTTATTTAGATATTGAAATTTCAAAATTTTAGTTTTTTCTGTTAAACGTACATTACATCTGTCTCTTAAGCTATTGGGGGTTCTGGCCTTGGCTATCAGCTTCCACTTTATCGGTGGATTTAGGTTATTTTCTTTTAATTTCAGTATTTTCGGTAAAGGACTGTTTGTTATCTTAAATTAGGGTTAGTGAAGGAGTGTCTGTGTGTATAAACCGCTGCTTTCAAATTCCCACCGAAATCCCGATATAAACATTATATTTCTCTTTGTTTTCCTTAGGGTAGATGGTGGCCTGAAAGATTACATTTGCAGATCTACATTTACCCTTAACCGGATAGTTATCTCTAGATCTACAATTACAGTGGCGTATAATCGTCTTTTCTGTATTGGATTCACTACACTTCTTCAAGAGTTGGTTATTGTAAGTGTTAATAATGTTATACATACTAGCGGAACCCGTGGAATATCCACAGAAGAATAATTATGATTTCCTCGAAAAATTTTACTTTGTCATACTGCAAATGACTGTAACGTCTTCAAACATAAAGATATTGGATAATAAAATAACGATAACACAGAGTGTAATTTCATTAAAATATCTATAAAAGTAATGTCCATAGAAGCTACTTTACTCACTATATTCTTATATTATATTAAGCGGCGTATGCACAGACCATAACCAAAATACTGTACGCTATTTTGTGAGAGATTTTTAAAGAGAAAATGTTTTTTTATTACTGAAAAGTCATGGCTCCTGTGTCTATTGTAAACAGAAAAGACCAACTGAGTAATGGCCAAGGGTGTAGAGGCCAGAAATTTCGTTATTAGATCGCGGGATACGACAACAAACCTACCTATTTTTACTATATTGTACAGTACACACACATACACACACACACAATTACTGTTAGAACCACCAGCTTAAGCTACTACTAATACGGTAATGCTATAGGCTCTCTCCTCCTACTCTCTCACTCTATACTGCTCTTCCGTTTGGCAAAGGTGAGAGAAAGACTGAGGAGAGTAGCATTTAAAAAGATAGAGAGGAAGAAAAAGCTCGTATAGAGAGTTAATTGGTGTAACGGACGGACGAACTAAGTAAGTAAGGAAGGAACAAGGAGAATTATTATATGATTATTAGTACACGAATAACTAATCTTGATCATTTTCCTATTGAATATTTTACTTATGAAAATGTTTACTTATTAATTTAAAGAAGTGCCTATCAATCGTAATATATATACAGTACTGTGCAAAAGCATGAGGACAAGAACTATTTTATCTTTTATGAGACATCAAAATAAAGTTTAAAATCACCCCTGTCCTAAAACTTTTGCACACTACCGGTAGTGTGCAAAAGTATTAGGACAGGAGTGATTTTCCTAAAAACCTCACTGAAATTCGAATACAGGGTGAAAAGCCAAGTAAATGGCTAATGAATATTGATTATTCAAATCTAGGTGTAAAAGAAATGTATTAAAAAAAAAGTTATATTTAATTTTTCCTATTTTCTATTAAACAAGTTATTTTGAAACTACTCATTATTCTATTATTCTTGGATATGACTGACTTTTTTCTTATTCCCCCCTCTCGAACTGATAAATCTAATGTTACTTCACAAGACGCACTTTGGGAACAAATACAAGCTGCTTGGCAGGAGGTACCATTAGATACATTGAAGAAGCTTGTGATGCCAATGCCTGACAGAATGAAGGCTGTGATCAAAGTAAAAGGCTATTTATACTAAATATTAAATTTATTTTGTAACAAGTATTTTTTCTTGTAAAAGCATTTGTTGAGTAAATCAAATAAAATGATTTTAATGAAATTGTTTATTTTCTGTCAATATGCCTCATTAAAGATAAAACAGTTCTTGTCCTAATACTTTTACACAGTACTATATATATATATATATATATATATATATATATATATCAGTGCTCACACTGAGATCAACGCCGATTGGCGACATTGTGCTTCATGCTTGGATGCAATCTCCAGGTTGGAAAAATGCGTTCAAGCATGGAAAAACAGTATAATAAAAATAAGAAACTACTCACTTTATAAAAAAAAGATAGTTTGTTTATAATAAGCCATTTTTTCTATACAATGACTAAGCACTTCCGAATAAGCAATTTTCATAAAATAAAACAATTTCTATACAAAGAAAAACTTACATTATCTGTCATAAGAACTATTTTCTGTATAATATAAACAAGTTTCTTGGTCCATGACAAGACGGTAAACTGCATCCGGCAGCAAGGCCTCTGATTGGGAGGTTGTGAGGAGCATGAAACCACCTCTTAATTGCTGTTCTTCTCAGGTACACCCTGACTCGGAGTGGTAGCAGCTGTTAGGGTCCCAGCTATGGGCAAATAGTTATCCCCCAAACTGGGGTCAAAACACTATGAAAGTATAAAAATACATTTTTATAGAAATATATACATAAAAATAGATTTTTATAAAACAAAAAATATACATTTTTGAAGAAAAAATATTACCTACAATACATTTTTGAACAAAAATTATTACGATAACACATTTTTAATACAAAACTAGAAGACATTTTCAGTTTTCTAAAATAAAAAAGAATAAAAACAAAAAAAATTAAAATCTGACTAAATCAACCTTCTCACTATAACCGAACATAAAAAAACCTTAAAATCCCACCTTTAAATAACCCACAGAGGTTGATATGTCATTAAACAAAACTCAGACTCAAAAACAAGTTTCTACATAATAAAAGCATTACTTATTTAACTTAACACCTACGCACTTTCTTGAGACTATTACAATATTTTAAGGTATTAATTTTAAATATCTAATATTGAATTTCCTCGGGTTTTTCATAGTCGTAGAATTCTCTTATTTATTCGTTTAATTAAGAATTTTGATTAAATGCAGCATCAATTGCCATCTCTTATCACTTTGACTCCCATATTTCGCTTATTCTTTCCCCAACCCTTTGTTCTTTTTCTTTTTTTCACTTTACTCTCATGGAACTCTCTTCACACCAATATTCCCATCCTTCTTGTTAAATTTTGTATACTGTAAACGAAGCATAAACTGGAACTGAAGTTGTCGATCATCTTGGCCGACAAGCGACGAACATCGAACGCAGATTTATATAAAAATGTACAATTACACACGTATTGTTTTTTCATTTCACTTCGGTGATGTGGTTTGTGTAGAGCAGAGGTTTGTTCGGAGGTAGGCACGTACGCACACGAGGGACAATTGACTGCTGCATTCATCTTCCCTTCTCTCTTGTCTCTGATCGGAACTGAACCAAACTCAACTTCACCTCCCGCTTAAATAGGCCAGCTTCGTTTGACCCATGATGCTTCCGTTTCATTTTGTTATATTTCGGGTGTAAATTACCTTGACCTCGACTTCCTTGACTTCTGCACCTGGATTTTCGCACTCACTGCCATTTCAAAACAACATTTTTTTTCTTTCAAATCTTGCTGTCATTGCAACGTTCAATGCGAATACACTTCTGGGCAAAATTTTACACCACAGCAAAAGAATATATCTGTATCCCAAAATAAAATAAAAAAAATTAAACATAAAACACACATCACCGCCTTAAACACGAATATGCTCAAAAGATGAGTATCATCTAGCATGTATTCAAATTTTTTTTATATATATAATCGTTTCACCCCAAGCAAGGTAGGACCGCTACTGGTGCGCAGGGGGTTACAGTTAGAGAAAAAACAAAGTATAGGGAATATCGAAGAAATGATGATATGGATGGGAATCAATTAGATAAAAGAAGGCAATTGACGTTGCATTTAAACTTTTAGAGATTGTACCTATCAGGGAAGAAAGCAAATAGAAGTGAATCCCACAAACAAGTAGTGCGAGAAAAGTAACTATTAGAGTAGATAAGAAGTTCTATTTAACTATTTCGACAGTAAAAAGGTGAGATCTTGATGCCAATCTAGTGGCACGAGTAAATATTTGTGGTCAGGAAACCAGAGGCAAAGCTCGTCAGAACAGTTGCCATGAAAATACTTGTGGAAAAGACAGAACAAAAAAGACAGAATTGTGAAAGCAGAATAACACCGAATGATATTTTTATTACTTCCAATCTTACAAATTAAAATTTGGCTTAGATGACTCATAAGAAGTGGATATACCGTTAAAAAGACAAATCAATATATTAGGTATGTTACTCGCTGATTTCCTCAGCTCCTTCTGCATTCGGTAAGCCTTATGAGTGTCAGATTCTCTAATCTTTCTTTCCTCCTCATGAAAATTCAAACCTTTTCTGATTCTATTCAAAAGTCTCCTTTCCCTTCCTGTTTTCATTAAATCGTCCTCGTTGCTCACATGCTCCATACCCTTTCCACAGCTCCTTCTTCCTTCAATAGGTCTTGTGTCAGATACTCTAATCTTTCCATACAGCTTTTATCCTTTCTTCAACACACCCTATATGTTGTTTTCTCTCTCTCTCTCTCTCTCTCTCTCTCTCTCTCTCTGTTTCTATCTATCTATCTATCTATCTATCTATCTATCTATGCCAGTTCAATATCCACATATCTATGCTTGTTCACTTTTATCTATCTATCTATCTATCTATCTATCTATCTATCTATCTATCTATCTATGCCAGTTCAATATCCACATATCTATGCTTGTTCAATTTTATCTATCTATCTATCTATCTATCTATCTATCTATCTATCTATCTATCTATCTATCTATGCCAGTTCAATATCCACATATCTATGTTTGTTCACTTTTATCTATCTATCTATCTATCTATCTATCTATCTATCTATTTATCTATCTATCTATCTATCTATCTATCTATCTATCTAACACACACACACACACACACACACACACACACACACACTGCAACCCCCTACGCCCTAGTGGCAGTTCCACCTTTGCTTGAGGAGAAATCATAAAAAAACTGGAATTTTTTTTTAATCATATCACCCCGAGCAAGGCGGTAACGCCACTGATGTGCAGGGGGCTACATAAGAGTGAAGAGACTGGAAAAGAGAAAACCAGAAACCGCATCCTAAACAGGAAACAAGGGATGAGCCTCTTCACCTGTTCAATAGATGTGGGTGCAGTGTGAACCGGGCGCTAGTTTAGTCTGTCTACTCCAATTGGAACTTCGATTAAAAATTCCTAGCCATTATCCATTACACCACTGGCAAATCCAAGCTTACAGCATCTGGTGCTCTCAAGCAGACACTCGTCTATGCACTGTCCAGATTCGATATTGCTTAACTTCGGTGATATAACGGAAACAGGTATTTCAACGGTTTTTGTTTGCTTTTTGTGGGTTATGTAATGTCGAAACATAAATATTTTATTTAAATCTCTATTTTATGTTTAGAGATCATCATGGTTTTAGTGATGCTCATCTATCGGGATCGACGTTGCTTAACTTCGGTAAGCCGAACTGTAAAGCGGTATTATTATTATGTCATTTTTCATCATATTTCGATTTCTGCATTGGTCTCACTACCAACCAAGTCTGCGGGGAGACCTAAGGCAGGTAGTGGCGTGTTGTTATGACTCCATTTCATGTTTTTCTATCTTCCCTATCATCCCCAGCATTACATAGATAACGTTTTCCTTAGTGTGTGGGCTGTACTTAATAAGACAATTTTTTGTATATCTCTTAAGCTGGGGTTTCCAGGGATTCTTTCAATGTGTTGTTTTGTTCCATTTTTATCATTCCAAATGCACCTACTATCACTGGCACAACTCTTGTTTTCAATTTCCACATTTTTTCTATTTCAATTTCCAGGTCTTTATATTTTGACAGTTTTTCAAATTCCTTGATTGCTATGTTACAATCCGCTGGACAAGCCATATCAATTAATAGACAAGTTTTCTCCTTCTGGTTTTTAACAATAATGTCTGGCCTGTTTGCTTCAATTTTTCTGTCTGTGTAGATGGTGTAATCCCATAGAATGGTTACATCTTCTATTTCTGTAACCGGTGCTGGATGATGTTCATACCAGTGTTTGTTTACAGCTTTTCCATAATGTTTGCACATTGCCCAATGTAAATATTGCCCAACTCTATCGTGGCGATTTTTATATTCATTTGGAGCAAGCACAGAACAGCCTGAGGATTAGGTGGTCTATTGTTTCTTGGTGTTTATCACAAAACCTGCATTTTGGATTCATATTATTATTATTATTATTATTATTATTATTATTCTTACGGCCTATCACGTTGAATACACCGGTTCTCGCTCGATCACCGAAGTTGAGCCTGGTCAGTACTTAGATGGGTGACCGCTTTTGAATACCAGGTGCTGTAAGCGTATAGTGACGGATGTGCGTTGTGGTGCAGTGGATATCGGCTCGGAAAGAGAAATCGGTGAGCCGAGTTCGAATTCCAGTTGAATACCTTGCATTCACTTAAGCACTGGTACCCTTGAGAAAGGTATTAATCCTTCCATTCCCTCCAGTTATGGGTTAAATAACAAGGGTAGGACTTGGGGACCCTGCTCTTAAAAACAAATCCCAATGAATCGGGGAAAAAAAAGGGTGTAAAAATAAAATAACCTTACCCAAAATCACTGGTTATGACCTTAAAATGATCCCATAAGGATTGATAGGTCGTTAAGCCCCAAAAACAAACAAACAATTATTATTATTATTAGCATCATCAACTTCCTGGGAAAGCAGAACTATCGTTTTTGATTTGCACTCCATGAAGGAACATGGCTTCAAGTTATGCAAATCGTTTCCACAAACCGTTCTCTGCTGAAGTTCTCCTCTATTTATTAGGTTATATCGGAAGCGGTAGCTTTGCTATAAATGTTCTTTTGTTGTTTTTTTTTTTTTTTTTTTTGGTTCTTTTTTTCTGCCGGACATTAACTAGTATTAATGGCCGACATGCCCGGTAAAAAATGGCCATATTCAAAGAAAGAAAGTCTAAACTGTGTGAAAACGATGCAAAAAAAAAATAATAAAACAATAATCAAGTACTAAGTAAATGGGATTTGAAAAGGAGGAAGAAAATGGTTGTAAATAAATAATGAGGAAAAGGAAGCAAACGAACAGAGAAGGAAAAAACTGTGACTCACGTAACGGTTATCAGCGCGAAACGTGGAATCGGTGCGCAGAATTCAAATTCCGTCCTAGTACTGAAGATATATTATTGATATGATAGATTTTTGTCGATGCAAAGTTGTTTCCTTAAACAAGAGCGTTGTGGGTGGTATAATGGCCCGCAAAGAGATATTGAATGACAAAAGACAACAACAAACAAAACTTGAATAAATAAAAATGTTGCCAAGTTTATTTATGTTAAAGAAATCAGTCAGTTAAGTGCCATACGTGATACAAACTTGGGTGATCATGCCTCGAAAGAGACATGACTGACTGGGCAGAAGATTATCCCGGAGTAGGTTGCCATTGCTTTCTGCGGTAGACTGGTTGCCGACCAAGGCTATAGAACCCAATCTGTCCTGTTATTTAACCCATAACTGGAAGGAATAGACGGATTAATACCTTTCCCAAGGGTATTTGCGCGAAAGTGAATGCAGTGAATTCAACTGGAGTTCGAACTCGGCTCTCCGATTTCTCGTTCCGAGTCGATATCCACTGTGCCACAACGCACATCCGTTGAAGAAATACATCGACAAAAATAAGGATACAGTGCACTAAGCAAAAAATATCTCTGCTTATTCATGTAGAGGGTGAAAAGAGCGTTGTCCTAGGTAGAACAGTTTTGTAGTTGTAGAAAAATGTTGTTCTGGAAAAGACAGTTTTGTATTCATCGAAAAGTTTGTTTTTTTAATCATATCACCCCGAGCAAGGCGGTAACGCCACTGATATGCAGGGGGCTACGTAAGAGTGAAAAGATTAGAAGAGAGAAAGCCGGAAACCACATCCTAAACAGGGAACAAGGGATGAGCCTCTACACCTGTACAATAGACGTGGGTGGAGTGTGAACTGGGCGATAGTTTAGTCTATCTACTCCAGTTGAAAAAAAAAAAAAGTGAAAAGGTTGGAAAAGAGAAAGCCGGAAACCACATCCTAAACAGGGAACAAGGGATGAGCCTCTACACCTGTTCAGTAGATGTGGGTGGAGTGTGAACAGTGTGAACCGGGCGATAGTTTAGTCTATCTACTCCAATGGAACAAAAAGAAAGAAAAGTGAAAAGATTGGAAAAGAGAAAGCCGGAAACCACATCCTCAACAGGGAACAAGGGATCAGACTCTACATCTGTTCAATAAACGTGAGTGGAGTGTGAAAGGGTGATAGTTTAGTCTATCTAATCCAATTGAAAAAAAAAAGAAAAGTGAAAAGATTGGAAAAGAGAAAGTGTTTTCTTGAAAATAATAGTTTTGTAGCCGTTGAAAATTGTCCTGAAAATAAATTTTGTAGTACTTGAAAATTGTTGTCCTGAAAAGAACAGTTTTGTATTCGTTGAAAAATGTCCTAAAAATGGCAGTTTTGTAGTCGTTGAGAATTGTTGTCCTGGGAAGGACAATTTTACAGTCGTTGAAAAATCTTGTCCTGAAAATGGCATTTTTGTATACGTTGAGAATTGTTTTCCTGCAAAGGGACATTTTCGTAATCGTTGAAGAGTGTTGTCTGGAAAAGGATAGTTTATGGCATATCGTTGTTGCTGGCGAGAATGACTGGCTGGGGAGATGGTGGAGATGAGGCGTAACGACGGCTGAAGTCGATGAGTATTAAGCTGTGAACAGGCTGTCTGAAGCTGAAACACATACTTAACTTTGATCTTGGTCATCATGGCCGGAGATGGCTGCTTTGCAGTTTTTTTTTTAAGCCTTTTTATATCATCAATCAATTTTTCAATAATCGTGGAGGCTGAAAAGTTAAGCTTCTCTTTCTGTTTTTTTTTTTTTTTTTAGTAATGTGAGCGTGTTCACAGGATACTACAAGAGTAAGAATTGATATGTATACAATTATGTACAATTGAAAACATATCTTATTGCCTTAGCAAACTAAACAGAAAGACTACAAAAAAGAGTTAAATGAAGGTATGTATTTAAAGATGCCACTTTTTTCTTACATGCGGGCAAAGTACCTCAGAAACATTGTGCGAGACATATATTTCATAAGAGCTCTTTAACCTTTAATTAGGTAAATTTATCTATCTGTAGCCATCTCACTCTCTCCATTGTTGATACTCGCTGAGGAATGGGCGGCGTGATTGCTGGAGAGTCCATCTACGAAACTTTGGAATAGGAATGCTGAAGGTTACACCAATCAGCTAAGTAAAAAAAATATAGATAGATAGATAGATAGATAGATAGATAGATAGATAGATAGATAGATCAGTCAGTCAGTTAAGTGCCATACGTGATACACGCTTGGGCGATCATGTCTCGCAAGAAACATGACTGACTGGGCAGAAGATTATCCCGCAGTAGGTTGCCATTGCTTTCTGCGGTAAACTGGTTGCCAGCCAAGGCTATAGAACCCAATCCGTTCTGCTATTTAACCCATAACTGGAAGGAAGAGATGAATTAATACCTTTCCCAAGGGTATTTGCGCGTAAGTGAATACAATGTTTCATTAATTAAAAACAACTGACAAGATACTGCGGTTAAATCTTGAATTTGTTTTTTAGCTATTGTTATTTGTCGTAAAACAGGGTTTTTTCTTTTTCTGAATGTGGTAGTGTTATTTTCTTGTTCGCTGTCGGATCATGTGATTTAATAATTGGGTATTTGGGTAGCAATAACTCTTTTATACAAGTTTCATTAAAAACAACTTTCTTGTGAACCAAATTGGATGTTTTAATGCTGTGTCGTTTTTAATGAAGCGTGTATAAAAGAGGTATTGCCGCCTAAATACACACATATACACACACATATATATACGAGTGCGAATTAAAAATTAATGCAATGTTTTCTCATGTAAGATATAAGCAACACAATCAAACATATCGTACATCAAGATATACATTACAGGCTCACACCTCTACTTCTTAACATAGGCACGAACTCTTTCAATAGCAGTGTTTTCACATACGAATGATGGCATGTATCGCTGCCTCGTAAAACTTAGCTCACTGATGTAGCCAATTGCTTACAGCAGTTTTTTACTATTATTGAGTTTGACAATACTCTCCATTCCCGATGCCAGCAAAAATATAACATACTGCACAACGACTTTCTCTGATACATACATATATATATATATATATATAATAATAATAATAATAATAATAATAATAATAATTATTAAACCGACTCTGCGTGTATTCTAATCTCAAAATTTTATAGAAGGGACTTTCTAAGACCATGAATGACCAGCAGAATCTAAATCCGTTATTGTCCTCGGCTATAAAGCTTTGGGCAAAGAGGGGGAAAAAAAAGAAAACTGCGTGGGACCGACAATACATACGGTTCCTCCCAGTAAAAAGAAAAAAACCCTCTAACGGAACAAACAACCAGAAAAGAAAAGTGCTCGATACACACAACCAAAAAGTATTTAACTAGAAGGCAGTAACGCAGAGCAAACACACTAACAAAATAGCAAGATCGCCAAGACCTACCGCGGTTTCGCACAACGGCTCGTCAGCCCTGACGAGCCGTTGTGCAGGTAGCTTGCGATCTTGTTATTTTGTTAGTATATATATATATATATATATATATATATATATATATATATATATGTGTGTGTGTGTGTGTGTGTGTGTGTGTGTGTAAATTTGTCGTTATACTCGTTTCGAAAAACCCTCCGAGTACATGCGCGGAAGGAAAAAATGATAATAAAAAAGGACGAGCTAAGCCCTTGAACATCAGTCAAAGTACTTAGCCCAAAGGAAAAAAAAAACAGAGATGAGCAACCTAAAACAAAAAGCGTTCAATAAGCAAGTAGAGCAAACAAAGTAAATAACTAACCTAGAGAGCCAACGAACCTACCAAGGTTTCACCATATTGGATCTTCAGGGAAAGTTGGGGCCAACTTTCCCTGAAGATCCAATTTGGTGAAACCTTGGTAATATATATATATATATATATATATATATATATATATATATACAGTACTGTGCAAAAGTATTAGGACAAGAACTATTTTATTTTTTATGAGGCATCAAAATAAATTTTAAAATCAGCCCTGTTCTAAAACAAAAGTATTAGAACGGGTAATTTTCCCAAAAACCTCACTGGAATTCAAATACAGGGTGAAAAGCCAAACCTTTGTAAGAATTATTTAACTAAAAAGGAAGAGAAAGGAAAGCTTCGGAACTTGAATTAGCCTCCACAAAGCCCTGATCTCAGTCCTATTGCACATCTATGGGATGTTTTGGATAAAAAAAAATATATTAATGTAATGTTACTTCGCAAGACGCACTTTGGGAACAAATACAAGCTGCTTGGCAGGAGATACTATTAGATACATTGAAGAAGCTTGTGATGTCAATGCCTGACAGAATGAAGGCTGTGATCAAAGGAAAAAGTAAAATACTAAATATTAAATTTATTTTGTAACGAGCACTTTTTTCTTGTTAAAGCATTTGTTGAGTAAATCAAATAAAATTACTTTAATTAAATTGTTTTTTTCTGTCAATATGCCTCATAAAAGAGTTCTTATCCTAATACTTTTGCACAGTGCTTTATATATTAACATAACTAAAAACACGAAAGATAGATCAGCACATATCTTCATATGAACTTCTCAAGGAAAAATAAGTGAAATTGATATGATAACAACCAAAATGTGTCTCCCACACACAACGGCGTTACAGCATTAAAAGAACGCGCCCTGGGTCCGTTCACAGGTTTTTTCATTGCCAACAATGACAAAACAGCCGTGAATACATCACTGGATAATGTTTATTTTTCGCCCAAAATAATGATTGTTGAAATGCATATGCCGTAGTTCAAGTTACGCGAAATCGAAAAGTTCTTTCAATTGTGAGTTGAGTAGTGTCCCGACATTAAAACCATTTTTATTTCAATACAGCCTATACAGATTTATACAGCAGTCTCAAAGTTACCGCTCCAATAAAACTTTCCCACCCTGGGCAGACCGACCTCCTCTAACTACGCTGCTGTCTCAGTGGCACGAAGCTCCCTTCGTCTCAGCTTTCATTCAGTAAGGAACAAAATCATTCCTCTTGCGTAGGATTTGTGTGATGAGGTTTCTAACTTTGCGCCTCATTAAATTTTCAAAAAGTAATCATATTCTTGCAAAATTTGTACAATTATCTTTGTTTTTAGTTTTCTGGGTTTTTTTGTTTTTTTTATTTTGGAAAACTTTATTTTTTTTCTTCTTGGATGTTGTATTTTTTCTATTGGGTTTCCAGAAATTCCATGACGATTTTTAACGGAAATTAAAACACGATACAAAATTATGCCATTGTTACGTTAATAAAAGAAAAAAAAATGATTGAACAAAACTCAGAGATAAATCACAGACAAATATTTAATTTACAAATCATACTAAATAAAATATTTACAAATATACAATTTTTGTTGCATTCAAATCAAGAAATATACAGTTTACTACTGGCAAGTGTTACAAGGAGAGAAGGGGAAGGTAAGGTGTCAAGTATCTTTACCCAGTTAAGTTGGCAAAGAAGTTAAGTGCTATACTTTTTGGAAATCCTTAAATGTGTATATAAGGGATGATTATTAGTTCGGTCAATGAAAGAGTCAAAAATATGTCTTTACCCATATATTTCTATGAGGTTCTCTTTCAGGTTTTAGTTGGTCGGCAACTTTTCTTAGAGATTCTTTCAGCTGGATAAAAATCCTTGAATAAAACCGGAGTTGATAACATCAGCAAACCCTGATAACAACTGACTATTCTCTGCCCCAAACCTATTTTATAGAGGCTAACACCTAATTTGCATATTTCTAGAACTTTTAGAACTCTCTTGATTTTACTGGAACATTCTGGCATCTTCCAAACGTACTATTTCTAATTTCTCTATTTTTACGACTACTTCCTGAATTAAAACTTTTTGTAATAACAAGTAGGACTCAATAGAATCCATTACTATAACTTTTATACATTATTAATATTATTTTTATAGATAAATGCATCCTCATAACAGTACACATACACCGTATCGATTTGAGTACCCAAGCTTCATTAAGTGCTCATTAAAATAATGTTAAAATACTTTGTTCTTTCCTCAATAGTAATACAAACATTTTGATGGAAAAAGTTCATTTTTCTTTATACCATGCTGTTTTTTAGCGATTTAGTGAAGATACCTACATTATATATATATATATATATATATATATATATATATATATATAGCAAACAGCCCTGACGAGCGAGAACATTATAACGGTGTCCTCACAACCTCACAAAACTTCGAAGTTGGCAAGAATCTGTTCAGTTAAAGAAACAAACTTTTTGTAATTTTCAAAGTTCTATCTACACTCCGATGTTGTGCACTTTACGATAAAACCGCTTGTCAAAATACATTTTATCAATAAAACCATTAAAAATACCTTGGCATTTAACATTATCACGATTAAACAATATATATATATATATATATATATATATAGTTAGATAGGTATGAGTTTGTGACTCTGCGTTTCACGCTCTTGCGATCGTCAAACAAACTGATTAATTAAAAAAAATAATCAGTTTATCTGACGATCGCAAAGGAGTGAAACCCAGGATCACAAACTCACACCTATCTAAATGAATATGTTAGACCTATCACTGATATTGGGCGCTTTCAAATAAGTACCGCGCATATATAATATGTAAATAATATAATATATATAATAAACTGCATATATATATATATATATATATATATATATATATACATTTCATATATATATATACATACACATTTCACACACACACACACACACACATATATATATATACATATATTTATATTTATACATATATATATATATATATGCATATATATATGTATATATATATATATATATATATATGTATATTTATATACATACACATTTCACACACATATATATATATATACTTTTTTCCTTAAATATTACTTAGCGAATTTCACAAAAATAGATTCCTTTGGGCTTTTTAAGATCTATTTTTCTCACTTGGTGTGTCAGTTGAGTGCGACAACGTGTTTGTGCGGTTCGCTGTGAATAAAGACGTGTTTATCTGAGCGTTTATGACACTGATTATTGCTAAAAACATTAGTAAAATACTTAATCGCCAGTGCGTGTGAACGCGATTATGCTTGATTTTACGTAGGCACCGTATTTACGCGTGAATGAGTCTAACAACTTTATAATCAATTTTTTTTTTTTTGACCTAGCATGCTAATTTTAAATGAAGGCCAAGAAATACAATACGAGAAGGGCTCAATTTAAGTTTATCGTAACAACTAAAGTGAATTTCCTAGATAAACCCGTTTATAGTCCACGAGCTTCTACTGATAATAACGCAATTTTCTACAGGTGTACCACCGATCTTCCGAAAACCGATGGTCCTAGATTTTTTTTTAAATCCGGATAAAAATAGAAATAAATATTGGAATTAGATGCGATTTTCAGTGTAATTCACTAAAGGGTTACATGGAGGAGTTGTATTTTTAAAATAAATAGTTAATAATTAAAGTAATTTAAATAATGTCAATGCAATGTTACTGATTATCTACAGATTTTTTGATTCTTCTTTTAGTCTTCTTGCTTAACAATGTCTTTTTTGTTTTTCTTATTTTTTCATACTCAGTAACCTCTTGTGTTTTAATGGCTTCATTGCTTTGCTTGCTTGGTTGATTTTGTTTAGCGGCATATCAAGTGATTGGTTGGTTAGTTGGTTTGGTTTAATGGCATATCAACCTCGGCGGGTCATTTATTGCCAACTAAATTTTTATTTATTTATTGATGGTAATACCTTTTTCTTTTCAACAATTTATTGTTGTTTTTATATAAGTTTTGTGTCTAGTAATACGTTTTTCTTTTCGAGTATCAAGACTCATTGGGATTGGTTTTTAAGGGCAGAGTTCCCAAGTCCTACTCTTGTTATTTAACCCATAACTGGAGGGAAGGGACGGATTAATACCTTTTCCAAGGGTACCAGTGCTTAAGTGAATGCAGGGTATTCAACTGGAATTCGAAATCGGCTCACCGATTTCTCTTTCCGAGCCGATATCCACTGCACCACAACGCACATCCGTCACTAAGCGCTTACAGCACCTGCTATTCCCAAGCTGTCACCCATCTAGTACTGACCAGGCTCAACTTGCTTAACTTCGGTGATCGAGCGAGAACCGGTGTATTCAAAGTAATTGGCCGTAAGCCCATATCAAGTGGAATGAATACATTGAATTAATAGTTACATCTACTGCTAAGAATTTTGGATCGCTATGCGAAGTCAGGAAGTTTTTCTCGTCAGAATCCATTTAGCACATTTATAAATCTACCATTCGTCCATGCATTGAATACCGTTCTCATATCTGGTCTGGTCCTCCTACTGCTCATCTCGGGGTTCTCGACAAAATCCAAAGGAGCATCTGCAGTGTAATTGATCCCGATTTGGCTGCTCATCTTCAGCCACTTTCTCGCAGATTGTATATGGCTTCCCTCTGTCTTTTCTCCAAGTACTGTCACGGCTTCTGCTCTGACGAGCTTTATTCCCTGGTTCCTCATCTTCGTCACTTTACCCGTACAACTAGATTGGCAACTAGCTTCCACCCTTTTACCGTCAAAACAGGCAAATGTAATCGCCAAATCTGCTCCAGTTATTTCTTTCCTCACACTTCCCGTCTGTAGAACTCCCTTCCCCATAATTGTTTGAGTGATAGGTACAATCTTCAAAAGTTTAAATACAACGTCAATTGCCATCTTCTATCTTCGTAACTCACACCTTTCTCTTATCTTTTCTAGAACATCACCTATACTGTTTTTTCTGTCATCCCTCCCCCGATGATTAAATGTATTATTAGTAATTTCTTTTCAAAATAGAGAATGTGGTTGCCGCGTTTACTCACTGTCGATCAAAAACAACAACGCGTTAACTATTCAAAGCGTTGTTTTTAACTGTTGCAAAGCAATAAAGAGTTTTTGCTTAAATATGTGACAATGGATGAAACATGGATCCATCATTTCACTCCGGAGACAAATCGGCAGTCAGCTGAGTGAACAGCAGCAGGTGAAAGCTGTCCAAAGCGACCAAAGTCGCAAAGTTTTGGCCTCTGTATTTTGGGTTGCGCAAGGTATTTTGTTGAGAAAGGAAGAACCATCAGCTGCGAATATTATATAGCATTATTGATGCGTTTAACGGAAGAAATCGCCAAAAAACAGCCACAAATGAAGAAGAAAAAGAGATCTTTCACCAAGACAACGCACCGTGTCATAAATCGATCGCAACGATGGCAAAACTACAGGAATTGCACTTTGAATTGCTTCCGCATCCACACTATTCTCCAGATCTGGCCCCCAGGGATTACTGGCTGTTTGCAGACCTCAAAAGTATTTTTTTTTTAATCATTTCACCCCGAGCAAGGCAGAAACGCCACTGATGTGCAGGGGGTTACATAAATGTAAAAAGATTAATTAGAAAAGAGTGAGGAGTACAAACTAGTTAGAAAGGAACAATAGAAAGCTGAGAAAGCAGGTGCAATGTCAGATACATAGGCGGAGAGAAAGTGAAGGTTATACAGGGGAGGGGAGAGAGCTAGAGTCCAGTGGTTAGTAGATGAGTATTGACTTTGCATTTAAATTTCTGGAGGTTGTAGCCGTCAGGAAAGCAAGAATACGGGAGTGAGTTCCACAGGCGGGAAGTGCGAGAGAGGAAGCTGCAGGAGTAGAATTGTCGTCTGCATTTGGCTAACCTGACTGTGAATGGGTGGGACCCAGTTGCCAGTCTGGTTGCACGGGTAAACACCTGTTGAGGCGGCATCAGTGACTTAAGCTCATCCGAGCAGAAGCCATGAAAGTATTTATAGAAGAGACAGAGGGAGGCCACATTTCGACGATGGGAAAGTGGCTGCAGTCAAGTCGCCAGATCAGTACCTATCACATTACAGACTCTCCTTTGGAGCTTGTCAAGAACACTGAGGAGAACGGCAGGGGCACCTGACCATAAATGGCAGAAGTATGCTCCATGGAAAGAGATTTGGCTCCAATGAAGAAGTGATATCGTAAACTGAGGCGTATTTTGAGATCAAAGACAAATCGTTCTACAAAAAAGTCACCGAGAAGCGTTGGAATCAGTGTATAACTCTAGAAGGAGACTATGTTGATGAATAATGTCGAATTTTGCCTAAAAGGTTATTTTATTAGTTAGGCTCGTGATTTATTGAGTGATGTATAATAATAATTAGGATAATAAGTATATTAATAAATATACTTATTATCCTACGTGGATGGATTTGAATTTAAGTTCCCTCCATATTTCTTGATTTTTTTTCTCTTTCACATCAAGCAAGGCGGTATCGCCACTAGTAGGCAGGGGGTTACAGTAAGAGACAATACTGGGTACAGGCGGTATTGGAAGAAGGAATAAAAACTGAACGGGATTCAAGATGATAGAAGATGACAGTTGATGTTGCATTTAAATTTTTGGAGCTTGTAGCTATCAGAGAAGCAAGTAAACGGAAGGGAATTCCACAGGCGGGAAGCGCGAGAAAAGAAATTGCTGAGTAGAAACGACGGTTATATTTAACTATTTCAACGGTAAAAAGGTGGAACCTAGTTACCAGTCAGAGCAACAGGGGAAGAAAGCTCCTCAGAAAAAGTATGGTATATGTTATTTGCGCAAAATTTCGTCAGGGCATCTTTACGTGGAAAAAGACATTAACATGATGATTGACATGATTACTTTTTACACGATGTAACCGAAATTTTAGAAGTGTCATTGATGTTTATACAGCTCTCTATAGTTTATACATTAAAGTCAGTTGTAGAACATCTTCTACAAGCGTTAAGAAAATTCAGGAAGTAGGAAATTAGAGTGACATTTTGTAAACGAACTTTGGTTGGTGTATAATGATGTCCCTTCCATTTCTTGATCAAAACAGATAAACTTTATTTTCGACGAAAGACGTTTGATGCAAGCATTTTGTAAACCACCCATTAACGCGATTAAATGAAAAGAAATTTATGATAATATTAGTGAAATGTCTTTCAACAGATTCTTAATGTAAAATAATTTGAAATTTATTTTTATAATAAAGTAGTTTAGGTGCGTTGCGGTGCAGTAGATATCGGCTCGGAACGAGAAATCGTGGAGCCGAGTTCGAATTCCAGCTGAATTCCTTGCATTCACTTACGCGCAAATACCCGTGGGAAAGGCATTAATCCGTCTCTTCCCTCCAGTTATGGGTTAAATAACAGGACAGATTGGGTTTCATAGCCTTAGCTGGCAACCAGTTTATCGCAGAAAGCAATGGCAACCTACTGCGGGATAATCTTCTGCCCAGTCAGTCATGTCTCTTTCGAGATATGATCGCCCAAAGCGTGTATCACGTATGGTACTTAACTGACTAACTATGAATTATTATATTAAATATCATTTGAATGCATTCTTATCGAAAAATAATTTGCTGCGCATTTATATATTAAAATTCTATACAATGTTTTTTTTTTTTTGTTTTATCAGTTAGTTAAGTACCATACCTGATACCCGCTTGGGCGATCATGTCTCGATCATGACCGGGCAGAAGATTATCCCGCAGTAAGATGCCATTGCTTTCTGCGGTAGACTGGTTGCCATCCAAGGCTATAGACCCCAGTTTAACCAATAACTGAAGGGAAGAGACGGATTAATACCTTTCTCAAGGGTATTGGCGCCTAAGTGAATGCAAAGAATTCAACAGGAATTCGAACGCGGTTCCCTGATTTCTCGTTCTGAGCCGATATCCACTGCACCACAACGCACAAAAACCATTTGCAATATATATTTTTACAGCAATGCTGTTCGCAATAGATGTTTGTAGTCAGCATTTACAGTGTATTCTTATGATAAGATCTTTTACAATGCAGTCTTTTATAAAAATCGTTTACAAAGCATTCTTATAGTAAAATCATTGACAATATATTTTCAAAACAAAATTATTTACAATACATTTTCATGATGACATCGTTTACAATACATTCTTATAGTACAATCATTGACAATACAATCTTATAGTACAATCAGGAAAATTTACAATAAACGCACTCTTATCGAAAAATTGTTTGTAGTTCATTCATATATCAAAATCATATACAATTGTTTCATTCAGAATGGATTTTTGGTAAAATCACCTATAATGTGTTTTCATTGTTAAATAATTTAATTTTCCTAATACTAAAACCGTTTACAATAAATTTTTATATTAAAGCAATTCATAATATGTATAAATATTATGCATTTTATAATGAATAATTTACAATGAATTATCATAGTAAAACCAATTTCTACACAGTTATAGATAATAATTTGATTTCTTATGATAATATAATTTATCTGCATTCTTATAATAAAATCATTCACAATGCATTCTTATAACAAAATCATTTACTATGCATTCTTATAATTAAGTCATTTATTATGCATTTCTATAATAATTTGTTTACAATGAATTCTTATAGTAAAATTATTTACAATATAATTTTATTATAAAAGGATTTACAAAACATTCCAATAGTAAAATCGTTTACAATGCATTCTTATTCTAAAATTATTTACAATGCATTCTTATCAAATGATTTGCAATACATTCTTATAGTAAACTCGATTGCAATGCCTTCTCATAGTAAAATTATTTACAATGTATTCTTATTATAACAAGATTTACAATACATTTTTATTGTAAAATTGTTTACAGTGCATTCTTAAAGTAAAATTATTTACAATGCACTCTTATTATAAAATGATTTACTATACATTACTATAGTAATTTGTTTTTACAATGCATTCTCATAGTAAAATAATTTTCAACGCATTCTGATAATAAAATTATTTACAATTCTTATGTTATAGTAAAAGTCTTCATAATTTCTTCTCATAAATATTTCCTGTTCAGACAAATGATACAGGACACGGTTAAATATAAGAATTATTTAAATGATACCTTCCAATTTGAATACGTATGTTAGATCTGGATGTGCGTTGTGGTGCAATGGATATCGACTCGGAATGACAAATCGGGGAGCCGAGTTCGAATTTCAGTTGGATTCCTTGCATTCACTTGCGTACAAATACCCTTGGGAAAGGCATTAATCCGTCTCTTCCTTCCAGTTATGGGTTAAATAATAGGACAGATTGGGCTCTATAGCCTTGCTCGGCAACCAGTCTACTGCAGAAAGCAATGGCAACCTACTGCGGAATAATCTTCTGCCAAGTTAGTCATGTCTCTTTTGAGACATGATCGCCCAAAGCGTGTATCAGGCATGGCACTTAACTGACTGATGTTAGATCTGTGTACATGTTTGCAAGCATATGTTCGCTCTTTTTACAAAAAGAAAACCATGCATACAATGCCAAATATGCTTATAATAATAATAATTATGATAATAATAATCGTGCATAACTTATGCACGCAACTAGTATAATTTTATCTTCAAACGTTCTCTAAACATTCAGTTATTAATGTACGCATGCGCAAACAGAGCACACCTGAACGCCATTTTGTATAATGTTCCTGCCTTTGTGTCCCTCTTGCTATGCACATTTTTTTGATATTTCTCTTTTTCTTTTTCTTTTTTCTTTCTTTTCTCCGCTTCAACTCCTTTTGATCCAATTTTACCTATTTTATTTTTTAAAGGTACCGTCCCTCAAAAGCCATCAGAAGCTTTTCCTCGCCTCCAACACAAGGCTATAATTTCACAGCTGACCGGGCCTCCGGGATGCGAAATTAAATTCGGCCATATCTTACCTATCGGGCGTGCTCGAGAAGTCACAACACCGCCTCTCGATGAATGACGTCAACTTTTTTCCAATGACAATCAACTCGCCTACCATTTCAAGCCAAGTACAGAAGATAGCCGCTGGAGGTTTTCTTTTATGATCTGACAGTTCTCTTTTTACAGCCCACACAGGAAAACTGTCAGGAAAAACATTTACATTTTAACTGTCTACATACCATTTGATCTTATCAATTTATGACGACCCTATGTCTCCGTTAGTCTATCTCTCAAGTATATTATGGGTACCAGACAATTTTAAGATTAAAAGATGAAAGTAACGCATGAAAATTGTCCAACAAACACGCAAAATTCAGAAAGTTCTAAAAATAAATGCACAGATATTCTATTAATAATACCCATATCCATCATGATTGCAAATAATTTACGATACAGTTCTAGAGTGTAATCATATTTAGTGCATTCTGACAAGACAGTTATTTTATAATACAATCATTTACAAAGCATACATGTAAAATGACTTTTAAAAATACATTTTTTAATCATTTCACCCCAAGCAAGGCATTCCACTGCCACTATTGCGCAAGGGGTTATATAGGGGAAGGTAAAGAGAAAGAGTGGTTAGATATAGGAAATGTCAGAGGGAGGGTGATAAATGGGTAAGGATACCGAGGCTGAGGGTTGGGTAGATGGGAAGAGTGTTTGAAAGAATGGATGCGAGTTAGTGTGTTAGGAGGTGTCTATTGACCTTATATTTAAACGCCTGGAGATTGTAGCCGTCGGGGAAGCAATCGTGTGGAAGGGAAAAGAAACTGTTGGAGTAGAAATTGCGGTTACATTTTATCGGTTTCACTGTAAAAGGGTGGGATCTAGTTGCTAATCTAGTATCTGGTGCAAATTCGTAACTAGGGGGCACCAGTGATCTAAGTTCATCGGAGCAGAAGCCGTGAAAGTATTTATAGAAGAGACACAGGGAAGCCGCATCACGCCAGTGAGAGAGAGACTGCAGCCAGTCTGCCAAGTCGGTATCGATCACATTACAGACTCTCCCTTGTATTTTGTCAAGAACCCCGAGGAGAATAGCAGGGGCACCCAACCAGATGTGGCAGCAGTATTCAATGCACAGGTAGATTTTTATGTGCAGGATAGAGATTCAAACGGAAAAAACTTCCGGGCCCTGCACAGAGAACCGACTTTCATAGCAGCGGATTTAGCAATGGATTCGATATAGTCATTCCACTTGAGGTCCTCTAAAAGTGTGAAACCAAGGAGGCGTAGTGCTTTACTCACTGGGAGGCAAGCCTGGTCCATGCTAAAAAATGACTTTAAATACGTTTCACCCTCTACAAGGTCCAGAAGTCACTCGAAGTAGAGGTTTACGTTGAGGGGTAATTTATATGGACTGGAACATGTTTCCCCGATCACTATTTTCCTTATAATAAAACCGTTTACAATAAATTTGTATATTAAAGCAATTCACAAGATATAAACATTATGCATTTTATAATAAATGATTTACAATGAATTATCATAGTAAAATCAATTTCTATGCATTCTTATAGAGAAATAATTTTATTTCTTAAAATAATTTATAATGCATACTTATAATAAAATCATTCACAGTCCGTTCTTATAATAAAATCATTTACTATGCATTCTTATAATAAAATCATTTATAATAATTTTACATTGCAATTTTATTATAAAATTATTTACAATACATTCCTATAGTAAAATCGTTTAGATTGCATTCTTATAGAAAAATTATTTACAATGCATTCTTATTATGAAACGGTAAGTGATCGGGGAAATATCCTCTTGGGAGTTTGTTTCAAAGGGCAGTGGTTTGCTGGAAGAAGCTGTTTGAGTGGAACTTACTTTTTGCCAATGGAATATGGAGAGAATATGAGTGGCTTGTTTTTAAGTGGTATGATGGATCCTAACCGTGAAGGTGGGGCCTCTTAGCAGAACCAAAGAATTTAGTTCATCCGAGCACTTTCCGTGGTAATAGCGATAGAGCATCCGCCTATGAAAGAGAGGTTGGAGAGTGGAAAATAATTATTCTTCCACAACACACGGAGATGCGCTTGAACTCTATCAAGACTGGGAAGTGATTATTGGGAAAATCTCGCCCAAATATGGCAACAGTACTCCATTTTAGGCCCGATCTGGCTCTTATAAACGTAGAGAAGAGCATGAGGAGTCAAGTATTTACTGAAGCAGTACAGAGAGTCGTTCATTTTACTTACATCTTTAGTGATGGTGTGGTGATACCCAGCAAAAGCGAGGGACCGGGTGTTTGCTCTATAACGACCAGAAAGCAAATGACAAAAACGCGTCGTTGCGCATCCGAGTCCGCGCAGATGTTCCGGTTGAAAAATAAAAATTAATCAAATATCAAATTTCCATTTCGCGAGCCTACGCGAATTTTATTTACCAGCCAATGGGAAGACCAGAATCAAATTCAAGTCTGAAATCCCAAACGAACTGCTTTTGATCCAAAAAGTCGAATTAAAAAGCCGAGAGAGAAAGCACCCAGCAGACAGACCGAGGCAGACTTCAGGAGAAAAGTGTAATCGATATCCCCTTGACTTAAGTCAAGCGGCTACTACGTTCGCCTCCCTTCACCTCTCCTTACCTTCTTCCCTGTCTCAAATCTACTTACTGACCTAAGGAGCGACTACATCAAAGATATTACTTCCTCACGACGCTCCCACATTCCTAAGCATTGATTCTCTTTCAGCTTACTATTTGCCATGAACATTTTAAGCTACGTTGGATTTATAATCATGTTATTACTTTAATTGTAAAAACATTAATTGACATGTGTATATATAAAAATGTTATTTTCAATTCAAATTGCCTTTTTGATTTTATAATCATTTTATGACTTATAGTGGGCTATCTACCACAAGGCCAAATTCCGTTAACCTGCAACTGTATACAATTACCCTTCACTAGAACGGAATTCCACTACAACTAGAAAAAGAATAGATAAGATATCCCCTATAAAGGATCGTATACAGGAGTTCCACTTGAGGTCGGAGCCTCCTCGAGGGGACATCCATTCATCGAGATGGCGGTAATTCGGGGTCTGATTCGTGGTGATAAAATGTAACCAGTTTGGTTTTCGAGGCACTGAATGTAACTAGCCAGTTTTTACCCCCACTGAGAAACTAGTGTTAGATTGGAAAAAAGGTCACCTATCAATCACTGATCGTCAAGAGTTTTAAAGGTGCACTGTAATCATTTTATCAGCGGCATTGATGTTAACAAATGATCGGAGTATATTCTTAGGTACATTGTGCGTTGTGGTGCAGTGGATATCGGCTCGGAACGAGAAATCGGGGAGCCGAGTTCAAATTCCAGTTTAATTTCTTAGCATTCACTTAAGAACAAATACCCTTGGGAAAGGTATTAATCCGTCTCTTCCCTCTAGTTATGGGTTAAATAACAAGACAGATTGGGTTCTATAGCCTTGGTTGGCAATAAATTTACAGCAGAAAGTAATGACAACCTACTGTGGAATAATCTTCTGCCCAGTCAGTCATGTCTCTTTCGAGACATGATCGCCCAAGCGTGTATCACGTATGGCACAACTGATTGATATTCTTAGGTTGATCATTTATGTAAATCAGATAGAGGGTTGGTCCGAAAAGTGAACCCTGTTGGATGCCTGCGTTGACCGCCATGGCCTTGAAGGACTCGCTGTTAATAACTACCTTCAATAATTTACCCGTTAGAAAAGATTTTATAATTGTGAAGACCCAGTGATTCCATAGCTGGAGAACTTGTGTAGCCAACCTTTGTACCACACAGTGTCGAAAGCTTCCGATATATATAACGCTATGGTCCTTCCTGTGTGCGTGTCGTCAAGGGCCTCACTTAGCCTGTGTGTAATGGTAGTTAGGACGTCAGCAGTGGATCGGGCTGATCGAAACCTATACTGCTCGTCGCACAAGAGATTGATCCTATCCAGGTATTCGATGAACTTCTCATTGATTAAAGCTTCATAAGCTTACTGATGAAAGCAGCGTTTAAATAATTTTGCAACATTCTTATAGTAAAATCATTTCGAATGTATTTCTATAGCAAAATCACTTATATTGCATTATTAGAGTAAAATCACTTACAATGTATTCTTATAGTAAAATAATCCCCAATACATTCTTATTGCAAAATCATTTCCAACGTATTCTTATAGTAAAGTCATTTCCAATAAATACTTTCAGTAAAATCATTTCTAGCAATGCGCTGGAAATGATTTTACTAAAAGAATGTATTAGAAATTATTTTATTATAAAAATACATAATAATAATTTACAATGCATTCTTGTAATAAAATCATTTCCATTACATTTGTATAGTAAAATCACTTCGAAGTCATTATTATGGTTAAATCATTTACAATGTATTTTTAGTAAAATCATTTCCGATGTATTCTCATAGTAAAATCATTTACAATGCATTCTAAAATAAAATCACTTACAATGCATTCTCATTGTAAAATTATTTAAAATGCATTCTTATAATATAATTTCCAATGCATTCTTATAGTAAAACTAGCAGTATAGCCCGGCGTTGCTCGGGTGTAATGAAAGCTAAAAAGTCCATGGTCCTGGAGCTCAGACTCTTTGGACGTTGGCACGAAAGACTAAAAAGCAATAGTTGTTTCCAGTTAAAGCGAAACCGTAGACTGAAAGAAAAATGAATGGATGTAAGTCAAATTTTGATTTCCTGGTTTTCGATATCAAATAAATTTTTTTCGTCGTAAACTGAATTTTGAAGGCTAAATAAGTCCTCTGAGTAAATGGTATCATGGCTGAGACTAAGAACTACAATTATACCTACTTAAAGCCAAACCTGAAGCAAAAACTAAAATAAAAGGGCCGAAAAAAAAAAACAGACATACAGGTAGATAAACAGAAACACACACACAAACATCTTGCCTTTTATATATATATATATATATATATATATATTATCGATTTTCTGCACTATTTTAAGAACTGCAACCTTGAAACTTCTGAATATCGTTTCTTATGTCTTTGTCTATGAGTGTATCAAATCTGATTAAAATCGGACCACTTCTTCTAGAATGTGATTTTTTCGATTATCGGTTTTCGATATTTATCGGGGGTACCTCGACACAAAACCTAGCTAAGAACACTCGCAGACGCTTATAGTAGAACTGTGTAAATTTTCAAGAAAATCGGTTCAGCCGTTTCAGAGTCTAGAGGTAACGGAGACACACACACACACATGCACATACACCTACGCACACACACACACACACACAGAGACAAAGTTCCATTTATAAATAAGTTTAGATCATTTCCAATACATTCGTATAGTGAAATCATTTCCAATGCATTCTCATAAGAAAATCACTTACAATGCATTTTTATTGCAAAATCATTTACAATGCATTCTCATAATGAATACATTTCCGGTGCATTGTTAAAGTAAAATAATTTCCAAATTATTATAGTAAAATTGTTTACAATGCATTCCTATAGTAAAATCAGTTGCAATGCATTCATTATTGAAATCCAGTGCATTCTTATAGTAATACCATTTCTAATGTATTCTTTTAGTAAAATCATTTGCAATGCATTTTTATAATTAAAATCATTCTTATATTATCATCATTTAAAATGCATTCTTCTAGCAAAATAATTTATCATGAATTCCTAGAGTAAATCATTTAGAATGCATTATATTAATACAACGATTTAAAACGCATTCTGAAATAAATGTGCTGAACAATAGTAAATCCTCAATCCCCACTCTCTTCGGTCAGTTTGAGATATTGTCATCTACTTCAGATAAGACTTTGCGTAGAAATTCTCTTCTAAATCGACTCTCGATTCTTCAGTCATATATTTGCCTGATTTTTCCCGTAGAACTGAATACCTACTGAGTTATATGCACATAATTTCGCTCATGGTTTCCGTCACTATTTCTAAACTTAATCCGCACTCGGTTTGCGGATTTGGCGGTATCGTTGCACTTGTCTTAAATAAATGTGCCCATAAACTGACTCCTGTTCTCTACAAATGCTACAATAAATGCTTTACTGATTCTTGCTTTCGAACTTGTTGGAAATCCTCTTCTGAAGTTTGTCTTTAAGAAAGCTGTGGCTTCTCTCTGTCTTTTCTAGAAATATTTTCATGGCTCCTACTCTGATGAACTCATCTCTCTGATGCTCCGACTACACGAATTTACTCGAGCTACTCAATCGGCAACTAGATCTTACCCTTTTACTGTCAAAACAGCCAAATGTAACCGCCACTTCTATTCCTTCAGTTTATTTTTTCGCACTCCCCACTATAACCCTATGGCAGGGCGTGACTCTACCAACTCTTCCCGCTTCTTAACCAGTCCGCCCACGTTGTTTGTTTTGATCTCGGACCTGGCTTGATAAGTCCTGACATACAAAGGGCCGAGTATATTATTGAGACCGGATTTAAGCGATCCTCGATACGGAGTATAATAAGCAGACTACTGTAATGCCACGGGCACCAGAAATAACACGACTTATAATAGGATGTGCGCTGTGGTGCAGTGAATATTGACTCGGAACGACAAATCGGGTTGCCGAGTTCGAATTCCAGTTGAATTCCTTGCATTCACTTACGCACAGATATTCCTGGGAAAGGTATTAATCCATCTCTTCCGTCCAGATATGAGTTAAATAACAGGACAGATTGGGTTCTATAGCCTTGGCTGGCAACCAGTGTACCACAGAAGGCAATGGCAACATACTGCGTGATAATCTTTTGCCCAATCAGTCATGTCTCTTTCGAGACATGATCGCCCAAAGCTTGTATCACGTATGGCACTTAACTGGCTCATAATACGGGGGTTTGTTTTGTATATACAGTAATGTGCAAAAATATTAGGACAAGAACTATTTTATCCTTTATGAAGCATATTGACAGAAAATGAACAATTTAATTAAAGTAATTTTATTTGATTTTCTCTGTCAGGCATTGACATCACAAGCTTCTTCAATATATCTAATGGTATCTCCTGCCAAACAGCTTGTATTTGTTCTCAAAGTGTGTCTTGCGAAGTAACATTAGATTTATCAATTCGAGAGGCGGGGAATAAGAAAAAAATCAGTCATATTCAAGGATAATAGAATAATGAGTAGTTTCAAAATAATTTGTTTAATAGAAAGTAGGAAAAATTAAATATAACTTCTTTTTAATACATTTCTTTTACACCTAGTTTTAAACAATCAATATTTATTAGCAATTTAATTGGCTTTTCACCCTGTATTTGAATTTCAGTGAGGTTTTTAGGAAAATCACCCCTGTCCTAATACTTTTGCACACTACCGTTAGTGAGCAAAAGTGTTAATGACAGGGGTGATTTTAAACTTTATTTTGATGTCTCATAAAAGATAAAATAGTTCTTGTCCTAATACCTTTGCACAGTACTGTATATTTATATATCGATTATATACGCTGATATAATAAGCAAGTCAAAATTGAATACACCGCTCAGACCCCATAGAATGCGCCAAAGATCATCGAGATTTTATTTACCCTTTACGCTTCCTCGTTCAGTGATCCTCGAAAGCCCATACCTGTTTTGTTTCGACTCTGAAAAGTGAATAAAGAAATGAATTAAGAATTTATTTTTGATCCGATATTTTTATTACTTGATACGTTATAATTTTTAAGTGATACTCGTCTTTGAAATAGAAGCTCCGTTATAGTATATATATATATATATATATATATATATATATACTGTAACGGAGTAATAAATATTTTGTATAAAAAAATTTAAAAAAAACACTTCTCTTCATTTTAGGATTTTTTTTTTCATACGAGGTAAAAAGTTATTAAAAAGCGGGAAAGAAATGTACAATTTTGTGCTAGTTTGTAGTTTACTCATGTTCTAAAGTAATAATTAATAATATATATATATATACACATACACAATAATATGAAGAAAGAACGATAAAAAAATTTACTGTTCCGTAACGTTTAATTTTAATTTTACACTGCTCAATACAAAAGTAGAGTTAAATATTTTTGTCATATAATTAATTTAACATTTTACGCGACAAAGAATTTCCCATGTTTCGAAATCATATTCTTATTATGGCTCCATCTGCGAGTGTTCTTAGCTAGGTTTTTGTGTTGATGTACTCCCGATAAATATCGAAAATCGATAATCGAAAAAATCGGATTACAGAAGGAGAGGTCCGATTTTAATCAAATTTGATACACTCATAGACAAAGACATAAGAAACGATATTCAGAAGTGTCAAGGTTGCAGTTCTTACAATAGTGCAGAAAATCATTAATATATATATATATATATATATATATATATATATATATATATATATATATAAAGCAAGATGTTTGTGTGTGTCTGTTTATCAGCCTGTATGTCTGTATTTTTATTTATTTTAGTTTTTGCCTCAGGTTTGGCTCTAAGTAAATATAATTGTAGTTCTTTGACTCAGCCATGATACCATTTACTCAGAGGACGTATTTAGCCTTTGAAATTCAGTTTACGATGAAAAAAATTATTTGATATCGATACCAGGAAATCAAAATTTGACTTACATCCATTCATTTTCCGCTTTAACTGGAAACAACTATTGCCTTTTAGTCTTTCGTGCCAACGTCCAAAGAGTCTGAGCTCCAGGACCATAGATTAGTTTTAAAGCTTTCGTTACACCCGAGCAACGCCGAGCTATACTGCTTGTATATATATATAAGAAAACTCAACACATAATCAAACGGCTATAAATCTAGATAATACCCATTGAGATCTCTATTTTTATTTATTTAATATTTTATATTAATTAGATACATCTTTTGGATTATCCTCTCTGTTTTTACGGGTTTGTCATTTTTTCCTGTAATACATATGGGAGTGTTCGAATGTGGCGGGCGAATTTGGTGTAATTGCACATTGCGCCGCTAGGCATCGTTATTGTTCTCAGGTAATTTGCTAATGGACATGATTCTGTTTTGATCGGTTATTTTCAACTGAAATATCGGTGGAATTGTTCAACCAAATAATTAATAAAACTATTGGATTTTTCTAGAATTACGATGGCTTAAAAGAGCTGCTGGTAGATAACTAATGTCGTACAAAAATTAAGAAACTAAACATTCAGTAGGTTTCCATATAGGGAAGACATGAATATTTACTCACGGAAATCGGTATTTTCTGAAGATACGTCATTCATTACGTCACTGGTCAGGCGATCCTTCTCAAATTGAGAAGTTGACGATGAAATAACATTGTAGAAACTTTTAAAATATTTGTTTAGTGGGTGGATAGGAGAAAATAGCATTCAATTACACATTTTATCATTTGTACTTGCAGATATATAAAACCAAAAATAAAACCGTCGGTAATGTATCGCCATTCGTCACGATCAGTGATTAAGATGAGCCTACAACGTAAGGATGAGGAGGCGTCAGTTATGACCCAAAAGGCACGAAGATGTTGATTAGGGTTTGTTTGATATTGATTAGTTTCTTTTAGGTTATGTACTTGAATGAGTGATTATTTTGGCCCGGTAAATCATGTTTTTGCTTTTTTGTTTTTTATAACAGCTATTTTGTAACTTTGACGACATTCACATTTGTAGTTGAGTACACAACTAGAAAAGTTTATGCCCTCAAAGATTCAAAATAGCTGTTATAAAATATAGGAATAGTGAAAATATTTTAAAAAAATTTATAAATAACTTTGTTGTTGATTATGCAGTGGAGCAATGGATAGCGACTCAGGCTTAAGAATCGGCCTGCCGTGTTCAAACTCTAGTCAAATTCATTACATTCACTTACGCTGAGAAAGGTATGAATCCATCTCTTCTCTGTAGCCTTGATTGGTAGAAGAGGGAAAAAAACTCTGAATTCGAGGTCATAGTCACTCGTAACTCGAAAAAGACATAATTGCACAAGTTGAGTAAACAATTTATCGAGTGGACACGAAAGAGAGATGTTAAATGCCATTGGAATTGACTAAGACTTCGAGGAAATTAATTTTATTAATAATAAAATCTTTTATAACGTATATTTTTCCCAAATAACGAAATAAATATAACGAACAATAACACAAGGGTTATACAAACAAAAATAAACAGATTATTAACTTATTCTATCGTAACCAGATGTGCTCTAATAAACTGGATGAAAAAACAAAAATTCACCTATACATGTAACACTGTAAAAGTAGGAAGATGGTTAATGTTTATTGGCCTTGTGGGAAATATAACCGAACTCCCTACATCTTAGTATTATTTGCTATCAGCAGAAAGTTGGAGATTGGAATGTGTGGAAGAATAAAAGTAAGCATTTTGTATGTTTAAATAGAAATTTATTAATAGAATAAAATAACATGAATTGGTAAAAGTTATAGGTTCAATGAGAAACAGTATTAAGAAGTTAAGGGTATCAAGAGTTTGTAGTAGTCCTTGCAGGAGAGAGTTTATGTGTACGTAGGCAGAAACGGATGTATGTATGAGCGTTTATTGTTGAGTAGGATTGTCT
This sequence comes from Ascarosepion bandense, assembly GCA_037127315.1. NCBI lineage: Eukaryota > Metazoa > Mollusca > Cephalopoda > Sepiida > Sepiidae > Ascarosepion > Ascarosepion bandense. Next base: position 4,450,932 of record JBBBDQ010000762.1, on the reverse strand, counting down.
TTGAAGTTATCGCCCAGGTTGAATGGTGAAAAGAGGTGAGAGATGAGAGATGAAAGAGAAAGATAGAGACAATAATAATAACGATTGCTTGACGTTTGTCAAGGGTACGAGTTAATTACGCTCGTCTCTTTTCTTTCTGGCGACAGTCGAAACGTGCCTGTCTTTTATTTCGTTTGCGGGCTCGGAAAGGTCATTTGGGAATTCACTCCCGAATGTGATTTTGTCCTTTCCATTGGACGACAAACAAACTTCGCGTCGGCTCCCGAAAAGGCTCCGTAAAAAGAATTTATTTCAGATAATTAAAGATTATTTGATTTATTTATTTATTTATTTTTTTTTTTAGATGTTTCTTCGTTTTCTATTGGCCGGAAAACATTTTGCATCGAGGTGTGAAATTTCACGAGTTTTGTGTGTGTTAAGCAACGTTTGTAAATTCGAGAAAATTCGTTTATTTCTAACAAAATCAATGGGCCAGTGCTTAGCATTTGAATGTTTAAATCTAGAACTTGTTTTGTTCACGACAGCTAAACGATCCTAACAAAAAGCTAAAATTTGTCAGCTACTATAAAAATTTAAAGCATCTAATCTAATTATTAGCAACAATACGGCACCTCAAAAATCCTCCCTGCGTGAAAATAATATTGCCTCTAGATTGTCATATACTCTGGGAGGATGCATCTTCAACATTATTAATAAAAAATCCGGATAAAATACATAGACGCACCACACTATTACGCATATTGACCTGTCACCTGTTAAAACTCAGTACAATCTGTGCCCAGATCGACCGGAATACAGACGTACAAAATACAACTTTTACCATAAAACAAATATTTGTGGATAATATTAAAATACTCTAGAGCGCCCAATGCAATAAAAAACGCAAAACACTAAAATTATTATTGCACAAAATAAACAGCCTACATTGAATTAAATATCATTCACTATATATATATATATATATATAGGAAAGAATATTAAAAAGTTTTGAATTTAAAAATGTATTTTTGGACAGTATTTGTTTATTTTTATTATTCTATTTTATATTTCAGTCCTTCATCAGAAACAAGTGATTTTAAAATTTGAATTAGAAACGTATTTCGTCTGTGGAGAGAGTTTGTTTTACACCAAGTGACGCTGAAAGCAAAAGATTTTATTTTAAAAAATATATAGGATCGTGTCGTCCCAAGAAGGGCATTTTACTGCCACTGTTGTGCAGGGGGTTACATAGGAGGAATGTTGAAGAGTGAGAGGTTGCAGGGGGTGCCAGGAAGAGAGTAGGAGAGAGAAAAGATTACTGATGAAAGTGGGGTGGACGAAGAGGAATGTCATGAGGAGTGAGAGGTTGCTGGGGTGTCAGAAAGAGAGTAGGAGAGGAAAGATTGTACTGATGAGGTTGGGGTGGATGTAGAAAAGCATGAGAGAGGGGATGTAAGCTAGTGAGACAGGAGATGACTATTGACTTTACATTTAAATTCTTGGAGATTGTAACTGTCAGGAAAGCAAGTCGAAGGGAATTCCACAGGCGGGAAGTACGAGAAAAGAAGCTGATGGAGTAGAAATTGCGTTTACAATTTATTGGTTTCACAGTAAAAGGGTGGGACCTAGTTGCTAATATTGTGGCTCTAGGAAATTCGTATATAGGGAGTACCAGTGAGCTAAGTTTATCGGAACAGAAGCCGTGAAGTATTTGTAGAACAGACACAGGGAAGCCACACTGCATCGGTGAGAAAGACACTGTATTGTAGCTGCAAAGTCGGAATCGATCACATTACAGATTATCCGTTGGATTCGATCGAGGACACCTCAGTGGATAGCAGGAGCACCAAACGAGATATGACAGCAATACTCAATATATATATATATATATATATATATATATATATATATATATATATATAAGTGAATAAAGAACGAAGGAAATATTAACAACGTTCAAAACATTAATTTAAAACAGTGCTCAATATAGAAATAGAGCTAAGAATATTTATTATAAATTATAGTTAAGAACATGTACACATTACAAATTACTACAAAGTGTACATTCTGTTTCACCATTGAAAGGACAATGTCTCATACGATAGTAAATGCTATTTTTTGAAGGGAGATGGAAAATTCGCTTCCTTATATTGGTAAATTTTGTGTGCAAGGTAAAGTGGGTAGAGAAAATGAGAGCTCAGAATTGGGATTGTAAAATAAACATTGAACAAAAAGAGGAAAATGGGACAGAAGTTGAGAGGTGGCTAAGGGACATGGTGAAAAAGTTCAGAGAAAGGTGTCAGGTTTAACAGCAGAAAAAAAGTATGGTCATAAAATTAAGTATGGCTTTTGATGACCCGGCGTTTGGGTTTAACAAAGAGGAAGAGGTAAGAAAATGTATAGGGAGTGGAAGGAAGTAAGAGAAGGTGGACGAATAAGAGAGAGGTGTGAGAGACAGCATAACCGAACAATTGGTAGGGTTTGTTTTTTTTACACTTTGGCCAGGAATTGGTAGTGTATAAACATATCTGTATTAATGAAGTATAAGGCAAGACATTTTTTGACGTTTCTTGAAAGGATGGTAAAATCCTGTACATCAGCGAAGAAGTTATTAAAGATTTATATATATATATATTTAAAATTTATTTAAAATTAAAATGATTTTTTTAATAGAGTTTTAACCTAAATTTTTTAGAAAAACCTCAATTAGGTCACAATTTGTAGTATGAAATAAAGATAAAATTAAAGATAAAAATATAAGGAGACATATCATACAGTTATAAATGAATATTGTGGTACTAAAATTAATACTATAAAAGGTTTATCTATTCTAGAGATCTTTAGACCTTGTAATTTTAACATGATTGAAAGGTTAGTTCTTTAATGTGTTTGCAATTTACTGTGGTTTCATGCCTCTGATTTAGTAATATGTCACTTCTCGTGTATTTAAGATTTTCATTTTATCTTATAGATAAAGGAAACATGGTTTCTTCACCGATCTAGATGTTCTAGCCTGCTTGATGATTTTCCATTTAACTTTAGGTGTCTTATTTTCGTTTTTTTAACTTCCAAAAATCTTTAGAAAGTGATATCATATTTTGTTTGTCCTTGTTATTGAAGGATGAGAAGTGATTGTAAAAGTGCTTTTTAAAAAAGTTCATAGTATTTCTGATGTAAATTTTAGCATCCTTAGGATTCTCCACGCACACATATATACCAGGGATTTGGTTAAGTATTTATTAGTCATGGGGCATTGGTTCGGGTTTCTACAATTACAAAAGTTATGTGGTGATACCGACCGAGCAAAAGCGATGGACCGGATGTTTGCGCTCTCATGACAAAAAAGAAAATGACCAAAAGTCGTCCGTGCGCAGCCGGCTTCGCGCAGATGTTCCGGTTGAAAACTAACAATTAATTAAATATTAAATTTCCAGTTCGCGAACCTACGTAAATTTTATTTATCGGCCAATGGGAAGCCCAGAATCAAATACGGATATGAATTCCCAAATGATCACCTGCGATCCAAAAATTCGAAATAAAAATCCGATACAGAAAGTAACGCCAGACAGACCCAGACCTGAGAGAGAGAGAACGGTAATCAGTACCCTCTTGACCTTGACCTTGTCAAGCGGCTTACTATCCTAGCCTCCCTTCCCTCTCCTCTTATCTTTCGCTGTCTCAAAACTACTCACTGGCCTAAGGAGCGAATACAACAAAGACATTCCTTACTTATAACGCTCCCACATTCCTAAGCATTAATTCTCTTTTCAGCATTTTATCACCATGAACATTTTAAAGTCCGTTGGACCTATACTTCAAGTATTACTTTAATTGTAAAAACCTTAATTGATATGCGTATATATAAAATGTTGTTTTTCAACTCATTTTGCTTTTCTTGATTTATAATCATTTAATGACTTATAGTGGGCTATCTACAACAAGGCCAAATTCCGTCAATCTTCAACAATATACAATTACCCTTCACTAGAACGGACTCTCCACTATAAACTAGAAAAGAATGGATAACCCGCTATAATTACTATGGGGCAAATTGACATGAGTGTTAGAGTTATTTTTGTTGCATGATTTCGATATTTTATTGTTATGTAATTTAATTATTTTTTCTAAATTGTTGGAGCAACTGCAAATGTGTTTTATTGTATTCCTATTGAAAATGTTGCTTAAAGGATTATTTGAGGGAAAATGTTTATCTATTAACTTCAGAAATTTATGTCCCAGTTTCAAATTAACTGATTAAACAAAGGGTTATACCATATGATTTTCCTGCTTCTATTTTTTTCTTTTTGAGCAACTAAATTTTCCCACAAAGCTGATCTCGGAAGATCGATAACCGCTGTCTCTAAGAATTTTATCGTAAGTTGCTTTGTGCTTATCGAATATTTCTTTATTTGAGGAGTATGTCTTGATGTGGCGTTCAACTGATGATGGAATACGTTTGATAACCGATGGTGGGTGATTATAGCTAGGGTTTATATAGATTGGGTTAGCATTATTTTTCATGTAAGGTTGAAAGGTGTTAGAAACTAAGTCTAACGTTATGTCTAAGAAGTCAGCTTGATTTATATTAGGGTTAATTAGTACGCTAAAACCAAAAGACTTAAAAACTTTATGAATTAATTTTCTAATTATATCAACCTTACCTCCAGTGGATTTATTTACTACCATGAGTCCGTCATCTCGATAAGGTTCTACATATTTTATATCAATATCTTTATACGCCGTGAGGTTGTACAGGAGAAATAATCCGACTAAATTCGAAGACTCTGCAGAACCCAGAGCTCCCATAGATAAAATAAAATTATCCGTTGAGTATATATATATATATATATATATATATATATATATATATATATATATTCTAAACATATGCTATTAAATATGAGAGACAATGAATGCCTATTATGTTTAATCACGAGCCGTTCTAAACGTCGTATTTTTGCTTTAATTTCAGTTGAAAATAAAGACAAAAATTCTCCAACATTTGGATAATTATTTATTGGTTTTCTTCTAAGCTTTCGGCTCACATGAGCCATCTTCAGAGAGGTAGTTTAAACTGAAATATTATAAAATCCACCATCACCGACGATTTTATTTTGTGTTGACATAAAACACCGCTTGGCAACGGCAATAGTTACCAAAAATAATAAACGCAGTTCTTAAGTTTGCGATGCGGTTTTATGACGTCACACCGCGGGATAGCGCGAAATGACAACAAAACCATGTAGTCAAATGCAATGTAATATGTTATTTCCTGTTTTAAAGTTGATTTTATTGAGTGTTGGTTGTTTTGATTTGATGTACATGGCCTCCAATATCTGCAGGTTCCTCTTACTGTGTGTATGAGTAAGGATCACCGTATTGTGGACCAAAATCTGTCTGATATTACCTACATGTTTATGTTTTTCAGAGAAATGTTGTTTAATAGTACTCTGATCAGAAAGATGACATGTAAGTCTACGGGAGATCGTGGTTTAAATTAAATTAAATGAAATTAAAGCAAAAATACGACGTTTAGAACGGCTCATGATTAAACATAATAGACATTCATTGTCTCTTATATTTAATAGCATATGTTTAGAAAATTACTTGCTGCCTCGATATACTAAATATATATATATATATGTATACCCAACCACATACTCATATATATATATATATATATATATATATATATATATGAGTATGTGGTTGGGTATACATATGTATGTATATGTGTATATAGGTAAATGCATATATGTGTGTATGTATATGTATGCATATGTGGGTGTGAATGAATGTATGTGTGTATGCATAAGAACGTGTGGGTACATGTATATGTATATATATGTGAGCATCTGTATATGTATGTATGTATGTATGGATATGAATATGTATTGGTATGTATATGTATGTATATGTCTATATATTATTTACCAAATTCTCAATTTAGACCTACTATAATATTACCCCCATTTTTATTCTATTAGCAGATTTTAAACCTACTACAATAGTCAGGCCAAATTAATTTAAACAATTTTTTTTATAAATATTTTTTGGATAAAATTTTAACAGAGCTAAATATTACAATATATTATCTTTCTCTACGTTTTCCTTTTTTTTTTTCGTTTTTTTTTTTTATGTAGCTATCCCTTCCTTTATCACCCTCTGAAGCCTGCATTCGTTACCATGCCTAATGAAGATTTTCCTCTTCTTTATTCCTTTTTTTGCGTGTCTTATTTATCCTTTAACTCTTCCCCTGTCTACACCATATTTCTTTCTCTTTTTCTCCACCACTTCCATTCCAGTGAAAAGGTTTAATTTTTTTATTTTTTAATACAGACGTAATCTACAAGTCTTTTTCTATAATCGAGTCTTGAATAACCCTGCTCTGTCTTTTTCCGTAACCTCTGTATCAATGTCTGGACAACAAATTTTAACTTTATTTTCTTTCTTGACTGCCCACTTTATTTTAAGTAAAACTTCTTGTGTATGGAAATATTTTTGAGTAAAATTCCGGTAATGTGAATTTTTGTATCATATTTGAAATAAAAATTTGGTTTTTGTTGTTGCTGAGGAAGCGAGATTTTTCTCGCCGAAAAAGCTATACAATGATTGTAGTATTAGAAATTTTATTTATTGTAATATACATATTTGGCTCTATAAGTAGATAATACTATGTACATCGAGCGCTCCACCCGGATCATTTTAATATTAATAAAATTAATGTAAACAAGATCTGGTTTTAGGATTTTACCTACATACTTATCTTTTTGGATTTAATATCTCACACATTGATTGAGCACTCTGGAAGAATGGTAGAATTTGAAAAACAGTAGCTACTCTAGCATCTACGCATTGTTCATTCAGCAATGAATTAGAACACTCTCAGCTATTGGACGTGTATAATGATAATATACACGCTAAAAAGTCTGCCTCCTAAAAAGTTCTACCGAGCGCCCATAGTTCAGAGGTAGAATCGCCGACTGACGCCAATTCGGTCGGGTTTCAATCCTGGGTAAAAAGCAATCGGATGTCTAACCGTACTGATGAGCTGTGATACAGCGAAACTGATCTGTCTGCGGATGACTATATATATATATATATATATATATATATATATATATACGCTCTCATTACGCTTGAGCTCTCTAGAGAGGAAAATGAAAAAGAATAGTTACCACTTCAGCGATTTATGCATTACTCTTAGCAATTGAGTTCTTTCGGTGACTGGTGTGTGTATACACCGCTTATATATAACACGCTTAAATTTCCCTTCTCTGAACCCATGCTCCCATGGCTTAGGGGTGAGCGAGTGACACCAAATCGGTCGAGTTTCAACCCCGGCTGGAAGCAAGTGGATGTCTAGCCACGCTGTTGAGATATGATACAGTGAAACAGGCTTGTATGTGGATGATGAACACACACACACACACACACACACATATAGATATATATATATATATATATATATATATATATATATATTTTAATCATATCACCCCAAGCAAGGCGATAACGCCACTGATGCGCAGGGGGCTACGTAAGAGTAAAAAGATTGGAAAAGAGAAAGCTGGAAACCACATCTAAACAGGAAACAAGGAATGAGCCTCTTCACCTGTTCAATAGATGTGGGTGGAGTGTGGACCGGGCGATAGTTTAGTCTATCTACTCCAATTGAAAAAAAAATAAGGAAAAGAGTGGAAAGATTGGAAAAGAGAAAACCGGAAACCGCATCCTAAACAGGAAACAAGGGATGAGCCTCTTCACCTGTTCAATAGATGTGGGTGGAGTGTGAACCGGGCGAAAGTTTAGTCTATCTACTCCAATTGAAAAAAAAATAAATTTAAAAAGATAAAGAGTGAAAAGATGGGAAAAGAGAAAACCGGAAACCGCATCCTAAACAGGCTTTTGGTTTCCTCTTCTGGAGTTTGTTTTATGATATTTGATGTGGAGGGTTCAGTTGTTTTTTTGGTTAGTTTTAGCTGTTGTCATAGTTTCATGTTTATATATTATGGTTAATTCAGTAAGTAGAGGTCGCAGGTTATCTATTAAGGTTGAGATTTCTTCAGGTTTGTAGTTAGTTTCTTCTGTTGTTTCTTTTTTTTTTGGATATTCAGGTTGTTTATTTTTTGAGGTCAGCATAGAGGCATGTGTTATTGTGGGTGTCTGCGTTTCGACAATTTTCCTTGCTTTGAAGAAAGAGATATTTCGTGAAGATTTTGTTTTGTTGATTTCCTTAATTTTAAATAAAGGAAAGAAAAAATGTTTGCTAATTTCTTGTATAATTAATTTAGATAATGAAAATTCCTCCACCTAATTAGTCCCTTAATCTGTCTTCTTTAAAAGGTCAGTAGATTTTTTACAATCAGTTTTCTGAGGGCAGATGTTTTCTGTCTGTACTTTCTTCATCTTACTATTGAATTATTGGCAATCTTTAACCTTAATGGCCACAAAAAAGTTGTGTCAAGATGGATGTTTTTTTTAATTCCCTTGACACTGCTATTATTTTAACAACTGTAAGTTCTATGCTATTAATTTCTTCTTTCAGCTTCTTGCTTCCCAGTCAACTTTGCATTTAAATTTTTGAAAACCAGGTGCAATCATTGTCTACTGTCTTAATTCTTGTTCTTTTATGTCTCTCTCTGTTTTCCGCCCTCATATTCTTTAACATTCCTCATATTTTTATTGCCTTAAGGTGAAATGATTTTTAAAAAAAACAAAAAAACTGCTTAACAATAATAAAGATTTCCTTATAGTTAGTTCACATATTTTAATTTAGTAAATGTTTCTAAATTGATGAATAAAATGTTGCATTTCAATAGTTTTTAGAATGTTGTAAATATAAAATTATTCTTGTAAATTAATTATATGATAAGTTATGGAGAGCCAATAAATGAACAATCTAATAAATAGTGCTTAATATTTTTGTTATAAATTCTTAAACAAAAAAAAAGGTTTTATGACAATACTAATCTGTTATGGAGTTGATGTGGCAAAAACTTTGCTACAAAGTTGTAGTGACCAGTTTGGCCAGAAGTAAGACACGTAAAACAGAAGGAAGGCTCAAAACAGTGTATTAGTAGAACAAGAACATATGTACAATGTAAGTGTTAGCAATGAGTAAATAGAAATAAGTCTGAATGGTACGGTTATGCTGCTTATTGCCTGAACTAGTAGCTAGCTTTAAGTGCATACTAGCGGTCATCAGTTGCCTGTTGCAGGTAATTATATAGTAAGAGGAAGAGTTCATTCCTTGCAAGAGGGCACCACAACATGATCATCACTTTCTAATATCAAGGAGTGAAACTAGTTAAAATAATAGAGGTGTCAAGGGAAAACTTTCCTTTTGACACTGTTTTTTTTTTTTTTTGTTTTTATGAGCATGAGAGTTAAACATTGCCAAATTCTTTTATAAAAAGAAAAAACATAACTTTTTTTACAATTATTTTATGTAGAATATACTGAGTCCGATACTCTCAATAATATTTGCCTGGGCACAAGTAAAGGGAAAAATATTTAATTGTAGAAACAATTTATACATAAAATTCTTTCCAATAAACAACAATAATTTAAAAAAGTGCTGAGTGTTACAATATGTTTGAAACAGGGTGCCAGATATTGTAAATTTAAGAAACTGGTATTTGATTCAAATGAAATTGATAAATGACCATCAAAATTAGAAATATTGCAGTTACAATTGAGAAAGTTGTCACTAAAAAAGTGTGTCAAATTTGTTCAGAAACAAAAATCAATTCAAAACTTAAATTCAACAAAAGTTATGGATCTGGTAGAGGAAATGGATACATATGTGATAGAGAAAGAAGATAAAATAATGTGCACTTGGTGTGCTTACAAACATCAAAAAGAAAAGTCTTGTCTAATTGAATCAGTTGGATGGATTCCTGAGAAAAACATTAGGCTATTTTGAAGACTATGTAGAACTAAAAAATAATTTTGACATATTGCCAATTATTCTGGCAAACTGTGAAAAGAATCATGGACTTATAGGAAATGATGTATTGGACATAAATTCAACAAAATCAAGGCAAAAGAAACTGGAATATTAAAAAAACTACGAAGAAAAGTTAAGTCTCCACCTCATATTTTCAAATCCAAAAAATGCCAGTCCATCTACTAACCAATAATTATGGAAAAATCTAAAATGGTTACTGGAACAAGATCTACTCAAATGAGTTCCACCAGGAGGAAGCAAATGGGCTTCCCCATTAGTAATTTTAAGAAAGAAAAATGGAGATCTGTGCATTTGTGGTGACTACAAAATAGGTGTAAGCCACAAAATATGTGCAGACTCATATCCTATTGTTATATAGCAATATACAACAAACACGTATATATATAAAAATATATCAAGTGATATTTTTATTAATGACGATGAACCGTGTAGCCTAGGGAACAGAGAGTGAGAGAGCGCGCCTCTAAGGGGTTGACGGGGGGGGGTCGTCTGTTGCTCCTCTGGTCTGGTCTGGCTCTCTCGTCTGCCTCTGTCTCGTCTCTCCGACTGCCCGGCGAATCCGTGTTTTCGCGGTCTTTATATATCTTCCAAAACCGGGACTTGTTTCTTCCGGCTTTGCCTTGATCACGCGACGCCCACGCGACGCCTACGTAATTCTCAGAGTCACCTGTCTGTTTGCCTCTGAGTTATTTCCGCATCTGCCGGAAATAGGGTCAAAGTGACATCCGTTACTTTTCACCGACCGGAAACAACACGGCTTGTATCAGCCTTTCTTGGGTGGGCCAGACCATTATATTACACTATCTCCAATATAGAATAGGCTCTGAAATCCCTTGCAGGAATGAAAGAATTCTCTAAAATTGATCTAAAGTTGGCATACCATCTAATACCTATTAATGAAGGTACAACAATAAACATGCCAATAGGCTTGTTAAGATGAAAAAGAATGTTGTACGAAATTTAAACAGAAAGTACAATTTTTCAAAGAACTGTACAGTGAGCCTGAAAATAATGAAGTTGAAAGTGTCATGTCAATGCAAAACAAACATGACAGTGAAACTGAGAGCAATATACACATGAAAATGAAGAATTGTTGGAAGAACACTACTATAAAAAAAAGGAAAAAATCATCATCTCTTACATTTAGATAACCTCTTAGGGAGAGGAAGGAAGATAGTGAAGAGACAAAAACTCCCAGAAGTACTTCTTCTTTTTCTTCTATGTGCCCTGTCCCTTCAGGACGTAGGCGATCATGGATCTCCACGTCTCCCTATCCCTTGTGGCTCTCAGTATGTTTACTCCTGTTGCTCCTGGCAACCCCCGTTCCGTCATCCACCTGATCAGACCCTGCAAATATGTTATCCGCTGCCTTCCTCTGTCTCTCCTTCCTTCTATCTGACCAGTCAGTATCAGGTTCTCCAGGCTCTCCTTCCTCATTGCATGTCCCAGGAACTTCAGTTGTCTCTTCCTGATGCTCAGCATCAATTTCCTTTTTGTTGCCATTCTTTCTAACACTTCGTCGTTGCTTGTATGCTCAGTCCACGATATCCGTAGCATCCTTCTGTAGAACCACATTTCGGCCGCTTCCAGTTTTGTCCTCATTTTCGATGATATTGTCCAGCATTCACAGCCGTACTGAGTACTACCAGGAAAAATAAGAGGATAAAATCTCTTTGGTACAGAGATGAGATAACTTATTTATATAGGAAGTCACTAAGAATATACCCATGAGAGAGTTGAGTGGTTATCACAACCTGTTATTGTTGCTTTTTTTTTTAAGTCTTGTTTTGGACGTGTTTATGACCATCTATTGTTTATTTTCAGAACCATTAGATTACACCAAGAAATATTTATATATATATTGGATAAATTGTTAACGGAGCTAAATGTTACAATATATTATCTTCTTTCTCTACTTTTTCCTTTTCTTTTTTCTTTTTTTTTTCTTTTTATGTAGCTAACACATCCTTTCACCCTCTGAAGCCGGTATTCGTTACCATGCCTACTGATGAGATTCCCCTTCTTTCTTTTTTTATGAGTCTTATTTCTCCTTTAACTCTTCCCCTGTCTACACCATTTTTCTTTCTCCTTTTCTCCACCACTTCCATTCCAGTGAAAAGGTTTTTTTTCTATTTTAATACAGACGTAATCTAAAAGTCTTTGTCTATAATCGAGTCTTGAATCCCATCCTCTGTCTTTTATATATATATATATATATAACTTTTTCTGGTCGTTGGATTGGACAATGACATTTAATTATTTGCAAAAATCTTAATACATTTCCTTATACAGTTTTTATTTTCATTCAAAACTGAAGAAGCCGAACCAAGCACACATCACATCAGCGAAACGCGTCGGTCGTCTATAAAAGTTTCCATTTTATCTCATTATCTTCCATTTATTTTCGGAAACTATTATGCACCCTACAAACAAGCATAAATATTTTTCATAACGAAGAACACACAATATTTCCTTTAATAACATATCTAGAATATTAAGGCCGGTAGGTGAAAATACATCAGTAGAGCATCTACTCAAATACGTATATCCAAGAAAAAAAAATATATATATGTGTGTGTGTGTGTGTGTGTGTGTGTGTGTGTATGTGTGTGTGTGTGTGTGTGTGTGTGTGTGTGTGTGTGTGTGTGTGTGTGTTTCGAAATAGATTCTCTTCATCAGGCAATGTTAGATGGTGGTTATGAGAATGATTTACATTTAAATACAAAATCATTCGGTTTGCTATTTATTTATGTAGAAACATAAAATTTATGTTGGATATATATATATATATATATATATATATATATATATATATATATCTATGTAGAGTGCATTTGGGCAACAATCTTTCTTTTATCTCTCTTTATATAAGAATATGTCCAAAGGTTTTGTACAAAATACAATTCCTATATAATTTGAGTTCCGAAAAGAAAAAAAATTATACGAACACATTAAAAATTATATGAAAAAACTTAATGATAATAATACCTTGTCTGTCATTTTTAATGAAACCTATATATATATATATATATATATATATATATAAGTGTGTTTTCTTTTTACTAACTAGTTGTTTTCTATTACATCATATCTTTTTTTTCTTTTAAATATAGCTTATTGATTATTCAAAATCATTATTTCTCTGCATTTATCTGTATTGATTTTTTTGTGCGTCATCAATGCACTGAATGCGTGGAATCAGAGTGAATCACTTACGTTGCGTATTTTGCAACATATGGCCGTCCATAATAAAAGACAACATTAAAAATGTTTCATAAGCTTAGCAAATAGTTCTGTGCATGTGTTTTGTCCAATTAAGAGAGCTGAATCTAGATAAGAGATTCCCAACCGGGATAGCATTACTGGGGCTCCACACACACAAAACAAAATAGCAAATTAGGGTTTCACTGTAATATTTCAGTGGTCCATAGAGAAATTTCGCTTCAGGACAGTTGTTACAACTGGGAATTTGAATTTTTACAGTAATCTACGCCATATATATATATATATATATATATATATATATATATATAGATAGATAGATAGATAGATAGATAGATAGATAGATAGATAGATAGATAGAAACCCTTCAAAACTAGCAAAAAACGATGTAAGTTTATGAGTCTTTTATTCTATCGGATGTTTTGTTTGCAAAAGTTGAATAAAAACTGAGAAGAAAGGTTATATATATATATATATATATATATATATATATATATTATTAAATTTGATTTTTTATTTTAAATTGATATAGTTTACATTGCGACACGGAAATTTCTATATTCGGAGATGTTTACCTAGTCATCAGGCAATGTTAAATCATTATTATAAAAATTATTTTCATTTTAATATACGAAACAATATATTTGTTATTTATGTATCTCGCAATATATTTGGTATTTATGTATCTCGCCTCGATCAAAAATCTGGTGTGGGCGACAAAGCTAACCTTGCAGCCGAGCTTGGAAAGGACCTCCAATCCGTAGTGGACTGGGGTAAGAAATGGCTCGTAAATTTTAATGCTTCTAAAACGAAGCTACTATCAATTAATCATCATAGACAATCGCACCTACCTCCTATTAGCATGACCAGGCTTGCCTCCCAGAGAGTAAAACACTACGCCTCCTTGGTCTCACACTTTCAGCGGACCTCAAGTGGAATGACTATATCGAATCCATTGCTAAATCCGCTGCTATGAAAGTCGAACCGACTGTGCAGGGCTTGTAGGTTTTTTCCGTCTGAATCTATCCTGCACATAAAAATCTACCATCCGCCCGTGCATTGAATACTGTTGCTATATCTGGTCGGGTGCCCCTGCTATTCTCCTTGGGCTTCTCAACAAGGTACAGCGGAGGGTCTGTAATGTGATCGATACCGACTTAGCAGACCGCCTGCAGTCTCTCTCTCACCGGCGCGACGTGGCTTCCCTGTGTCTCTTCTATAAATACTTTCACGGCTTCTGCTCCGATGAACTTAGATCACTGGTGCCCCCTAGGTATGAATTTGTACGAGATAATAGATTAGCAACTAGATCCCACCCTTTTACAGTGAAACCGATAAAATGCAACCGCAGCTTCTACTCCAATAGTTTCTTTTCTCGCACTTCCAGACTGTGGAATTCCCTTCCACATGACTGCTTCCCAGAAAGCTACAATCTTCAGGAGGTTAAATGTAACGTCAATAGACACCTCCTAATAATCTACCTCGCTTCCATTCTTTCAAACACTCTTCCCACCCACCCAACTATCTATCACCCCCTTCTGACATTTCCTGTATCTAACCACTCTTTCTATTTACCTTCCCCTATGTAGCCCCAAGCACAATAGTGGCAATGGAATGCCTTGCTTGGGGTGAAATGATTAAAAAAAAAAGTATGTGGAAAAACAAACATTTCTGCGCGTGTTCAATTCAACTAATCAGAACAGAGATCCACTTTAAATTTGAAAAAATGTAAAACAAAAAAGAAAAAAGAAAAGAGAGAAAGAAAACATTTTATATTATATTATGATTATGCTCTACAATATTTATTGCATTGAGTACTTTAAAAGAAAAATTAACGCCAGAGAACTCGGAATTGTAAAATTGATGGTTCTCTTCACCTGGATTTATATATATATATATATATATATATATATATATATTTTAATCATTTCACCCCGAGCAAGGCGGAAACGCCACTGATGTCCAGAGGGCTACATAAATGTAAAAAGATTAATTAGAAAAGAGTGAGGAGTACAAACTAGTTAGAAAGGAACAATAGAAAGCAGGTGCGATGACAGATACATAGGTGGAGAGAAAGGGAAGGTTATACAGGGGTGGGGAAAGAGCTAGAGTCCAGTGGTTAGTAGATGAGTATTGACTTTGCATTTAAATTTCTGGAGGTTGTAGCCGTCAGGAAAGCAAGAATACGGGAGCGAGTTCCACAGGCGGGAAGTGCGAGAGAAGAAGCTGCAGGAGTAGAATTGTCGTCTGCATTTGGCTAACCTGACTGTGAATGGGTGGGACCCAGTTGCCAGTCTGGTTACACGAGTAAGCACCTGTTGAGGAGGCATCAGTGACTTAAGTTCGTCTGAGCAGAAGCCATGAAAGTATTTATAGAACAGACAAAGGGAGGCCACATTTCGACGATGGGGAAGTGGCTGCAGTCGAGTCGCCAGATCAGTACCTATCACATTACAGACTCTCCTTTGGAGCTTGTCAAGAACACTGAGGAGAACGGCAGGGGCACCTGACCATAAATGGCAGCAGTATTCCATGCACGGACGGATGGTTGACTTGTATATATGCAGGATGGATTCAGGTGGAAAAAACATCCTGGATCGACATAGTGACCCAACCTTCTTAGCAGTCGATTTTGCTATGGATTCAATATCGTGGTTCCATTTGAGGTCTATACGATCAAAACATTTTGGTCATTTTACTCTAAATTGGTATTGTTGGTCATTTTACTTTAAATTATTGTTATAGTTGGGTTAGTTGATTTTGTTTCGCGACATATCAATTTCTATGTGTTATTTAAATATTTTGATCACAGTTTTATGGCTTGAATTAAATATATTTTGAACGCAATTGTATTCCTTCAAATGCAGATAAAATGTTTTGCTAATCATTCTGCTATAAAATTTATTGCTACTCATTTTACTATAAGCTAGCAGTATAGCGCGGCGTTGCTCGGGTGTAATGAAAGCTTTAAAACTAATCCATGGTCCTGGAGATCAGACTCTTTGGACGTTGGCACGAAAGATTAAAAAAACAGTAGTCGTTTCTAGTTAAAGCAAACTCGTAGACTGAAAGAAAAATGAATGGATGTAAGTCAAATTTTGATTTCCTGGTATCGATATCTAATAAGTTTTTTTCGTCGTAAACTGAATTTTGAAGGCTAAATAAGTACCTCTGAGTAAATGATATTATGGCTGAGACTAAGAACTACAATTATACCTACTTAGAGTCAAACCCGAAGCAAAAACTAAAATAAAAGGGCTGAAAAAATACAGACATTCCGGCAGATAAACAGACTCACACACAAACATGTTGCCTTTTATGTATATATATTATCGATTTTCTGCACTATTTTAAGAACTGCAACCTGGAAACTACTGAATATCGTTTCTTATGTCTTTGTCTATGAGTGTATCAAATTTGAATAAAATCGGACCATTCCTTCTATAACCAGATTTTTTCGATTCTCGATTTTCGGTATTTATCGGGGGTACCTCGACACAAAACCTAGCCTAAAACACTCACAGACGCTCACAGTCAGTCAGTTAAGTGCCATACGTGATACACGCTAGGGCGATCATGTCTCGAAAGAGACATGACTGACTGGGCAGAAGATTATCCCGCAGTAGGTTGCCATTGCTTTCTGCGGTAGACTGGTTGTCGACCAAGGCTATAGAACCCAATCTGTCCTGCTATTTAACCCATAACTGGAAGGAAGAGACGGATTAATACCTTTCCCAAGGGTATTTGCACGTAAGTGAATACAATGGATTCAACTGGAATTCGAACTCGGCTCCCCGGTTTCTCGTTCCGAGCCGATATCCACTGTACCACAACGATTTTCAAGAAAATCGGTTCAGCCGTTTCGGAGTCTATAGATAACGGACACACACACACACACACACACACACACACACACACAGACAAAGTTCCATTTATAAATAAGTCTAGATAGGTATTGTGGGTCATTTTACTCTAAATAGTTGCTGTTGGTCACTTTACTGAACTTTTTATTACAAAAATGTATTTATATACTTTTATAGTCTTTTCTTTTTGTTTTGGGTTTCACTATTTTCCCACGGCAGGGAGACAAACAAATGCAACCACCCCAGGTCAAAGTAGACCTGGTGATATGTCCCGGAAAGGGATATATATATTATTCGAAGTAGCTTGGTGGTTTCTGCATGTAACCGGGTAGGACAATCTAGCAAGTAGCCGTAATGGACTGGTACTTGTCGTAGTCTTATGCAGTATGCTTAGGCGTAGGCATATGCAAGAGGCGTAGTCAATAGGCGTTCCAATTGGCGTAGTTCTAGGCGTCCCCGCCTTAGTCTGTATTTATGGCTGACACCAGCCAATCATATTATTGTGAGGGGGAACCCAGGTGTATGCATATTCATTACATCACATGGAAACAACAGCAATTAAGAGGTGGTTATACACTCCTCAAAACCTCCAATAACCCGATCAGTGGCCTTGCTGCCAGATGTAGTTTATCGTCATACACAGAACTAGAGTAATACATGGAGTTAATGCGCAAAAACAGAACTATGTTGGGCCGTATTTAGTTTTTATTTTTAACAGAATTTTGTGAACTCTCAAAAATAAATCAATAAATGAAAGATAAATGAATAAATTTAAAAGAAAAATCAAATCAAGTGTTTCTCGTTATATTTCTCACGCTCTTCATCTGCGCAAAATTAATTTCTGCTAATTTTACATACACCTTAGTGTAGCAGAGTCTATAAGGCTTCAAATAATCATTTTCTCTGCTTGTGTGAGAAGAAGGGCAATTATAAAATAATAGAAGCCAAGCAATTGTTTTTTATTGATTTCCAATATGCAAGAATACTCTCAATACCGAATGGCCAGTTGATTTAAAAGTCAGAAAATAACAAAACAACTATTTCAAAACTATATATATATATATATATATATATATATATATAGATGTCCAGTCCGTAAACGGTGAGGATAATCCAAGATAAACTTAATATAAAATACAAGTGTTATATCTATATAGAGAGCTCAATGGATGTTATCCAGAGCAATATGATATTTATGAGATATATACGTATATATATGTGTGTGTGTGTGTGTGTGTGTGTGTATATATATATATATATATATATATATATATATATATATATACACATACACACACAAAGAGTTTGTTACTTTAACTTAGCAAGTTCATGCAGACTTCAAAGTTTCGTGAGGACACCATTATGATTTTCTCACTCGTCAGGGCTGGTGTTATTCATGAACGTTCTCAAATTTACAAAGCTTGATAAGCCAATGAGATCTTCGCTTCTGCATATATAAACACGTGCAACATTATAAATCCTACATTGCCTTGATAAAGTCCCTCCGAGGACGAAAGGCGTCGACTAAGTAGTTTTTCCTATTGTATCTTTTTTATTATTCATGTTGTCTCTTCTACAGGTCTATTCCTGTAGAAGAGACTGTCTAATATATATATATATATATATATATATATATATATATATATAACGTAGAATATTTGACATATTAGTCTGGTAAATTTCGATAGAGACGAACTCAAAAGAACTCAATGTTAAATTCATTAATTTAATTTAACAGTAATAAAATTTAGAAATTTCATTGGTTAGAATATTGTAGAATATCTAAAATATTTTCTAAATATATATATATATACATATATATATATATATATATATATATATAGAGAGAGAGAGAGAGAGAGAGAGAGAGTGGGGGAGGGTGTTCTATTAAGACGGATCGAAGTTAGCAAAAAATAAAACTGTCATTTGTAAACTTTTATTAAATTCATTATTTGATCATGTTATTTGAGTCATGGCAATTATGGCTTAAATTGAATGTTATGGATGCCGAAAATTTGTGGTTCTAACAAGACGGCGCCACATGCCATTCAGCCAATGCGACAATAGCTTTGAATGAAAAGTTCCCAAGTCGCATCATCTCTCGAAACCTTGATAACAATTGGCCACCAAGATTGTGCGACTTGACGCCTTTGGATTTCTTCATTTGAGGTCATCTCAAAAGTAAGGCCTATGCCAACAAGAAACAACAATTCGTCAGCTGAAGGATGAGATAAGAAGGCATATTGGTGAGATCGAAGAGCAACTGTGCAGAGACGTCATAAAAAAATATTTGACCATCGAAGCCTTGGCGGATATTTGGGTGATATTATTTCTCATTCATAATTGCCATGACTAAATAACATGATCCAAAAGCGGAATCAATAAAATTTCACCAATAACACTGTTTTACTTACTGTTAACTTCGATTAATAGAACACCCTATATAAACACATACAACATAATAAATCCTATATTACCTTGATAATTTCACTCAAAGGACGAAACGCGTCGGTTAAATACAGTTTTTCTTCTCTCTTTTTTATTCATTTTGTCTCTTCTATAGTTATTTTCCATCTGAGAATAACCATCTACTCAAGCATCTACGCATCGTTCATTCACTCATAAATTTGAACACTCTCAGCTACTGGCGTATGTTTACATTGTATATAACGCTAAAATCTGCCTTCTTCTACCGAGCGCCCATAGTTCAGTGGTAGAATGACCAAATGATGTCAATTCGATCGGATTTCAGTCCTGGCTGGTGAGTAGTCGGGTGTCTGAACGCGCTGATGGGCTGTGATACAGCGAAACAGATATGTCTGCGGATGACTATATATATATATATATACAGTATGCTAAATCTAAAAATGAGCCAACACCGACCGCGGTTTCACACAACGGATCGTCAGGGCCATATCTTTTCTGTTAAGGTTTTCGTCTTGGTTTTTTTCTCTTTCAAACAAGCTCTTGACCCTTTGTTCTTGTGCTTGGTTTGTTTGTTTGTTTTTTCTTCCCCTTTATTTAACCTACGATGTAGTCCCCGTTGGGTTATTGACGATTTAATTTATTTACGGATAGGTTAGCATTGGTCTTTCGAACATTAGTCTTTAAAAATTAGTGCTGCTTTATTGTAATTACGTATATATATATATATATATATATATATATATATATGAACATTTTATTCACTTTACAAGGGTAAACTGCTCTCCTTCCACTCTACATAGGGATATCATCTCGTTCTTAGTTTTTAGTACTGCTCGGTTATTACTCGCCTGTTTTCACTGTGTCCATCTATACACAGCCGGATCCAAGATTTGAACTCGTGACCACTATGTCACCAATTCAGAGTCAACCTCAGAATTATAGGTTACCCATATCACTATACTACTGGGGAAGGCCGGTGGACAATAGTGCGAATATAAATATAGTAAATAATTATTTTTATTCAATTTTCTATAAAAATCAAAAAAAAATTAAAACAAGGGAATGTAGCAATAAAATTTTTAATGAAAAAAAAATCATTTTTTAACAGTTAACTTCCACTAGAGAACTAATAACAATATTCACGATATATAAATCTACCATCCGCCCGTGTATTGAGTACTGCTGCCACATCTGGTCGGGTGCCCCTTCTATTCTCCTCGGAGTCTTGACAAAATACAGCGAAGAATCTGTAATGTGATTGATACAGACTTGGCTGACCGCCTGCAGTATCTCTCTCACCGGCGTGACGTGGCTTCCCTGTGCCTCTTCTATAAATACTTTCATGGCTTCTGCTCTGACGAACTTAAATCACTGGTGCCCCCTAGATGTGAATTTTCACGAGATACTAGATTGGCAACTAGGTCCCACCCTTTTTCAGTGAAACCGATGAAATGTAACCGCAATTTCTACTCCAACAGCTTCTTTCCCCGCACTTCCCGCCTGTGGAATTCCCTACCGCATGCTTGCTTCCCCGACGGCTACAACCTCCAAGAGTTTAATGTAAGGGCAATAGACACCTCCTAACACACTAACTCACACCCACTCTCTCCAACTCTTATTTCTAGTCCTTTCTTGTTACTTTCTTCAGCTACCTTCTGTAGGAGGTCTTGAAGTTTCTTTTCTGTGTCTGCTATCAGCACTGTGTTATCTGCGTATCTTAGGTTGTTTAAATTGTGACCTCCGATTACGAATCCAGACATAACTTCTAGGATCCTCAAAATACTCTCGCTGTACAAGTTGAACAGAACCGGTGAAAAGACACATCTCTGTCTTACGCTCAATTCTATCTTTGTATATCTACCCAATTCATTACCTGTCCGTATGCAAGCGGTTTACTGCCAGTAAAGATTCTTGATTACTCTCTTTCCTAAATATGTCCAGGCTGCCGAGCATCTCCATCAGTTCTTTGTGGTGTATTTTGTCAAACGCCTTCGCATAATCAATAAAGCACAGGTATAAGTCCTTCTTCATTTGTATTGCCCTTTCGGAGAGCATCCTAATCATAAATATGGCATTCCTTGTTCCCGTGTTTTTAACGAAACCAAACTGTTCTTCTCCTATCTCTGGCCTGATTCTGCTTCTCGCTCTGCCTTTTTTTGAATTTCAAAATGAGGCTACAGTACTTTATGAGCATGCGTATATGACAGCGTATGTACAACGCATGATATGTGTAGTGTCAACAATTCTACAGAAATAAGGTTTATGGCTATATAACGTTGAAACGCCAGTTCTAGTACAATCAATGAATTTAAGCAGCATCGCTCTATGTAACCCCCTGCGCTATAGTGGCAGTGGACTGCCTTGCTTGGGGTGACACGATTAAAAAAAAAGTACAAATCATCAATGGATGCTAGAGTCTTATCAGAAAGAGTTACAAGAGAACGCGCAATGTTCTATATGCATTATTGTTTGGTATATAGATTTTTAAAACAATCTTCTATGTAATACTGTATAAAGAGCAGCAAGCTGTTAAATTTGGCGTCTTCAGTAGCACTTTTCATCAAACGACAAGTAATTTCTCATTACACAAGAAAACCAAAATGATTAGGATCTCAACATATCGGCTTTTCGAGCGGTTCAACGGCCTAAGATCAAAGATATTCCGTATTATTGATTATTTGCCTCTGCACGTACGGCAGGTGTAGGACAACATAATACGCCAATGAAGTCTGTGTTGAGGGAAGAAAAGGAGGTAAATATATTTATTTACTTATTTTAATCAATTCTCATCAGCTCGGAAAATAATCAGTGTTGGCTTCATTACTTAATATTTTTTTTAAAAGCTCCATTCTTCTTCTATGTGCCCTGTTCCTTTAGGACGTAGGCGATTATGGCTTTCCACGTTTCCCTATCCCTGGTTGCTTTGAGCACGCCTTCTCCCGTTACACCATGCAATCCTCGTTCCGTCATCCACCTGATTAGGTCCTTCAAATATGTTATCCGTTACTTTCCCCTGTCTCTTTTTTTCCCTCTATCTGGCATGTTAATATCAGATTCTCCAAGCCCTCCTTCCTCATTGTATGTCCCAGGAACTTCCTGATACTCAGTATTAATTTCCTTTTTATTTCCATCATTTCCACATGCTCGATCCATGATATTCGCAGCATCCTTCTGGAGAACCACATTTTAGTTGCTTCAAGTTTTTCCTTCATATTTGATAGTATTGTCCAGCATTCACTGCCATATTGAAGGACGGACAGCACGTAGCAATCCAGTGCTCTCTTCCTTGTTTCTAGCGAAATTGTCCTGTTTCTTAAAACCTTACTCAACTTCTGGAATGCTTCCTTCGCCATGCCAATTCGCCTTCGGATCTCTGTGCCGCACTTTCCGTCTTCTGTTATAACGCTTCCCAGGTATTTAAATTTTTGTACCTACTTGATTCTAGTATCCCCGACCTGTATTTGGCATTTTGGGCTGCCCTTTTTACTAATGACCATGCATTCGGTTTTCGTGCAGTTTATTTCTAGTCCTTTCTTGTTACTTTCTTCAGCTACCTTCTGTAGGAGGTTTTGTAGTTTCTTTTCCGTGTCTGCTATCAGCACTGTATTATCTGCGTATCTTAGGTTGTTTAAATTGTGACCTCCGATTACGAATCCAGGCATAACTTCTAGGGTCCTCAAAATACTCTCGCTGTACAAGTTGAACAGAACCGGTGAAAAGACACATCCCTGTCTTACGCTCAATTCTATCTTTGTATATCTACCCAATTCATTACCTGTCTGTATGCAAGCGGTTTACTGCCAGTAAAGATTCTAGATTTCTCTCAAGTCTTTCCTAAATATGTCCAGGCTGCCGAGCATCTCCATCAGTTCTTTGTGGTGTATTTTGTCAAACGCCTTCGCATAATCAATAAAGCACAGGTATAAGTCCTTCTTCATTTGTATTGCCCTTTCGGAGAGCATCCTAATCATAAATATGGCATTCCTTGTTCCCATGTTTTTAACGAAACCACACTGTTCTTCTCCTATCTCTGGCCTGATTCTGCTTCTCGCTCTGCCTTTTTTTTTTTAATTTCAAAATGAGGCTACAGTACTTTATGCGCATGCGTAAATGGCAGCGTATGTACAACGCATGATATGTGTAATGTCAACAATTCTACAGAAATAATGTTTATGGCTATATAACGTTGAAACGCCAGTTCTAGTACAATCAATGAATTTAAGCAGCATCGAACCTTGTCAGTATTTAGATGGGTGACCGTTTAGGAATATCAGCTACTGTAAGCTCGGCTGTGAGGGTGATATGATCTATGGTCATATCACGTTGAAACACCGGTTCTCGTACAATCACCGAAATCAAGCAACGTCGAGCCTGGTTAGTATTTAGATGGGTGACTGCTTAAAAATGCCAAGCGATGTCATGTATATACTGTGTAATGGATAATCGGAGAGCCAAGTTTCAATTCTAGTTGAGTTCGTTATATTCATCTACTAGTAATACCCGATGCAAGCCTGTTGCTACTCAATCGCTGTTTACGTGACATGTTCAGATGAGCTCCATTTTTTAGTTTCTGTAGTTTGTGCGACAGTGGATATCGGCTCGGAACGAGAAACCGGGGAGCCGAGTTCGAATTCCAGCTGAATCCATTGTATTCACTTACGCGCAAATATCCTTGGGAAAGGTATTAATCCGTCTCTTCCTTCCAGTTAGGGGTTAAATAACAGGACAGAGTGGGTTCTATAGCCTTGGTCGGCAACCAGTCTACCGCAGAAAACAATGGCAACCTACTGCGGGATAATCTTCTGCCCAGTCAGTCATGTCTCTTTCGAGACATGATCGCCCAAGCGTGTATCACGTATGGCACTTAACTGACTGACCTTCTAAAACCTAAGCCTAGAATTACGTTATCGCGAGGTCCAAAGTTATATTTTTGCGTCAAACCTATTTCGCAACATCAGACACGATTTGTTTGATCGCATTATTAAGAGTCCATTGCCTTATATACATTAGCATATGAGCGCGTGGCTAATTAATTAGAATGTTAGCTTTCTAGCCATAAGACCCGAGAACTCATAAGTCTACGTCGCGTGGCCGAGTAGTTAGAACGCTCGCTTTACGACTATGAGAGCAGGCACTCACTCGCTTTCTGGTCATGAGACCCGGGAACACACATGTGTGCGCCGCGAGACCAAGTAGTTAGAATGTTCGCTTTCTGACCATGAAATCCATGTATTCATACATGGGCGCCGCGCGATGAAGGGTTTGAACGTTCTCTTTCCGACTATGACACCTGAGTATTTACGTATGGGAGCCGCGTGGCCAAGTAGTTAGACTTTCGTTTTCTGACCCTGATACCCGGGTACTTATCATAGCCGATTTATCACTAACTTTACTTCTTATTACCATCAGAGGCAATGTTAGCGTGCGGCACCTATGGAAAGCGCCTGAAAAACTGACCGTGGATTAAGCTAAGCCTTCTGATTGAAATTGTGTCAATCAGTAAAGTGCCAGGCGTGATACACGAGTGGGCGATCATGTCTCGAAAGAAATATGACCGACTGGATAGAAGATTTTCCCGCAGTAAGTTACTATTACTTTCTGCGATAGACTGGTTGCCAACCAAGGCTATAGAACCCAATCTGTCTTTCTATTTAATCCATAGATAGAGGAAGGAGCGATGGATTAATACCTTTCTAAAGGGTATCTGCGTGTACGTGAATGCAACGAATTCAACTGGAATTCAAACTGGACTTGTGAAATTGTCTAAACGGATATATTCACTGGAGTCGTCAATATCTGTGTTAGCACAAAGTCATAAATCGTCTCGTCCGAGTGTTTGAACGAACTGGCCCTGTTCAGACACTTGATCCCACCATAAACTGGTCTACTCAGAATATTTTTAATATAAACCACAGGTGGGCTCTGCGGGTCTTGATCAAACACAAACGTGCCTGAACAAGCGTCTGTAACAATCATTGGTTACCCCTCTCCATAGTAGACATCCATATCCGGATATAAGTGGCAAGCCACCACCACAATTTATCCAAGTACATTTAGTTTCTTCTTCTTCTATGTGCCTTGTCCTTTCAGGACGTAGGCGATCATGGCTTTCCACGTCTCCCTAACCCTGGTGGATCGTAGCAAGCTTTCTCCTGTTACACCATGCAATCCCCGCTCTGTCACCCACTTGCTCAGGTTCTTCTAATTTGTTATCCGCTGCTTTCTCCTCTCTCCTTTTCCCTTTATCTGGCCTGTTAGTATCAGGTTCTCCAAGCCCTCCTTCCTCATTGCATGTCCCAGGAACTTTACCTGTCTTTTCATGATGCTCAGTATTAATTTCCTTTTAGTTTCCATCCTTTCCAAAACCTCATCATTGCTCACATGCTCGAGCTATGATATCCGCAGCATCCTTCTGTAGAACCACATATCAATTGCTTCATTTAGTTTGCTGGTCACTAATAAACAAGTTGCAACAATCTGGTTTGGCTAGACAACGCCAAATCCTAGTTTAAAATAATGTTTGACACAACATGACCATGCTTATACAACAGTTCGTGTCATAAAACCTCACAGATTGTCATAATATGACGCACGTTTGATTACATCAGTCGCCATGAACTCAAAAGTTAAAATATTTCTTTGATGGATACTTTTTTAAAAGGGTTGAAGGCGTCCAAGTCAAGATAAATTGAACCCTTGATGTAAAACGTCACAGGACGAATCAAGTGTAGGGTGCCCACATCAGGACAGATAAGACCAGTTCTGTTTTTTTTTTCCTTATCTTTTTTGTGGGGTGGGGTTTAGTGCAACATTATTCCTAAGCCTACAGGACACTATGACACATAGGAGATGTCAGAAAGTGAATTGTCACTAAATACACTTGTCAAAGATTTGTCGCTATAAATATCAATTTTGAGTGCAAAAATGTCGGTAAGAACGTCGGGCATTTGTTTAGTTGATAACATCCATACGAAACATCAACCCAGACCCATACACACACACATGTGTGTGTGTGTGTGTGTGTGTGTGTGTGTGTGCGCGCGCGCGCATCGTTCATTCAGTAATAAATTTGAACACTTTCAGCTACTGGCGTTTGTTACATTGTATATAAGAAACTAAAAGTCCACCTTCTTCTACCGAGCGCCCATAGCTCAGTGGTAGAATCGCCGATGGCTAGAAGCAATCGGATGTCTAACCGTACTGATGAGCTGTGATACATCAAAACAGATCTATCTGCGGATGACTATATATATATATCTATACACACAGGGTAGTTCAGTCCAAAAGTGGGTTCACAGTGGGTGAAATAGGTTTCTGTATCGGTTACTGATATAGTGAGAACATGCATTTAATATTAGAGCAACAACTAAACCAGCCTGGCGTCACAGTTTGTGTTGATATTTTAGATTCTGGTGTTTTGGGACCAATATTCTGTGATGGAACCGTCACAGGCGATAAGAATCTCGAAATTCTAAAGAATCAAGTTGTTCCACAGTTAAAACAACAGCCTAATTCACATGACCTTTATTTCCACCGAAATGGGACCCCTCCACATTATTCAAGGGCAGTCATGAGAAATGGATTGGCCGAAAAGGTTTAACAGATTAGCCAACACGTTCACCTGGCTTGACGCCAATGGACTTTATAGTCGAAAACCAAGAAGTATTAATGATTTTAAAAAATTACGTAAGAAATGAATTTCAAGAAATAAATAAAGAGACTTGTGTAAAAATATTTGTCGAAGCCTAAAGGGTAGGATACAAAGCTGTTTAAATTGTGATGGATAACAGTTTAAGTACACGCAATGATAAAGTTTAGGCGCTTTTGTATTACTCTTCGTCAATTAAGTGCCATACGTGATACACGCTTGGGCGATCATGTCTCGAAAGAGACATGACTGACTGAGCAGAAGATTATCCCGTAGTAGGTTGCCATTACTTTCTATGATAGACTGGTTGCCAAACATGGATATAGAACCCAATCTGTCCTGACAATTAACTCATCACTGGAGAGAGAGAGAGAGATTATATTACATTATTATATTAAGTATAATTAGTGGGGGATCAGTTTATTACTTCATAACAATAGAAAACGGATCCCCCACTTTATGCCAGTCGAAGTTTTAATTATGTTTCCAACTATTATATTCAGTCAGTCAATTAAGTGCCATACGTGATACACGCTTGGGCGATCACGTCTCGAAAGAGACATGACTGACTGAGCAGAAGATTATCCCGTAGTAGGTTGCCATTACTTTCTGTGATAGACTGGTTGCCAAACATGGATATAGAACCCAATCTGCCCTGCCAGTTAACTCATCACTGGAGGGAGAGAGAGAGATTATATTACATTATTATATTAAGTATAATTAGTGGGGGATCAGTTTATTACTTCATAACAATAGAAAACAGATCCCCCACTTTATGCCAGTAGAAGTTTTAATTATGTTTCCAACTATTATATTCAGTCAGTTAAGTGCCATACGTGATACACGCTTGGGCGATCACGTCTCGAAAGAGACATAACTGACTCAGCAGAAGATTATCCCGCAGTAGGTTGCCATTACTTTCTGTGATAGACTGGTTGCCAAACATGGATATAGAACCTAATCTGCTGTTATATAACCCATAACTGGAGGAAGGAAACAATTTAATACTTTTTCTAATGATATTTGCGCGTAGTGAATACAACGAATTCCACTGGAATTCGAACTCGGCTCCCCAGTTTCTTGTTTCGAGCTGATATCCATTGCACCACTCTGCGCATGAACACAATAAAATTTAACTGTCAATATAATAATTGTATTAGTAAATACAACTGTATATGTAATCTCAAAATAAATATTATTATTTACTGTCCACATACTTTTAGACCACCCAGATCTAGTTATCCCGTGACTCATTAGAGTGTTAGGGGTACCAAATGTAATGTAGCCGAAGCAGAAATAGTGTTTCTTTGAACACGACAGCCAGGTGGGTTTAAATTCAGAAATTTCCTTCTCCTATACCGGTTGCCACCCAAGGCTATAGAACCGAGTATGTACTGCTATTTCAACCATAGCTTCGGGGAGAAGAGATGGATTCATACCTCTCTCAAGGGTATTAGCATGTGATTGAATGTAACGAATCCGATTTGAATTCGAACTTGGTTCACTGATTCCTCAATCCGCTATCCATTATTTCATTATGCCCAGTATACATACATACATATATATATATGATTCTTTAATTATTTAGTTTCTGATCATAATAATGTTAGACCAGTGCATATTTGTATTAAAAAGTGTTCAATACAATATTATTGTAGAACTTTTTAATATTTTCCATTTGTAAACGAGTTATTACGCAACCTAGGTTTCTACCATGAGTGGTGTCTTCTGGCGATTTGCAATAACTGATTTTACTGTTTACCGTTTTTTTTTTTTTTGTTTTTTTTAATAAGAACGCTTACGGAACGGTGTTTTTTTGTTTTTGTTTTTGTTTTTTTTTTCTGTCGTGGCAGAATATTTTTGAACGCGCAATTTTTAAAATTACAAGGAATTATGGCGTTTTCATCCATTGTTGTATGAACCTAAGAGGTATTTTTTTAGTATGGTTTCACTTAGTTATAACTTCCGTTCTTTCATTCAACAGTTCGCTTTTTGTTTCGGAATAGCATAATCTCTAACTTTTCTTCTTGGCACAGTCTACATATTTTTCCACCGTTGTAAGGCTTGGCTGTTTTTACTATACTCCACGCTATGTCTGGGTCTTTTCCATATCTTGATTGTAATTTCCACACGTGGCTAGCCAATTAGGTACAGTTTTTTAAGTTTTCTATTTTGAATGTAGACCTGTGATTGAACCACCTGGTCTTAAAGGTGTCTTTGGTTGAACCTAAATATATTTTATTTTAGTCATTTGGGTCATGTACCTTTGCTGTGTAAATTATTTCTTTTGTGTTGCAAAGTCCTTGAAGTGGACATTTATTTTTGTCCCTGTAGTTGCATTCTTTATTAGTGGTTTTGTCATGTACAATGCTATCTAAGTTTCTGGCGTTTTTTTTTTGTTTTTTGTTTTTTTTGTTTTTTTAATGGAACTATCTAAATTACTAGTACAACTATAACTTAGCTTGATTGTGTTACTGTTGAAAATTTTGTTCAGTTCTGATCCTTTTGGAACGTGTCTATCTATCAGTTTAAAAAATAAATGGTATTTTTACGTACGTTTTAGCAAAATTAAATGCTTCCAATAAACCTTTTTCAGAAATTGCTAGGTAAAAGTTTTTATGCCATATTTAATGAGCGTGTATTTATTTTTAATCAGAGATGCGTTGTTACAAAGACAGGATGGACCAATCAAAACAAAGCAATCTCCGATAAGGGATTAAGGAGGTTTAGCTACTCTTTTAAACTTTTAAAACCCTCAAACTTGTGAATTCATCACTTGATAAGACACGAATAGTGTTAAAACAAAAAAGCTACTTTTGTAATGATATTATAACATATTTATGTTATAAATTCTAAATAAATATTATTAGCTCTACTTTGTATTGAGCACTTTTTAAGAATAGTGTTTCTTTGGATACAGAATATTATTCCATTCATACCTACACTATATTTGGTTATTTCTGTCGGGTTTCAATGCTGGGTAAAAGGCAATCGGATGTCTAACTGTACTGATGATCTGTGATACAGCGAAACAAATCTGCCTGCGGATGACTATATATATATATATATATGAACAGTTAACATGGAAAATGGAAATAAAACATAAAATGTCGTCAGACATTTGACGATCTAAATCTCAAATACTTTTATTATTTTATTATACTGTTAGCATTCACGGATGTGCGTTGGGGTGCGGTGGATGTCGGCTTGGAGGGGGAAATCGGTGAGCCGAGTTCCAATTTCAGTCGAGCACGCTGCATTCACTTGCGCACTAGTACCCTTGGGAAAAGTATTAATCCGTTCGTTCCCTCCAATTATGGGTTAAATAATTGAGGTCTGCTGTTCGTGCGATTTGTGGCAGTCATCTGCACCAATTGTTTGTTATCAGCAGTTCCAAGAAGTGTGGATGGTACTACACAATGCCTTCACCACTATAAACAAATCTCTGTGTGGTTGTCTTGCTGGAAAAAGGTTGGACCCTCATACGTTGAACGCGACGGGAGAATCCATTATATGAACAGTTAACATGGAAAATGGAAATAAAACATAAAATGTCGTCAGACATTTGACGATCTAAATCTCAAATACTTTTATTATTCATTTTTTATTCATATATTTATTGCTTTTTATTGTTGTTTTTTTTTTTTATTGACGATCCAAATCTCAAATGGTTTTTTAATTTTTTATTTATTTATTTTATTTATTTATCTTTTATTTTTAACTCATTTTATTTTTGGACGATCCAAATCTCTAAAAGCTTTTATTTTTTATTATTTTATTTTTTTGTTTATTTGTTTATTTTTCTTTTAATTTATTGCCACTCGAAATCTCAAATAGATTTTATTTGTTTTATTTTATGATTATTTTATTTTTATTTGTTTATTTGTTAATTATTTATTTGTTTATTATTTTTTTTATTTTTTTGACGGTCCAAATCTCAAATACTGCTGCCATTTATGGTCAGGTGCCCCTGCCGTTCTTCTCAGTGTTCTTGACAAGCTCCAAAGGAGAGTCTGTAATGTGATAGGTACTGATCTGGCGACTCGACTGCAGCCACTTTCCCATCATCGAAATATGGCCTCCCTCTGTCTCTTCTATAAATACTTTCATGGCTTCTGCTCGGATGAGCTTAAGTCACTGATGCCTCCTCAACAGGTGTTTACCCGTGCAACCAGACTAGCAACTGGGTCCCACCCATTCACAGTCAGGTTAGCCAAATGCAGACGACAATTCTACTCCTGCAGCTTCCTCTCTCGCACTTCCCGCCTGTGGAACTCACTCCCGTATTCTTGCTTTCCTGACGGCTACAACCTCCAGAAATTTAAATGCAAAGTTAATACTCATCTACTAACTACTGGCCTCTAGCTCTCTCCCCTCCCCTGTATAACCTTCCCTTTCTCTCCACCTATGTATCTGTCATCGCACCTGCTTTCTCAGCTTTCTATTGTTCCTTTCTAACTAGCTTTTACTCCTCACTCTTTTCTAATTAATCTTTATACATTTATGTAACCCCCTGCACATCAGTGGCGTTTCCGCCTTGCTCGGGGTGAAATGATTAAAAAAAAATGGTTTTTATTTTTATTTATTTTGCATTTTGTATTTATTTGTTTATTTATTTTATTTATTTACTCATTTTTTTTATTTTATTTATTGACGATCTAAATCTCAAATAGTTTTTTTTTTATTTTTATCTGAGTGTCGTAGAAGATTTCCCTTCTTTTGTGTATGTGAATTTTTGATATAAGTGATTATGTTTACGGGGAAAGCTTGTGTGTGTGTGTGTGTGTGTGTGTGTGTGTGTGTGTGTGTGTGTGTGATAGATAGTAGTGGTAGTACAAGTAGTAATACAGAAAAAGGTTAAAAATCAGCTGGCGATAATACAAGTTCAGAAGTTATTTTTACTGGTTGCTGGTAACAAAAATGAAAGGGGATAAAATATTTTTAAGATTGCTTACCACTCAAAATGAAAGAAAATCGAACAAGTATAATCGATATGTTACGAATCGTATGGAATTTTCTTACCGAAACTGAATAACTATAATTATTTATGGACATTTACAGAAAATAACAGGCTCCAAATGGGGCCTAAATTTAAAAATTTCTCATTTAACTTACCATTGGTTAAAAGTGGGTACCTCCACTCATTTTCGATAACTGACTTTTAAATTGATTTTTTTTTAAATAAAAAAAAGTTTTCTTGAAACTTTTATTTTAGTTTTAATGATTAAATGTAGATGTTGAGATCTGGAGACTGTGATGGCCAGATCTACTTCACTAGAATGTTCCTCGTGACATTCAACTACATCTTTAGCAGCATGAATGGGAGCATTATGATTCTGAAAATAGCATTTCCCTCCGGAAATATTTCCTGAAGCATAGGATGAAGTTGATCACTTAAAATTCTTAAATAGTACTGACTGTTGATTTTAATAAACTTATTTAACTTATATCTGTAAATAAAATAATAATAACAATTTCAGCAAAAAATAAAAATGAGAATGAAGTATTATTAATATTTAATCAACAAACATAAAAATAGACAAGTTTGATAGTTTAATAAAATTTTCCAAAAATCCCTTGTTCCCTGTTTAGGATGTGGTTCCCGGCTTTCTCTTTTCCAAACGTTTCACTCTTACGTAGCCCCCTGCACATCAGTGGCGTTACCGCCTTGCTCGGGGTGATATGATTAAAAAAAGAATTATGCTATTTTGGTACTAGGTGTTTCCATTATTTTGTCCAACCCGCATATACCGTGGCAATATTTCGTGGTACACTGAGGAGGATCGCGCAGCACACTAGTTTGTCGTGGTACGCCGGTTAAGAATCACTGATTTTAGGGCCTACGCCCATATCACGTTGAAACACCGGTTCCCGCACTTTCACAAAAGCAGCGTAGAGTCTGCTTAGTAAGGATCGAACTTACTATTTAACCGTAATTGATCTATCGAGACAAGCTTGCTAAACATAACACTACGTCTTCAGTCAACTTTACCCACCGCTGTAATATTGTTTCCCTGAGACCTTTCTATAAATACTTTTATTGCAATTGTTCGGATGAGCTCCTGTGGTCGCGCAGTGAATATAGGGTCGGAACGAGAAATCGGAGAGCCGAGTTCGAATTCCAGTTGAATTCTTTGCATTCACTTACGCACAAATACTCTTGGGAAAGGTATTAATCCATTTCTACTCCCTCCAGCTATAGGTTAAATGGCAGAATAGATTAGGTTCTATAGCCTTGGTTAGCAACCAGTCTACCGGAGAAAATAATGGCAACCTACTGCGGGAAGATCTTCTGCCCAATCATTCATGTCTCCTTCGAGGCATGATTTACCAAGTACGTATCACGTATCGCACATAAATGATTCACTAGACTGGCGTCAAGATCTAATCAATTTACAGTTGATCTAGCTAGATGTGGCTGTAAGTTCTATGTTAACAGTTTCTTTTTCCCGCACCTCTCACTTCCGCTTCCTTGCTTTCCAGCCAACCTTAATCCACAAAAATTTAAATGCAGTATCATTCGCTATCTACTGGCTTCAGGCTTACTCCTTTGTCTTCCCACTCACTACTAATGCTTCTGTTCCTAATTCATCTACAACCTGTAACCTATTGTATCTTAATAGCTTTACTTCCTTGCATGTGGTGAAATTGATTTAAAAAACAAAACCGTCAAAATGCCTAACAACGTCGAGCCAGAAAATATTTCTCCTCAGAATCCATTTTGTAGATTTATAAAGGGTTACGACCATACCACGTTGAGACATCGGTTACCGTACGATCACCGATGTTACTGAACGCCGAGCTCGCCCAGTACTTAGATGGGTGGCTGCTTGAGACTACCAGGTGCTGTAAGGTTAGGGGTGCAGCTAGTGTAATGGATAACGGCATAGAAACGGAGACTGTAGTTCCAGTTGCAGTCGGGCTCAACAAATAATTCACAAGCGGAAATAACCTTGGAAAATGTATGAATTCACCTGTTCTGGATATAACACATCACTCAATAAATCCTGGGCCTCACTAACAAAACAACAACTTTTAGGTAAAATTCGACTTTATTCATCAACATAGTCTACTTTTAGAGTGATACACTGATTCCAACACTTCTCTAACAATTCGAAGATTTTTTTGTAGAACGATTTGTCTTTGGCCTCAAAATACGCCTCAGTTTCCGATATCATTTCTTCATTGGAGCCAAATCTCTTTCCCTGGAGCATTCTTTTGACGCCTGCAAACAGTCAATAGTCGCTGAGGGCCAGATCTGGAGAATAGGGTCGATGTGGAATTGCACTTCGAATAGTGCAATTCCTGTAGTTTTGCCATCGTTGCGATCGACTTGTGACATGGTGCGTTGTCTTGGTGAAAGATCACTTTTCTTCTTCATTTGTAGCCATTTTTTGGCGATTTCTTCCTTCAAACGCACCAATAATGCTATATAATATTCGCTATTAATGGTTCTTTCTTTCTCAAGGTAACCGATCAAAAAATACCTTGTGTATCCCAAAATACGGAGGTCAAAACCTTGCCTGCTGATGTTTGCGTCTTTTGTCGCTTTGGACCTGCTTCACCTGCTTCTATCCAGTCAGCTGACTGCCGATTTGATTCCGGAGTAAAGTGGTGGATACATGTTTAATCCATTGCCACATATTTATGCAAAAACTCCTTCTTATTGCATTGAAGCAGTTGCAAACAACGCTCTGAATTGTTGATGCGTTGTTGTTTTTGATCGACTGTAAACAAACGCGGCACCCACTTTGAACACAGCTTTCTCATTGACTAATGTTCGTGCAAATTGTGAATACATTGCTTTCTGAAATGTTCAACTCCTCTGATATCTCATGAAACTTCAATTTACGATTGGCCAAAATGAATTTGTGGTTCGTATTTTTATTTATTTATTTATGTGTGTGTGTGTGTGTGTGTGTGTGTGTGTGTGTGTGTGTGTGTGTGTGTGTGTGTGTGTGCGCGTGTGTGTGTGTGTGTGTGTGTGTTTTCCGGGACAACTGCCGATATTGGGCGACCTGAGTGTTCAGCATAATTTGTGTCTGTACGACTGCGTTTAAACTTAGTATACCACCTCTTAATCATTGTTTCATACGGAGAAGAGTCCGAATAACACTTATCAAGCCATTGCTTTGCTTGAACAGTATTTTTCCCATCAGAAAGCAATACTTTATCAACACACGAAATTCAGATTTTTCCATTGTTTTGAAAATTTGCAACAGTAGCTTCACTTAAATAGCTGTAATTTGTAAACTAATCATCCGAGTGGTCCCAAATTTTGTCACGTGCCATTTGAAGGTCAGTACTTCAAAAAAATCATATGGATTTTTTTTATTAGTGGCACCATTTATATGGCAGGCCCGGGACTTATTGAGGGATGCGTTAGATTAATTAGCAGCACTTGTATCAGTAAATCATTCTCCAAAATATTGTTGCAATCTAAACAATTTGTAACCTAAAATATTTTCTGGCTGCAAAGGATTGATAGGCCGCCAAAAACAAATCAATACTAATTTAAGAGATGAAAGATATTTAGATGTGCAGCAATTTGTTACTTCAGTTTTAAAAAAAGAATATCACCCGCAAGGAACACAAAATATATCATCCCTTTTTTTTTTTTTTTTGATTGCTAAAAAATAGAACTTAAATTTCTGTGTTTGGAGACTTTATTTTGCACAGAAATGATTTCTGTAAGTTAAATACATATCGTTTGTAGTAATTGTGATGAGCAAGCTTAACTGAAATATGTCCTAAGGAAATGAATCAATTCACTTGTTCTATCTCAAGTTATAGATTAAATAGCAAGTTAGACTGGTTCTCTAGTTTTGATGGCAACCACTTTAAAAGTAGGACGATACAATTACTTTTAATTTTTCTTTTTTACGTAATTCTATAAAAAATGTTTTTTTTTTTAGCTTTTAACCCAAGGCAAGGCAATAAAGCCACTAAAACACAAGAGGATACAGCGTATGAAAGAATATAAAAAACATTAAGGAGAGAGAACAGTAAAGAACATAGATTAAGAAGACAGCAGATCACGGTTGGTATAGCATTAACATTTCTGAAGATCAAAGTTGACTGGAAGCAAAAAGCTGGAATATTATTTTGGAAGAAGAAACTGTTAGCATAGAACTTACGGTATAATTTTAACAGCTTTAACAATTTTCAATTAATAATATTTTTTGATTGTATAATAATAATTTCCGTAATATTTGTTTCAAATCAGATTAATTAAACTTCAAATAAGCTAATATTCTTCAAATATAGTTTCAGAAAGTATATTTTATTTTTGAAAGGTTGTTTTAATGAAGACAATTACATTGTGCAAAGAGATGGTAAAAAAATTCAGCTAAACTTAGAGATTGAAAAAATATTTGTTGTCAATTTAAACAAATTTTGAAAGACAGCAAAATATTTTGCTTATTGGAAATATTGAATTTTATTCTATTCGCTTGAAATTAAAATTAACATAAAAGATTCAAAAATTTTTATTTTTCTAATGCCATTGTTAAACGGAACACTTTACAGCTAACTCACTACTACACATGTCAAACAATGAAGACAGACTAGCCATAAATGTACACGAATGACAAATGTAACCTAGTCTACAAGGGACACAGTACTATCTACGTTAAATATGAATATAATGCTATTGTTAAACTTATCAGTTAACTCACTACTACACATGTCAAACGAAGAAGACAGACTAGCCACAAATGTACACGAATGACAAATGTAACCTAGTCTACATTAACAACTCAGTCCCATCTGCTGTAAACTCAAAAACGAAAAACTTGCGGACATATTATATGGACTTTTCTTCTTGTTTTGGTATGAGGAAAAAGTTGTAAAAATATTTTTGATACACGCTTTTGTGGTGCAGTGAGTATCGGCTCGGAACGAGAAATCAGGGAGCCGAGTTCGAATTCCAGTTGAATTCCTTGCATTCACTTACGCGCATTTCACTTCCCTCCACAAATACTTTTGGGAAAGGTATTAATCCATTTCTGGTCTCTCCAGTTATGGGTTAAATAACAGGACAGATTGGGTTCTATAGCCTTGGCTGGCAACCAGTCTACCGCAGATAGTAATGGCAACCTACTGCGGGATAATCTTCTACCCAGTCAGTCATGCTTCTTTCGAGATATGATAGCCCAAGCGTGTATTACGTATGGCACTTAACTGACTGTCTATACACGTGTGTGTGTGTGTGTGTGTGTGTGTGTGTGTGTGTGTGTGTGTGTGTGTGTGTGTGCTCATCTATGACACAGACGACGACAAAATCTATCGAGAAAAC
The DNA here is from genome assembly GCA_037127315.1 of Ascarosepion bandense. Classification (NCBI taxonomy): domain Eukaryota; kingdom Metazoa; phylum Mollusca; class Cephalopoda; order Sepiida; family Sepiidae; genus Ascarosepion; species Ascarosepion bandense. The sequence goes on along the minus strand of JBBBDQ010000762.1, from coordinate 4,413,523 downwards.
ATAGACGTTACCTAAGGTAAACAAATGTGACAGGCTCTCAATCCAGGTTGGAATGAACATGTGTCTGATGAGGACCTGTATGGATATTAAAATCTTTAATACATAACTACATATTAAAAAAACATTACAAATTAAGATTTTTACGAAAAATTAAAATAAAAATAAAATGCATTCTGAATGGAAATAAAAATAGTATAATTACGCTCAAAGGTCCCTTTAAGTCAGATCAAAAATATAAAATGTTTTCTTTCTTTTTTTGTTGTTTTAGAAAATGATAGGACACAGAGAAAACCAAGAGAATAGTTTCGTAACAATAATGGATACATCAACGGAAATGCAGTCTAGGCAAGGGTTTTGATCGACTGACACTCTTTCCGTTACGACTGAAAGAAGAAATCATGTATTCCCCCAAAATATAATTTTTTGTTCAAATTTAAAGTGGATCTCTATTCTGATTGGTTAAATTGAACACACACATAAACCTTTCTGTCTTCCCACCTCCATAAATAACAAATGTATTGTTTCTTATATTCAAATGAAAATCATTTTCACAACAATGAGATAACATTGCCTGATGACGAGGTAAAAATCTCGAAACGTAAAAATTTCCGTGTCGCAATGTAAACTATATTAATTTTAGATAAAAACATATATATATATATATATATATATATATATATATATATATATATATATACATATATATATATATATATTGATTGTTTAATTACTTAGTTTTTGGTCATAATATAATTAGACAAGTGCACATTTGTATTAAAAAGTTTTCAATGCAATTATATTGTAGAACTTTTGAATTTTCTATTTGTATACGAGTTATTATGCGACCCAAGTATCTACCATGAGTGGTGTCTTCAGGCGATTTTCAATAACTTAATAATTATTGAAAATCGCCTAAAGACACCCCTCATGGTAGAAACCTAGGTCGAGTAATAATTCATTTACAAATGGAAAACATATATATATATATATATATACTAGCAGTATAGCCCGGCGTTGCTTGGATGTAATGAAAGCTTTAAAACTAATCCATGATCCTGGAGCTCAGACTCTTTGGACGTTGGCACGAAAGACTAAAAAGCAATAGTTGTTTCCAGTTAAACTGTTGACTGAAAGAAAAATGAATGGATGTAAGTCAAATTTTGATTTCCTGGTATTGATATCAAATAAGTTTTTCCGTCGTAAACTGAATTTTGAAGGCTAAATAAGTCCTCTGAGTAAATGATGTCATGGCTGAGACTAAGAACTACAATTATACCTACTTAGAGCCAAAATCCCGAAACAGAACCCGTAGCAAAAACTAAAATAAAAGGGCTGAAAAATAAATACAGACATACGGGCAGATAAACAGACACACAGACACAAACATCTTGCCTTTATATATATATATATATATATATTATCGATTTTCTGCACTATTGTAAGAACTGCAAACTTGAAACTTCTGAATATCGTTTCTTATGTCTTTGTCTATGAGTGTATCAAATTTGATTAAAATTGGACCACTCCTTCTATAACCCTATATTTTCGATTATCGATTTTCTATATTTATCGGGGATACCTCGACACAAAACCTAGCTAAGAACACTCGCAGACGCTTATAGTACAACTGTGTAAATTTTCAAGAAAATCGATTCTGCCGTTTCAGAGTCTATAGGTAACGGACACACACACACATACATACACACACACAGACAAATTTCCATTTATAAATAAGTTTAGATTTAGATAAATTTAGATTATATATATATATATATATATATATATATATATATATATATATATTAATCATATCACCCCGAGCAAGGCGGTAACGCCACTGATGTGCAGGGGGGCTACGTAAGAGTGAAAGGATTGGAAAAAAGAAAGCCGAAAACCTCATCCTGAACAGGGAACATGGGATAAGCCTCTTCACCTGTTCAATAGACGTGGGTGGAGTGTGAACCGGGCGATAGTTTAGTCTATCTACTCCAATTAGTCTATATCATTACACATTACCGATATATGTTTCTTTTACACGTTACTGACATGTGACTTACTGCGTTCAACCGCATCTATCGAGATATAAAAAGTATAAATAATGACACTTTTAAAATACACTTGATTTTTTTTCTTCTCTTTATGATAGACGCTACCCTGACGGTGACTCGTGTGAAGAAGAAGAAGAACAACAACAAGAAGAACTAGAAGGAGGATCAGTGGACCATGATGAAAAGTGCCGAACACTGCTTACAAAGTCTGTCAGGAAATTACCCAGCCATTGAATATTAATAATGCAAAAAGTCGGTGCTACTAACTGCACGAGTTGTTTTAAATAATAAAGTGGGCGCAAGAACGATTTGCATAATTTTCATAATCATTATCGCCTTCTTTCTCGTCTGTGTATATATTTTCAACACTCGCAGACAGTAGATGGTTACTCGTTTTAATACGACTATACATTAAATCATCCAGACAGGAAATAAATTCAGAAGATATACAAAAATACAAAGGGGTGTAAGACAAGGATAAGTCGTCTCACCGGATCTTTTCAACTTGTACAGCAAAACAATTTTGTGACAGCTAGAAGTCCTGCCAGTAGCGGCCACAATCTCAATAATATAATGCAGATGACACTGCGCTGATAGCAGACGCAGAAAGTAAAATACAGGACCTCTTACAGAAAGTAGCAAGGGAAAGCGAGAAGAAAGGACTAAACGTAAACTTCAAGAAAACTGAATCCATGGTCACTAACAAAAAGAGGACTCAAAAATGCCAACTACAGGTCGGGTATACTAAGACGAAACAGATGCAGAAATTTAAATACTCGGAAAGGGTTCTGACAGAGAACAGTAAATGCCACATTGAGACCTGAAGGCGCATTGGTATAGCCAAGCAGCCTTTGAGATTTCACTCACCCGATCGACCCAGTCGATTAAAAACATAATTGGGCGATTAAAGTTTATCGCTTTACTCGCCCGCGGTCGATTAAGAATCTTGCAATGAAACGTGCCTCTTCAAATATAGAAAAAGGAAATCTGATTCCTTTTACAACCCAAAAGTATGCCATTGAAGATTCACAAGTTACTTAGAATGACCTACAATGACCTTTTATCGTCCCCGTCAGTGTAAACATTCGTTTAATTAACGCTTCCAGAATGGAGCCAAAATGTCTCTGTCACCCAGATTAAAGACGCTCACAGATTTTTAGAAACTCATTTGGAAAAATATCATCCTTGACTAAACATCCATATTTCCTACCCGCTTTCGAAAAATAAAAACGAACACTTGAAAGAAAGAAAAATAAAATACGCATACTTCTTTCAACCACGCACCGAAAAACAAATTATTGTATTTGTAACTTTTTTAGAGAAAATCGCTGAAAAAATCAGATTTATTATTTTTCATCATCTATGAGATGGAGGTTGTAGTCAAACAGAAGAAAAAAAACTACGAATTTAGGTACCTCCACTCAATTGCCAAAAGAAAAAACAGCATATCATGATGTTAAAAGGGCTTTATCATCAAAATGTTTCTGCTATTATTAAGAGGAAAAATCAAATTTTGTTGTTATTATTTTTTAACATTCTTTAGATCCTTTCAACAAGTTCGAAATTTTAAACTTTCATTTTTGATTTTTCGTCAGCGATTCACGCTATGTTTACCTAAGGCAACTATTAAGAAAATTGAGTCGGTCAAGTAAAATGATTTTGGGGTGAGTAAATTTTCCCTCGCTCTCGTTCGCCGGTCGAGTGACTTCTTTTTCAAATCTCAAAGGCTGTGGCCAAGGACGCATTGCCAAAGCTAAGAAGAGTATTAAGAGACAGGAAGATTTCGTTGTAAACAAACAGAACTGAACTGTTATGTGATATCTGTCCCACTTTATGGCAGGAAATGCTGGGCTATCTCCTCGATGATGAAGGAGCGACTCGAAGCAACATAAATATGGTTCTACCGAAGGATGCTGAGTATACCATGGACCGAGGATATGAGCAACGACGAGGTTTTAGAGAGAATGGAAACCAAAAAATAACTCATAATTAACATTAAGAAGGGATAGCTGAGGTTTCTGGGACACTTAATGAAACCCAATTCTAAACGGGAAACAAAGGATAATTTTTTACTCTTTTAAAAAAGAACGGAGGAGGTGACTGTGAACCGGACGATGAACGAACCTATCTATTCTGATTGTAAGAAAATATGTATTAAGTTTAAAAATAAAGTAAACAGTAAATAACAGTCCAGAGTTTAGGTGGAGATGTTCGAATTATAGAGTTGATGTAGATACTAGAAGGAACAGGAAACCCAGTTCTAAACAGAAAACGAAGGATAACCTTCTACTCCTGTACAAAAGAACATGGAGGAATGTGAACCAAGCGAGAAGAGAACGTATCTACTCCTAGTGAAGCAAAATAGATAAATAATTGAACAAATAAGAATATAAATCACGTTTCAGAGTGTAGGCGGAGACGTTAGAAGTATATAGTTGAAGTAGACTTTAAAAAGAAATGGAAACCCAATTCTAACACAAGGAATAAATCTCTACTCCTGTTCCAGAGACCTATCACCTTCTGTTGACGTTATAAATACTTAAATAGTAAATAAAATTTCAGAGTTTAAGCGGAGACGTTAGAAGTATATAGTTGAATTAGACTTTAGAAGGAAATGGAAACCCAATCCTAAACAAGGAATAAATCTCTACTCCTGTTCCAGAAACTTATCACCTTCTTTTGAAGTTATAAATACATAAATATTAAATAAAATGTCAGAATTCAGGCGGATACTTTAGAAGTATATAGTTGAAGTAGACCTTAGAAGGAACCGGAAACCAAATCCTGAAAAAAGAATAAATCTTTACTCTTGTTCTAGAGACCTATCGCCTTCCTTTGAAGTTATAAATACATAGACAGTAAATAAAATTTTAGAGTTTAGGCGGAGACGTTAGAAGTGTTGCGGGGAGGGCCGAGAGGTGTGAGTGCCGATCGACCATGCAACTAAGAAAGTAGACACAAACGCAAGGAAAGGAGACGGCAAAAGCAAAGAAGAATGACAAACGCAGATGGTCAGTTGGAGACGATGCAAATCGGATCTTTATTTTTTTCTAAGGCGATGGAGGTCGTGTATCTGGAGCGGTATCCGACGTTGTTAGGCGCTGGAACCAGTCACTGGACGTCAGTGGGCACTGGAACAGGTCGTCGGACATCAGTGGGCGCTGGAACCGGCCGTTGGACGTCAGTGGGCACTGAAACCGGAAGCGAGACGTCAGTGAAACACCGCATTAGGTAGCTGGTGGCTGCCGGAGTCACTGGAAGCTGCAGGAAACTGCTGCAGTAAGCTGGAGGCCGCGGGAAACTGCAGGGGAGAGCTGGATGCCGCTGGATACTGCAGGAGTGAGCTGGAAGCCGCTAGAGACTGCAGGAGTGAGTTGGAAGCCGCTAGAGACTGCAGGAGTGAGCTGGAAGCCGCTGGAAGCCGCTGGAAACCGCTGGACGCTCTGTCGATTTGACTGGGCGCATCAAAGTCGCAATGCAATGAGGTTCCTTGACCCCTAGCCGAGATATATTTACTCTCCTCCCTGACTTGAAAGAGATGTGACACAAGGTCTTTTTTTAATGTGGAGAACCTGAGCGCGTACGCCCAAATACTAGTCAAAACATTACCTATCAACCGCGGTGGATAGATTCAAAACCGGTCTAAACTGGTGTTGTTCGGTGATTTCGGACCCAGCTGAAAGGCCGGAGTCACCCTAACTGAGAGATATTTACTTTTCTCCCCCACTTGAGAGAAATATGACACAAGGTCTTTTTTTTTAATGTGGGGAACCTGAGCGCGTACGGCCAAATACTGGTCAAAACATTACCTACCCACCGCGGTGGATAGGTTCAAAACCGGTCTAAACTGGTTTACACTGGTCTTATTCAGTCTTAATTGGCCACTTTGGCCCCAGCCTGAATGCCTGAGACCCCCTAGCCGAGAGATACTCTTCTCCCCCACTTGAAAGAGATGTGACACAAGGTTTTTTTAATGTGGGAAACCTGAGCGCGTACGCCCAGGTATTGGTCAAAACATTACCTATACACTGCGGTGGATAGGTTCAAAGCCGGTCTAAACTGGTCTAAATTGGTAATTTCAGATCCAGCCGTAGTCTCCTACCCGAAAGATATTTACTCATCTCCCCCACTTGAGAGAGATGTGACATAAGTTGTAGTTTTTTTTTAATGTGGGGAACCTGAGAGGGTACGCTCAGGTACTGGTCAAAACAGTACCAATCCACCGCGGTGGAGATGTTCAAAACCGGTCGAAACTGTTTTTATTCGGTCATTTCAGACCCAGCTAGCAGGAAGGAGTTCCCCTAGCCGAGAGATATTTACTCTTCTACCCCGTTTGAAAGAGATGTGACACAAGTTTTTTTTTAATGTGGGGAACCTGAGCGCGTACTAACAGGTACTGGTCAAAACATTACCTGTCCACCGCAATGGATAGGTTTAAAACCAGTCTAAATTGGTTTTAAACTGGTTTTATTTGGTCTTAATTGGTCATTTCGGACCCTGCCGGAAGGCCAGAGCCTCACTAGCCGAGAGATATTTACTCTTCTCCTCCACTTAAGAGAAATGTGACACAAGGTCTTTTTTTAATGTGGGGAACCTGAGCGCGTACTAACAGGTACTGGTCAAAACATTACCTGTCTACCGCAATGGATAGGTTTAAAACCAGTCTAAATTGGTTTTAAACTGGTTTTATTTGGTCTAAATTGGTCATTTCGGACCCTGCCGGAAGGCCAGAGCCTCACTAGCCGAGATATATTTACTCTTCTCCTCCACTTGAGAGAAATGTGACACAAGGTCTTTTTTTAATGTGGGGAACCTGAGCGCGTACGCCCAGGTACTGGTCAAAACATTAACTACCCACCGCGGTGGATAGGTTTAAAACCGGTCTAAACTGGTCTTAAACTGGTCTTGTTCGGTCTGAATTGGTCATTTCAGTGCCCGATCACAACGACCACTTTGTGTAAACAATCCCGGATACGCTTGTCGGCAGAGAACGGTACCTGGGCATAGGCGCTGATGGTTGCCCACATTGAAAAAATACCTTGTGTTACACCTCTCTCAAGTGGAGAAGAAGAGTAAATATCTCTCGGCTCGGGGAGCTCCGGCCTACCGGCTGGGTTCGAAATAACCGAATAAGGCCAGTTTAATACCAGTTTAGACCGGTTTTGAACCTATCCACCGTGGTGGATAGGTATTGTTTTGACCAGTACCTGGGTGTACGCGCTCACGGTTCCCCACATTAAAAAAAGACCTTGTGTCACATCTCTCTCAAGAGGGGGAGAAGAGTAAATATCTCTCGGCGAGGGGTACTCCGTCCTTCCGGCTGGGTCCGAAATGACCAATTAAGACCGAATAAGACCAGTTTAAGACCAGTTTTTTAAATCTATCCACCGCGACAGAAGTATTTAGTTGAAGTAGACTTTAGAAGGAACTGGAAACCCAATCCTAAACAAGGAATAAATCTCTACTCCTATTCCAGAAACTTATCACCTTCTTTTGAAGTTATAAATACATAAATATTAAATAACATTTCAGAGTTTAGGCGGAGACTTTCGAAGTATATAGTTGAAGTTGACTTTAGAAGGAATTGGAAACCAAATCCTGAACAAGAAACAATAACTTTAATCATCTTCAAAACACCAGCAAGGTGTGTGACCCGGACGATTGTGTTTCTTAATACTTTCGGTTTCCCTATTCAAATGCGCCCTTCGATCTTGTTTCCACAGTTTCCGTCTTCTGTTAAAACAATTTCCAAATATTTCAATTTACATACTTGCCTGATTCTTTTTCAGTATATAAAAAGAAGCATACTTAAAGTTTCGTTATTGTTTTCACATTATAAAAACGGATTTCAGCGGTTCTTTTGTTACTTGCTTTGTGCCATTGCTCTTTCGTTTGAATTACAATTAAGTTCAGATCGTCACTGCAAAGAAAAATATTCATGCGGTTGTCACATTTGCATACAATTTCCATTTCTATCGATAAAAAAACTGGTCGCTTTACAATTACTGCTACTTTTAGGATCTGTTAATTTAGCGAGCAAAGACCTTGAAATGGGTCTATGTAAACTTCAGCGGGACTACAGTATTTACACTATTGTCCTCATCATGTGTACTCCATACTATCGGCCTTGTGCCACATCTAAGTGGTGCTTAGTAAAGCAACTATTGTCCTCGTCATTGTTGCCATTTGTACGATGTTTCGTTGTACGCTCCGGCCTTCTTCAGGTGCTAGGAATTTTGAACAACCCTTTATTACAATCACCGGGGTATATGAACTCCATTTTTTGCGTAATATAGCCTCTTCTGGTAGTAATGAGTTATCTCCCTCTAACCCTGTAAGTTACTCGTTTACTTTGAGTTAAGTCACCAACGTCGAGAACCACTGAGCCATGTGTCTTTAAGGACAAGAACGACTGAATTTTCGGGACTTATAAATCTTATGTTCAGTAACCCTTTTTTACCAGAGTTCATATTGCAATTTTTTTATGTTAATGGTTTTCTCTAGTATTTTTTAACCAGGGCTCACATTGCAATTTTGACACATTAATGATTTTCTCCGTATTACTGGTTCCCATATTGTGTTCATCTCTATGCTTTGTTAGCTTAGGAGATTTTTGTAGCCTAGCATATGTGCTGATTTCTTAAGTTTACGTAGTTTCCAGTGGCGTTCTCTGTCTATAAATTCAACTTCATCCTATTGGGGGCGGTAATCCCCTTTCTGCCTCCAGAGATGAATAATGTAAATACTGTAAATACTGTAAGTATTTTAGAAATATAGACAAATACTTCAGCGATACTGTTCAGTAAATGATACTGATGAACTGATACCGGACTTGGAGTGCCTTTTTTAAGAAAATATAGAAAATTACTACTTACTGGAATTAAATGATTATAAAGTCACTGACGTCTATTTCATGTGAGGACTGCAATTTTTGCTTTGAGCCATTATTCAGTAATAGAGTAGTAAACAATACCCGCAACACACAATATAATGGCTTACGGCCATATTAGGTTGAGACACCGGTTCCTGCATGACCACTCAAAGTTAGCAACCTCGAATCTGGTACTGTTAGCTTAGGCGTGCGGGTGGTGTAGTTTATTGGCTCGCAAGTGTTAATCAAAGGACCGACCTTCAATTCCGGTTGGGTTCGTTAAATTCACTTTTTGTTATCAATTCACCCCAAGCAAGACGATAATATCACTAAGACGCAAAGGAGTGAAAGAGAACGAAAAGACTTTAGAAGTAATCGGACACCTATCCCGGACAGGAAACAAATGATAAACCCTGTTCAAAAGACCGTGGAGGAATCTGAACAGGACGATAAGAGAATTTATGCGCAAATGCCTTTAGGAAAAGTATGAATCTACCTTTTCTCTCCCTAGTTATAAGATAATTAATAAACCTTGTATCCCTATATAATTGTCATCTCCAAAAAGAAGAAAACGTAAACCCAATAATAGTTTAATTCTAGAGTTTAGGTGGAATCGTTGGAAATATAGAGTTGAAGTAGATTTAGAAGGAACCGTAAACCCAACCCTAAACAGGAAACAAGGGATAAACCCCTACTCCTATTCAAAAGATCGGGTAAGTGTGTGAACCAGACAATAGGCGAACCCCTGCGCAAATACACTTGGAAAAGCATATATTGAAAGTATTGAACTTGCAAGTCTTTGAGTCAAGTCCCTGGATCTAACGAAAGTTTCTGCTACAGCAGTGGCGAACAAAAACTTATCATACCATGTCATATATGAAATGGCCTATCTATTAAGGCTAATATATATATATATATATATATATATATATATATATATATATATATATATATTATGTGTGTGTGTGTGTGTGTGTGTGTGTGTGTGTGTGTGTGTGTGTGTGTGTGTGACTAATATATTATGCTCTCATTACGATTGAGCTCTCTGGAGAGCTATATATATATATATATATATATATGTGTGTGTGTGTGTGTGTGTGTGTGTGTGTGTAGCCACACTGATGAGCTGTGATACAGCGAAACAGGCTTGTATGTGGATGACTAATATATTATGGTCTCATTACGATTGAGCTCTCTGGAGAAGAAAATTTTAAAAACAGTTTCCACTTCTGCTATATGCGTGACTCTTCAGAAATTAATTGAATTCTTTCGGTGAGTGGCGTGTGTAATACACTGCTTATATAAAACACGTCAAAATTTCCCTACTCCGACTGTCACTGAATCGGTCGAGTTTCGATCCCAGCCAGAAGCAAGTGGATGTGTCTAGTCACACTGATGAGCAGTAATAGAGCGAAACAAGCTTGTATGTTGATGACATATATATATATATATATATAAACATTAGCTGCTCTAGCATCTACGCATCGTTCATTCAGTAATGAATTAGAACACTCTCAGCTATTGGCCTATGAATACATGGTATATCACACGCTAAAAGTCTGACTCCTTCTACCGAACGCCCATAGCTCAGAGGTAGAATCGCCGACTGAAGCCAATTCAGTCGAGTTTCAATCTTGTGTAAAAAGCAATCGGATGTCTAACCGTACTGATGAACTGTGAAACAGATCTGTCTGCGGATGACTATATATATATATATATACTACCGGCCATAATTATTAGGCCATCCCAGTTTTTAAAAGAAATTATTTATTTCATACTATTTTTAGTATTTATTGCCAGGTGGATAATTCTAAATGAAAATAAAATAGTTCTTTTGTTATTATTATTTTGCAAAATTTTACAAGGCAAGGAAGCAAAGATGAACACGTCTGAATCACCCTACATTTTCTTCCTTCTTTCATTGATGAAACTGCAATATAGGTAATTATTAAACATTTATAAATTCATTTGATGCACATGTTATTGTGCAGTATTAACAATTATTCACTTGGCAATAAATACTAAAAAATAGTATGCAATGCATCACTTTTTTAAAACACTGGGGTTGCCTAATAATTATGGCTGGTAGTGTATATATGCATATTCATGAAGATCTGAACATGCCCAACATTCGTGCAAAATTTGTTTCCGAGGTGCTCAATGATGAACCCAAAGAAGATACGTTGATGACAGCTGGGAGATGGTTGGCGGTCAGTCCGGATCTACCTCTCTGTTACTTTTGGTTATTCCTCAAAGCAAACAGGTGCAGTCGTTGTGAAGCCACTGAGAAGAAGAAGGCGGCTGTGACAAGGGTCCTGTACACCTTCACTTACATGGGGCCTTCAAGGAACGATTAGATCACTACAGCAAGTGAGATGATCCTTCCTTAAGAACGTGGGAGTTTTTTACTTCTTTGAAATGAATAAATGTCTCTCTTGAAATGTATCAAAACTTCTTAAACACACCTCGCATATATACTGAAGACATATCTTCAGTAGACAATAAAGAACGTCATTACACTCTTTGATAATTGAAAATTTTAACGCGTTATTTTAATTTTAGTTTGTTCCCCAATCTGAAGAGGCAGTCGTTTTGTAGAAGTTCAGAAGATGAAGTGGGCTGTGACAAGGATCCTGTACATCTTCACTTTAAAAGGCTTACATTGGGGCGTCCGGAGTGGTTAGATCAATACAGCAATTAGACTGAAAGGAAAGGATCCTACTTTGAAGGATGTTACGTCGGGTAACAGAATTATCTGAAATAATACAAAACAACTTAATAGTATAAAAGTAGGTGTATTAACAGGAAAGAGAAGTATTTACAAGAGGTGAGGATTAGTAGAATATAGAACAAGGTAATTAGTATACAGTATCGTCGTAGAGACGTGATAGATTGACTAGTAGAACACTTCCGGTGCAATACCGGAAATACCCGCCTGACTCGCTCACTCGACTTCCCTCGTAGAGGTATAATCACTACTATTTTATATAGTGATTCGAATAGTCCATTTCCGTGGAAAGGTGGAGAGCGCCCCAACAAAGGAGATGATAGTTTATATTTCTTTGAAATGATTAAACGTCTCTTTTGAAAGGTTTCAAAACTTCTGAAATGCGCCTTGCATATATAGTGGGAACACAACTTCAGCGGATAGTAATGAAGAATATCATTTGGTAAATCAAGATCTTAATGCATTTTCTTTTCTTTTAGATTTTTTTCCAATTTGAAGAGGTGGTCGTTTTGTAAAGGACGAGAATATGAAGACGGCTGTGACAAGGGTCTTGCACAACTTCACTTTGAAAGACATACATACGGTCTTCCCGGAGTGGCTAGATCATTATAGCAAGTGCAGTGAAGTGAGAGGATACTACTTTGAAAGAGGTTAAAGTTTTGTACTTCTATGAAATTAATTGTCGATCCTGAAAAAGTGTGAAAATTCTCGAATACATTTCGTATTTAGTCAGCATCTTTTCCTTTTAAGTATGTTTCATTGAAAATGGACGACAAAAATGATTTAATCAATTTTTTATTGAGTTTTCCCAGCATTGTAACATTCTGGCATTTTTCAAGAATTAAAGAATGTAAAAATTGTCCATAGTTTTATTATTCCCAGCGCTTTCCGCAGTGCTTTAGCCGTTCTCAGAGGTGTTGGATTAGGTATATCATTCTTCATGATTGTACTACATAGTTTTACTGTGTGAAGTTCTTGTGGCAGAGTGATTGCTTGGAGAAGTCATGAGAAAACACACACACACACATATCTTAACTTATTCATCAATGGAACTCTGTGTGTGTGTGTGTGTGTGTGTGTGTGTGTGTGTGTGTGTGTGTGTGTGTTCGTTTCCTATAGACTCCGAAACGGCTGAACCGATTTTCTTGAAAATTTACACAGTTGTACTATAAGCGTCTGCGAGTGTTCTTAGCTAGGTTTTGTGTCGAGGTACACCCGATAAATATCGAAAATCGATAATCGAATAAATCGGGTTATAGAAGGAGTGGTCCGATTTTAATCAAATTTGATACACTCATGGACAAAGACATAAGAAACGATATTCAGAAGTTTCAAAGTTGCAGTTCTTACAATAGTGCAAAAAATCAATAATATATATAAACCAAGATGTTTGTGTTTGTGTGTTTATCTGCCGGAATGTCTGTATTTTTTCAGCCCTTTTATTTTAGTTTTTGCTTCAGGTTTGGCTCTAAGTAGAAATAATTGTAGTTCTTAGTCTCAGCCATGATACCATTTACTCAGAGAACTTATTTAGCCTTCAAAATTCTGTTTACGACGAAAAAAAACTTATCTGATATCAATACCAGGAAATCAAAATTTGACTTACATCAATTCATTTTCCTTTCAGTCTACGGTTTCGCTTTAACTGGAAACAACTATTGCTTTTTAGTCTTACGTGTCAACGTCCAAAGAGTCTGATCTCCAGGACTATGGATTAGTTTTAAAGTTTTCATTACACCCGAGCAACGCCTGGCTATACTGATAGTATATATATATATATATATATATATATATATATACACACTAGCGCCCATAATTATTAGGCCACCCCAGTTTTTAAAAGAAATGATGTATTTCATACTATTTTTAGTATTTATTGCCAAGTGGATAATTCTAAATAAAAATAGAATGGTTCTTTTGTTATTAATACTTTGCAAAATTTTACAAAGCAAGGAAGCAAAAATAAACTCGTCCGAATCACCCTAAATTTTCTTCAATCTTTCATTGATGAAACTGCAATATAGACAATTATTAAATATTTATAAATTCATTTGCTGCACATGTTATTGTGCAGTGGTGACAAAAGAACCATTCTGTTTTCATTTACAATTATTTACTTGGCAATAAATACTAAAAATTAGTATGAAATACATCATTTTTTAAACACTGAGGTGGCCTAATAATTATGGCCGGTAGTGTATATGCAAGCTCGCTCTGAAACAATTCTTTTGTGTTGACGGAGTTGGGCGTCAAAATTGAACATCACCCTCCCTATAATCCATACCCTGGTCTCTGTGATGCTTGGTTGTTTCCAAAGCTGGAGATATTTGGTGGTACTTGATTTGAAAGGGCATCTCGGCGTGGTGTAATGGTTAGCAAGCTCGTTTCGCGAGAACCATTATAACTGAGTAGTGAGTTCGATCCTCACTGGGTACCCCCTACTTTTGGCCGTGTGTCACGTCTAAGCTACGCTTAGAAAATCACCTTCCACCAGGGTTAGGCGCAGGACTAACAACCCTGCCCCATAAAAAACAGTTTGCTACGGAAACAGCAAAAACACTGCCCTACACACCATTGGGTGTAACGGAAAAGTTTATTTTTATTTTACTTCTTGTACGTGATATCAGTTCTTCAATACGGCTGTGAATGCTGGACAATATCATCGAAAATGAGGACAAAACTGGAAGCGGCCGAAATGTGGTTCTACAGAAGGATGCTACGGATATCGTGGACTGAGCATACAAGCAACGACGAGGTGTTAGAAAGAATGGCAACAAAAAGGAAATTGATGCTGAGCATCAGGAAGAGACAACTGAAGTTCCTGGGATATGCAATGAGGAAGGAGAGCCTGGAGAACCTGATACTGACTGGACAGATAGAAGGAAGGAGAGACAGAGAAAGGCAGCGGATAACATATTTGCAGGTGTCTGATCAGGTGGATGACGGAACGGGGGTTGCTAGGAGCAACAGGAGCAAACATACTAAGAGCCACAAGGGATAGGGAGACGTGGAGAGCCATGATCGCCTACGTCCTGAAGGGACAGGGCACATAGAAAAAGAAGAAGAAGAAGAAGAAGAAGCTGTGACAAGGGTCCTGAACACCTTCACTTTGGATAGCTTCCATGGAACTTTCCCGGAAAGGTTAGAGCGCTATAACAAGTACATTGAAATGAATGGATCCTTCTTTGGAGGAGATTAGAATTGTGTAAATCTTTGAAACTAATAAATGTCTCTCTTGAGAAAAAAAAAGTCTCAGAAACTCTGGAATTCACCTCGTACGCTCGTGTTTTAATAAAAGAAAGATGAGATTAAAAATTAAAAAAGACCTTTTATTATTTCAAGAAAATTCACTAATCCGACTACAGTGTTTGGAGCAACTGGCAATTATAAATCCTTTCGTCTTACATTGTCAATTCAATTATTATGTTTTTTGTTAGTTATTCAATAAAAATTAAGAAAGAAACAAATTGTAAGCGGGTTTTTTATAAAGTGAAACTGTTAACAGCTGTCGTCTGCAAGACTCTTTTTATTTAAATTTAACAAAGAGCTGCACGGACGCTAACGATTGATTACCATTGTATGAAAAAAAATTATTAAGGAATTAAACGAATTTGAATAAAAAATTAAATTTAATCTTCTTAAATTTTGTCCTTCTCTTAAAGCCATATTTATTATTTGCGTATTCAATTTTACAAACATCAAGATAAAAATATGGAATATGGATTATCATATTTTTTAATATTGTGTACATATCGCGTACAGTATATCTATTGCATTATTCAACCTGAACGTTCGACAAAAAAAGCCATTCAATTTATCTATCTGATATAAAGGACAGGAAACAATAAAAGTATTTAACACTGTTTACATTGTTCGAAATGATGTCCTCATATTTATTGGAACGATTTGTCGTTCCGAGGCGATATCCACTGCACCACAACGCACATCAACCCAGTAAAAAGTGTAAATAAAAGAAATACAGATAGAAAATAAAACTATGTTAACATTTTATTACAAGGAAAAATGCACACATGAAAAGTAATATTGTTAAGATTATATGAAACCTAAAAAAAAAAGACAAGATATTCTAGTGAAGTAAAATAAGAATGTTCTCACTTAAAATATTGCAGCAATTGAATTATTTTTAGCTGCAATATTTGAAGAATTTTTTAAATTTTTATTTCACTAGAATATCTTGTCCTTTACTTTTCCAGGTTTAATATCTTGTCCTGTTCTTTTCCAGCTTTAATATAATTTTAAGAATATTACTTTTCATTCCCCTTTTTTCCATGTAATCCATGATTCTTCCAGGCATTGCCATTAATTTAATATAAATTTATTGCTGAAAATTGCATTTAAAAATATTAAAAAGAAAAAAAGTTTATATGCAACTGATAAAAAAGCAATAAAAATTGATTATTTATAATTAATTTTGATAATCGAGTTTGATAAAATGATAAGTGATAAGCAAAGTTTGATTGACAAAAATGATAAAAGATATCATCAGAATTTAAATGTTGAAAACCGCATGCAAAAATATAAAACAGAAAGAAGTTATAAAGATTAATTATTAGTTAAAAAGATTCATTATTAGTTATAAAGATTCATTATTAGTTATAAAGATTTATTATTAGTTATAAAGATTCATTATTAGTTATAAAGATTCATTATTAGTTATAAAGTTTTATTATTAGTTATAAAGATTTATTATTAGTTATAAAGATTCATTATTAGTTATAAATATTTATTATTAGTTATAAAGATTCGTTATTAGTTATAAAGATTCATTATTAGTTATAAAGATTTATTATTAGTTATAAAGTTTTATTATTAGTTATAAAGATTTATTATTAGTTATAAAGATTCATTATTAGTTATAAAGTTTTATTATTAGTTATAAAGATTTATTATTAGTTATAAAGATTCATTATTAGTTATAAAGTTTTATTATTAGTTATAAAGATTTATTATTAGTTATAAAGATTCATTATTAGTTATAAAGTTTTATTATTAGTTATAAAGATTTATTATTAGTTATAAAGATTCATTATTAGTTATAAATATTTATTATTAGTTATAAAGATTTATTATTAGTTATAAATATTTATTATTAGTTATAAATATTTATTATTAGTTATAAATATTTATTATTAGTTATAAAGATTCATTATTAGTTATAAATATTTATTATTAGTTATAAAGATTTATTATTAGTTATAAAGATTCATTATTAGTTATAAAGATTCATTATTAGTTATAAAGTTTTATTATTAGTTATAAAGATTTATTATTAGTTATAAATATTTATTATTAGTTATAAAGATTTATTATTAGTTATAAAGATTCATTATTAGTTATAAATATTTATTATTAGTTATAAAGATTTATTATTAGTTATAAATATTTATTATTAGTTATAAAGATTTATTATTAGTTATAAATATTTATTATTAGTTATAAAGATTTATTATTAGTTATAAAGATTCATTATTAGTTATAAATATTTATTATTAGTTATAAAGATTCATTATTAGTTATAAAGATTCATTATTAGTTATAAAGATTTATTATTAGTTATAAAGTTTTATTATTAGTTATAAAGATTTATTATTAGTTATAAAGATTCATTATTAGTTATAAAGTTTTATTATTAGTTATAAAGATTTATTATTAGTTATAAAGATTCATTATTAGTTATAAAGTTTTATTATTAGTTATAAAGATTTATTATTAGTTATAAAGATTCATTATTAGTTATAAAGTTTTATTATTAGTTATAAAGATTCATTATTAGTTATAAATATTTATTATTAGTTATAAAGATTTATTATTAGTTATAAATATTTATTATTAGTTATAAAGATTTATTATTAGTTAAAAGATTCATTATTCGTTATAAAGATTCATTGTTAGTTATAAAGTTTTATTATTAGTTATAAATATTTATTATTAGTTATAAAGATTTATTATTAGTAGCGTTAGTCACTCACTTATGTACTTATGTAGTTAGTCTCCCTTTTTGGATTTCACATATTTTGATGTAACTATTTTTTTCTACTGAACCAAAATTCAATTTTTTTTTCGAAATGTAGCCAAGGAAGTGTCCTATCAAACTCTGTAAACCCTTTGAAATTTGGTTGAGAACTGAATTAGTTGTGAAGCTTGAAATTTGCTAGATTCACTCAATTTCAAACTTAAGAATATATTCAACCACTACAGGGGTTGAATGATTATAAACATTGGTTTCCTCTGAATCATTTCACCCCAAGCAAGGCGGAAACGCCACTGATGTGCAGGGGGCTACATAAATGTAAAAAGATTAATTAGAAAAGAGTGAGGAGTACAAACTAGTTAGAAAAGAACAATAGAAAGCTGAGAAAGCAGGTGCGATGACAGATACATAGGTGGAGAGAAAGGGAAGGTTATACGGGGGTGGGGAGAGAGAATCCTTTGAAATGTTTAGTTTTATCGATCTTCATCTAAAAATGTTGTTGTACAGTAATGATGGTCACATTCTTCTCCTTTTATGTCCCATATCCCTTCACAACGTAGGCGATCATGACCTTCCACGTCTCCATATCCCTGGTAGCTCTTAGCATGTTTTCTCCTGTTACTCCACCCAAACCCTGCTCTGCCATCCACCTGCACATGCCCTTCTAATATGTTATCTTCTGATTTACCCTGTCTCTCTTTTCCTCTATCTGACCCGTACGTATCAGATTCTCCGAGCCTTCCCTCCTCATCACCCCCCAAGAACTTCAGCTGTCTTTTCTTGGTGCTAAGTATTAATTTCCTTTTCGTTTCCATTCTTTCCAAAACCTCATCATTGCTCACATGCTCGATCCATGATATCCGCAGCATCCTTCTGTAGAACCACCAGACATATTAGCGTGCATTAAAAAAATCATCAGAATTTGTGTATTTTTGTTCATTAATTGTAACACTTTCTTCTTTGAAAGAAAAGAATACTGAACTTTTATGAGATCTCAATGCTCCTATATATCAGTGAAGGCTGGACAACCTTCTTACACCTGAAAAGAGACGATGCAACGGAGATGTGGTTCTACAGAAAGATGCTGAGGACACCATAGGATCGAACATGTGAACAACGATGAGGATTTGTCGAGAAAGAAAACAAAAAGAAAGCTCATACTTGACATCACGAAGAGGCAGTTGAAATTTCTGTGGGCATGAATTGAGGAAGGAGGGCCTCTAGTTTAAGTTTGAGTTTTGTTTGATGGCATATCAACCTCTGAGGGTTATTTAATGCCAAAAAGGTAGGGTTTTAAGATATTTTTTTTTAATGTTTGGTTAAAGTTAGAAGGTTGGTTTAGTCAGATTTTGATGAATATTTTTTATTATTATTATTTAGAAAACTGAAAATGTCTTCTAGTTTTGTATTCAAAAATGTATTATGACAATATTTTTTTCTTAGAAGGTTGGTTTAGTCAGATTTTGATGAATATTTTTTATCATTATTATTTAGAAAACTGAAAATGTCTTCTAGTTTTGTATTCAAAAATGTATTATGACAATATTTTTTTCTTTAAAAATGTATTGTTGGTAATATTTTTTATTCAAAATGTTTATTTTTCTATAAAAGTATATTTTTATACTTTCATTGTGTTTTGACCCCAGTTTGGGGGTTAACTAATTGCACATATTTGGGAAAGGTGCTACCACTCCGGGTCAGGGTGGACATGGGAACAACAGCAATTAAGAGGTGGTTCTATGCTCCTCACAACCTCCCAATCAGAGGCCTTGCTGCTGGATGTAGTTTACTGTCATGCTCAGGACCAGGAAGGTGACGTGAAGCTAACGGCCTGGGGCAGGAGATCCTGGTGTGCGGCACTTTTTAAAAGTGTCTGAAAACAATACCAGTCCTTGGGAGTGAAACTGTGTAAACAGAACTATTTGAAAGCCGTTGATAGTCGTGCTAGTACCAACTCGTCGTCGTCGTCGTCGTCGTCGTCGTCGTTGTGATCGAAGGTTTGAGTGCACTGGCCTTGTTAAGACTGTTGATCATACAAGAGAATGCGCTCTCTCCCGGAAACTAACTACGGAATACTTGCAATATAAACTACAGGTGGGCTAAATGGGTGTGGAATAGACATAAATGTGCCTGAGCATGCGTTTGCAAAATGGATTAGCTAGCTGCCCCAGGAGACTGGCATATTCGGACATGTGCTTCCAGACATTATATAGATATAATAGAATTTAGTGGAGAGTTTATTGTGGCCAAAAATGACTGACTTTTTTCTACAGATTTTCAACCCTTTGCAGATTATTTAAAGCAAGAAAATAATTTTAAACTGTATGAATTTTTTGAGATAAAAATGACTTAGTGATAAAAATATCAATATTGGAGGGAAGAGGTAGATTCATGCCTTTCCCAAGGATATTTGCGTGTAAATGAATATAACGAACCCAACTGAAACTGGAACTCGGCTTTCCGATTAACAAGTCCGAGTCATTATCCGTTGCACTATCCGCACACCCAACTTATTTTCCAAAGCGGTCACCCATCTAGGTACTGACCAAGCTCAACATTGCTTAACTTTGGTGATTGTACGGGAACCGGTGTTTCAATGTGATTTTTTTTTTTTTAATCATCTCACCCCAAGCAAGGCATTCCACTGCCACTATTGCGCATGGGGCTACATAGGGGAAGGTAAAGAGAAGGAGTGGATAGACATAGGGAATGTCAGGAGAAAGGTGACAGATGAGTAAAGATAGCGAGGATGAGGGTCGGGCAGATGGGAAGAGTGCTTGATAGAATGGGAGCAGGTTAGTGTGTTAGGAGGTGTCTATTGACCTTACATTTAAACTCCTGGAGATTGTAGCCGTCGGGGAAGCAATCGTTTGGAAGAGAATTCCACAGTCGGGAAGTGCGAGGAAAGAAACTGTTGGAGTAGAAGTTACGGCTGCATTTTATCGGTTTCACTGTAAAAGGGTGGGATCTAGTTGCTAATCTAGTATCTCGTGCAAATTCGTATTTAGGGGGCACCAGTGATCTAAGTTCATCGGAGCAGAAGCCGTGAAAGTATTTATAGAAGAGACACAGGGAAGCCACGTCTCGCCGGTGGGAGAGAGACTGCAGGCGGTCTGCCAAGTCGGTATCTATCACATTACAGACCCTCCTCTGAACCTTATCGAGAAGCCCGAGGAGAACAGCAGGGGCACCCGACCAGATATGGCAGCAGTATTCAATGCACGGGCGGATGGTAGATTTGTAAATGTGCAGGATAGATTTAGACGGAAAAAACTTCCGGGCCCTACACAGAGAACCGACTTTCATAGCAGCGGATTTAGCAATGGATTCGATATAGTCATTCCATTTGAGGTCCGCTGAAAGTGTGAGACCAAGGAGGCGTAGTGTTTTATTCTCTGGGAGGCAAGCCTGGTCCATGCTAATGGGAGGTAGGTGAGATTGTCGATGATGGTTAATTGACAGTAGCTTCGTTTTAGAAGCATTAAAATTTACTAGCCATTTCTTACCCCAGTCCAATATGGATTGGAGGTCTTTTTCAATCTCGGCTGCGAGTTTAGATTTGACGCCTACACCAGATTTTTGTTGGAGGCGAGAGTAAACTGTGGTGTCATCGGCGTACAAACCTATTTGGGTTCTTATGGAATCAGGGAGATCATTAATATATATCAGGAAGAGTGTAGGACCTAAGATGGAGCCTTGGGGGACACCTGCGTTTGTATGGTAGTTCTGAGAGGCATGTCCGTTTAATACCACTTTCATTGTGCGGTTAGAGAGGAATGACTGGATTAGTTCAAACAAATGTCCAGTTATACCATAGCTCCGCAGTTTACATAGAAGGCCAGCATGCCAAACTCTGTCGAACGCCTTAGATATATCCAATGCAACGGTTCGAGCTTCGCCATTCCTGTCGAGTGCCTGGTATATGTACTCGGTGATGGTCGTTAGCATATCAGCAGTAGACCTGGTGAAGCGGAAACCATATTGCTTGTCCGAGAGGAGCCTGTGTGCTGTGAGATGCTGAACCACCTCGGCGTTGATAATGGCTTCGAACACTTTGCCAAAGATCGGAAGAAGGCTGATAGGGCGGTAATTTGCAGGGTCAGAGGGTTTTGCAGGGTCAGAGGGTTCTCCAGTGTTTTTAAATATAGGAACTATAGAGGAAGATTTCCAACAGGCAGGAAAGCAGGAAGCAGATAGGCAGAGGTTGTAGAGCTTAGAAAGGATAGAGGAGAGTTCAGGGGCACATTTCTTTATGGTTGGGATTCCGTCACCACCGCTCGCTTTGTGAGGGTCAAGTTTTAAGATTATCTTAGAGACAAGCGAAGGTGTAATGTGGACATCATTCAATTGTGCCTCGGTTCTAGGTGAGAAGTCGGGTGTAAAAACTCCAGATGAGTCCAGACTCGAATTGTTCGAGAATCTGCGGGCAAAACATTCAGCCTTATCTGCTGGGGAGGTGAGGACCTCAAATTTGTTGATTAGCGGGGGTATTGTGGACTTGCTCTTGTTAAGTACTCTTTTACAGAGTCGCCAGTAGTCTTTAGAGCCGAATTTAGAGCATGCTATGCGTTGCTTCATTCTGGCAGCAAACAACATCTTAGCTTCGTTAAGTATCCTTTTACACTTATTACGAGCTGAAGTGAAAAGGCGCCTGTTTTGTTCCGACGCATAGTTACGATAGAGTCGGAAGAAATGATTCCGGTGAGCAATGGCAGCCGAGCAAGCGGGTGAGAACCATGGAGACGAATGAGATTTAAGCTGGAATTTCCTAGCAGGGATGAAGGCATCGATGCCAGCCTTAACCCAGGAGGAGACCTCGGATGCACATTCTTCGATGGGAAGACTAAAGACGTTGTTCCAAGGGATGTCACAGAGGAAGTCTCGGAACGAATCCCAGTCTGCTCTTTGATAGCAGTAGGATATTCTACTTGTCTGTGTTTCATGGGTCGGGCGGGAGTGGAGTGAAATATTGACGGACACTACAGTGTGGTCAGAGTTTCCAAGTGGGCAGAGTTGTCTGGTAGTGCAAGAGTCTGGGATGGAAGTGAAGCAGAGGTCTAGAAGTGAGTCCCTTCCGTTAGGGTTGTCGGAGAATCGCGTGGGGAAGTCCACTACTTGCGTAAGGGATTGGGTGATTGAAAAGTTCATGGTGTGGACACCAGCAGCGTCAGTGACAGCGTTCTTCAGCCACTTGGTGTGGTGGGCGTTAAAGTCACCAAACACGAATACATGGGCAGAGGGATGGGTAGAAATGGCTTTGTCAATATTGTCAGAAATGATGTCAAGTAACGAACAGTCAGGGGAGGAAGGAGAGCGGTAGAGAAAGAAGAGATAGCTAATCGAGCTGAGAAGTGAGAGGCGGAAGCACATGAAAGAATGATCTGGGGATTCAAAAGATGACACCCTAGCTAAAGGAAGGTGTTCGCTGACATAGACACCAAGCCCATGCATATGAACATTGGAGTCCTTCCTGAAGAGGGGAAGGTAGCCAGGAACGCAGAACTCAGATGAGGGGATAAAAGGGTTAAGATTACTTTCACATAGGGCTAATATATCAGGTGAGTTATTATGGAGGAAAGAATCTACGCTGGGGAAGTTGGTGCGGATGCCGCGTATGTTAGTGAAAGAGATGCAGACAGGTTTGGGCGTTTTCAAATGAGCTGGTTTAGTTTTGTTATTATGTTTGCTTTTTTCCATAGTAATTCAGTTAAGGAGTGGTCTTAGAATAGAATCAGTCGGTCAATCATTTGCAACTTGTGAAGGATGGAAACTGGCGCGGCCTAGAACATAATGTGGCCTCAGGGTTGCCCACCGAACGTTCATGCAGGGACGCCCGTCCATGCGCGATATGGCACTACAAGAACCCCGGTATTATTCAACTGTTGATCAGAGCAGCCTCTCAAGACGCTACGCAAAAGTTCGGGCTCCTAACTACCAGTCGGAAGCAGCAACCAGGAAACTGCCAACCCGGTACCCTCAGAATGTAAAGACGTTGCCACCATACTACGTAAATGCAAAGAGCTTCCAGCTGAACTAACACCAAGACCAGAGAAAGGGGATGAACCGGGAACCCCTTCCTAAACAAGAAACAAGGTGATCACCTCTAAACTCATTCAAAAGAAGGGGGTGGAGTGTGAGACCGGGCGATAGTAGAAACTATCTACTCCAATTTAAAAAAAAAAGAAGAAAAAAAAAAGAAACAAAGAAAAAGTGACTGAGGTTTACAAAGTTTTAACTTAGTAAAAGTCAAAAATACCCTTGAATAGCAAAATTATTTACACAAATTAAGTGACGAAAAAAAAAAAATCAAAGACGACCAAAAGACGAAAAAAAAAAATAAATAAGTAAATAAAATAATTTCCAAGAAATTTCACAAAAACAGACTGAAAAATGGACTGAATCCCGGTTGACTTACCACAAGCAGCTAACACTGTAAAGTTGATTTAATTCAATTTCTGAAGACAAAAATAGAAATTAAACCGTTTTTTACAGAATATAGTCGAGTTATGTTGCGTTCGCTTGCCAAACCGTTAAGAATTCAATCTCTCGAAGACAGAAATTTAAATCTTCTACAAGACAAAACTAATGGAAATAATTGAACCGTGATGCTATTTATCATTAGTCAATGATTTGGCTGTAAGCGTTTTGAAAATGAGACACATGGTTTGACTTGGGTCTAAGGAGCCACCTCAGAATGGAAACGAATCACTTCATGTGACTATGGCATCCAGTGGTTAAAGAAAGAAAAAAAGAAAGAGCGTTTCAGCCTTTTCTTTTTATACTGCTTCATACAACGGTATCTAGCAGGCATGGGGCAGATTTCCCTGGCAAACAAGATAAGATAATTATAAGTGACATCGCCGGTTCTTGCCGTGAAGGTTAGGACTGACGGAAACAAGGAATTTACTTCGTCCGAGCACTTTCCGTGAAAGTAACGATAGAGCAGCGAGGGTCTTGCCACGTCCCGCCTGCGAGAAAGAGAGAGACTGGAGGTTAGAAAATAATTCGTCGCCCACAAAAGGTAGGAGACGCTTTTGCCAGCATGACGTTTGTGTGTGTGTGTGTGTGTGTGTGTGTGTGTGTGTGTGTGTGTGTGTGTGTGTGTGTGTGTGTGCCATAAATGAACCGGTTAAAATCTAAAGCCTTGAGTGGTCAGTAAACACCCGAAAAAAATCTTGAGATGGCTCTGATAGCGATTTTAACAAACCTGAACAGAAGCAGTCAGGCCAACAAATAAGTAATATCACCTGCTACTACTTCAAGCTGGCAAAACAAGGGCTGGAGGTTAAGTTAAGATTAAGAAGCACAGAAAGGTCATTTAGGGAGCGTATTATCAACAGACCCAATCAATTCGAAACAATCAAACACTAAATAGTCAAAAATACGCCTTTGTCCTATTCTGTGTCAGATTATTCTTTTAGAAAACTTAAGTACTTAGAATTCCATGGACGGCTTGAGTAAGCAACGAGGAAGACTTAAAGAAAATGGTAACAAAAGAACACTTAAAACCCAGAATCAAAAAAAGACAGGTGAAATTCCATAGGTACCTTATGAGGTGGGATTGGAGAACTTAACAGTCACAGGGCATATTGAGGGTAAGTGTGATAGGGAAACACAGAGAAGCAACGATGTAACTAATTTGTAAATGGATGTCGAGATGGGGTACCCTTATCAAAAGCAGAAAACCTTCTAAGGGCAACAAGGAATCGGAGGTTTTGGTGAGCTATGAATTGCCGTCAGAAAGAATTGCTGAATCAGAAAGAGAAAGGTGAAATCTCTTGGACAAATACTGAGAAATTTATGTGTGTAAGTGTATCATAATGCTAGTTCACACATAAATTGAACAAACAAACGCTGCTTGACAATTCAAATGCACGTGAATTCTGCTTAACCAATGAAAGTCTGTTTGACAAATACAAGTCTTTTTACGCAAGAAAAATCAAACAATCCAAAAATAAAAATACCAAAATTTCTTTTCTCCAAATTTGAAAACTTTTAAATAAAGGCGAAACATGTTAGATATATTTCCTATTTGTACTTTATCATACATTCTGTAGGATTCCAATCGATATTTGATGTGTATTCGACCCCACTTATATATATATATATATATATATATATATATATATATATATATATATATATATATACTCTTGAAAAAATTCTTGGATATTCTACAAATCCATGGATAATAGATATTTTGCAGCTAAAACAGCCGCTCCTCAGACCCAAAACTATACAACAGTTATGGTTTTGGGTCTGAGGAGCGGCTGTTTTAGCTACGAAATATCTATTACCCATGGATTTGTAGAATATCCAAGAATTTTTCAAGATTATATTACACTGTTAAATGAATATAAAATTTAACATTGAGTTCTTTTGAGTTTGTCTCTATTACCTGACAAAAATACCAAATATTCTACGTTATATATATATATAGTCATCCGCAGACAGATCTGTTTCGCTGTATCACAGCTCATCAGTACAGTTAGACAGGGGAAAGTAGAATGTTTGTATTTGAGGTAATAGGTGAATAGGTAATAGGTGTGCTTGTATTTAAGGTAATAGTTGAAGTTTTGTGTGTTTTAAGGACAGTATATATAAAATTAATCTACTTATAGTTATTAGCCTTACTTCATAATTTAGTAAATCGATTACTTCTATGAAATTCTAAATTTTATTTAGAGAAAAATTTTATTTAGAGAAAAAAAATTATTTAGAGAAAAATTTCTAATACAAACATTCTACTTTCCCCCTACATTAAAGTCTACTTATTAAGCACTTATTACCTACGTTTATCTAGTACCTAAATAACCCTAACATTAAAATTTACCCTTTACATTAAATTTTACCACAAACGGTGATATAATCAAAATTTGAAAAATAATAGAAAAAAATCGGTTTCCAAACTGTGATCTAATTAGGATTTAAAATTTCATTGCAAAAATCGACTTCCTGAATCCAAAATTATGATTAAATATACAAATTTAGATTATTTACGAAAACCCTACTTATATACAATAAATTATTCTGTACTGAATACGCACCCCAACTTTAACCTGTTCCCATAAGAAATCCTAAAAGATATAGTCTAGTCACTAGAGATATATATAAATAAAACTTACACTCCCCACACCAAAATTATAAAGGTCAATCAGCAGTACTTGTTCCCTTACCAATAAACCTCCACCACATACACAATTGACTAGATATAAAAATAGAAATTTAAAATTTAAAATTTAACAGAAAAAACGGTTTCCAAGCTATGATTTAATTAATAATTAAAAATTAAAAATTTAATAGAAAAATATATTCCCTAAATCCAAAGTTAAGATTAAATATACAAACTTACATTAATTATAAAGACTCTACTTAAATAATTGGAGTAGATAGACTAAACTATCGCCCGGTTCACACTCCACCCATATCTATTGAACAGGTGAAGAGGCTCATCCCTTGTTCCTTGTTTAAGATGTGGTTTCCAGTTTTCTCTTTTCCAATCTTTTCACTCTTTTTTTTTTTTCAGTTGGAGTAGATAGACTAAACTATCACCCGGTTCACACTCCACCCACGTCTATTGAACAGGTGAAGAGGCTCATCCCTTGTTTCCTGTTTAAGATGTGGTTTCTGGTTTTCTCTTTTCCAATCTTTTCACTCTTTTCTTTTTTTTTTTTCAATTGGAGTAGATAGACTAAACTATCGCCCGGTTCACACTCCACCCACATCTATTGAACAGGTGAAGAGGCTCATCCCTTGTTTCCTGTTTAAGGATGCGGTTTCCGGTTTTCTCTTTTCTAATCTTCTCACTCTTATGTAGCCCCCTGCACATCAGTGGCGTTACCGCCTTGCTTGGGGTGATATGATTAAAAAATAAAAAATAAAAATAGCCGCGCCAACCACTACCGGCTCTTCTAAGAAATCCATAAGAATATAGTCTAGTCACTAGATAATAAAAATTTACAACTGTCTAGAAATCAAAAACTCTCATTAATCAACCACTTAAAAAACACCCTCTCCAAAAATTCCAACAGTCAGAGACTTATTCCCCTATCACTAACGCCCACCAACACCTCAAACTAAACTAAATAAACATAAGGAAGGAGGAGTTCTATTACTTTACACACCGCCTGATGAGACATTGAAGTTTCAATGTCGAAACAAACGTACCTTTGTAGCGGATATATATAGAATAATTATGTACATGTTCTATGGATACTAATAAACATACATGTACAATCAAGTACGCGCCCATCTACTTACTGACCAGGCTCGACGTTGTTTAACTTCGGTGATCGGACAAGAACCAGTGTTTCAACGTGACGTGACCGTAAGTCCCTAGCACTACCCGAACACCCAAGCTTACAGCACCTGGTATTCCCAAGCGGTTACCCATCTAGATATTGACCAGGCTCGACGTTTCTTAACTTTAATAATCGTACGAGAACCGCTTTTCAATGCAATATGGCCGCAAGCCTGTTAAACCTTCTGACGAGTGGGCCGAATGATTACGAAAATTTTCATTTCGAAAACTCTGAAGATGAGGCAGTGAATATTAAATCAATCATCTATGTGGCAAATGTTATTCATATTAGACCTATATATAAATCTTTTTCAAACTAATGGAAAATATTTTTTGTCTTTTCTTACTGTCCGGTATTTGTAAAATCCGCTATCTCCATGGTTTATCTATGAGATCTAATGACCGTCTATCTACTCAGATGACACCACCATCTACTCCCGCATCAATAAAAATCTGGCGAGGCGGACAAACATAACCTCGCTGCTGATCTCGAGAAGGACCTCCACTCAGTGGTAGATTGGGTTATAAGTGGCTCGTAAATTTCAATGCCTCTAAAACGACACTCCTATCCCAAGCAATCTCCTGCCACTTGCATGGACCAAGCAAGTCTCCCTGAAAGCAATAGACTGCGCTTCCTCGTCCTTACCCTTTCTTCCAACCTCAAGTGGAATCATTACATTGAATCAATAGCTAAATCCACTGATAGGAAGGTTGGGTCACTGTGTCGAGCCAGGAATTTTTTCTGTCTAAATCCATCTCGCACATATACAAATCAACCATCCGACCGTGCATGAAATACTGTTGCCATATCTGGTCAGGTGCCGCTGCTGTTCGTCTCAGTGTTCTCGACAGGCTCCAAAGGAGAATCTGTAATGTGATCGGTCCCGACCTGGCAGCTCGACTTCAGCCACTTTCTCCTCGGCGGGATGTGGCTTCCCTCTGTCTCTTCTATAAATATTTTCATGGCTTCTGCTTTGAGGAACTTAGGTTACTAGTGCCCCGTTCACAAGATTTACTCGGGCAACCAGACTGCCAACAAGGTCCCACCCATTTACAGTTAGATCAACCAAATGCAACCGACAATTCTACTCCATCAGCTTTTCTCGCGTTTCCCGCCAGTGGAACTCCCTTCCATATACTTGCTTTCCTGACGGCTACAACCTCCAGGAATTTAAATGCAAAGTCAATTCCCATCACTTATCCACTTAACTCCAGCCTTTTCCACATCACCCCGTGTATTTTGTTCTTTTCCTTTCTCTCTACCTTCGTAAATCTCCACTCCTGTGTTCACATCGTTCTCTTGCCATTGCTCTGACACCCCCTGTAACTGGTTCGTCTTTCTCTTCACTCTCCTCCTGCCTAAACTCTTATGTAGCCCCTTGCTCATCAGTGGCGGTACCGCATTGCTTAGGGTGAAACGATTAAAAGAAAAAGTACCTCATATTCCCAAGAGGCCACCTATCTACTTACCAGGCTTGACGTTGTTTAACTTCGGTGATCGGACGATAACCGGTGTTTCAACGTGACGTGACCGTAAGTCCCTAGCACTACCCGCACACCCAAGCTTACAGCACTTGGTATTCCCAAGCGGTTACCCATCTAGATATTGACCAGGCTCGACGTTTCTTAACTTTAATAATCGTACGAGAACCTGTTTTTCAATGCGATATGGCCTGCAAGCCTGCTTAAAATTTCTAGCGAGTGGACCGAATGATTATGAAAATTTTCATTACGAAAACTCTGGAGATGAGGCACTGAATATTAACCCTCTAGGGCCATTCGTATCATATTTGATACAGTATTTCCCTATAAGGAAACATTTGGTATTTCCCTATAAGGAAACATTTGGTATTCATTGAGTGAGCAGTCAGTACTGCTTTCATTTGAAATTTATAAAATATTTCTCTTAAAAAATTTTTCAGGAAAATGTTTCTTTCAAGGCTTGTTTTCATACTGTATCAAATATGATACGAATGGCCCTAGAGGGTTAATAATATAATATGATTAAGGCTTCTACTTGTCATAAAGTGGGGGATCAGTTCTATATTGTTATGAAGTAATAAACAGATCCCCCACTAATTACTACTTAACCCTCTAGGGCCATCCGTATCATATTTGATACAGTATTTCCCTATAAGGAAACATTTGGTATTTTCCTATAAGGAAACATTTGGTATTCATTGACTGAGCAGTCAGTACTGCTTTCATTTGAAATTTATAAAATATTTCTCTTAAAAAATTTTTCAGGAAAATGTTTCTTTCAAGGCTTGTTTTCATACTGTATCAAATATGATACGAATGGCCCTAGAGGGTTAATAATATAATATGATTAAGGCTTCTACTTGTCATAAAGTGGGGGATCAGTTCTATATTGTTATGAAGTAATAAACAGATCCCCCACTAATTACTACTTAACCCTCTAGGGCCATCCGTATCATATTTGATACAGTATTTCCCTATAAGGAAACATTTGGTATTTTCCTATAAGGAAACATTTGGTATTCATTGACTGAGCAGTCAGTACTGCTTTCATTTGAAATTTATAAAATATTTCTCTTAAAAAATTTTTCAGGAAAATGTTTCTTTCAAGGCTTGTTTTCATACTGTATCAAATATGATACGAATGGCCCTAGAGGGTTAATAATATAATATGATTAAGGCTTCTACTTGTCATAAAGTGGGGGATCAGTTCTCTATTGTTATGAAGTAATAAACAGATCCCCCACTAATTACTACTTAACCCTCTAGGGCCATTCGTATCATATTTGATACAGTATTTCCCTATAAGGAAACATTTGGTATTTCCCTATAAGGAAACATTTGGTATTCATTGACTGAGCAGTCAGTACTGCTTTCATTTGAAATTTATAAAATATTTCTCTTAAAAAATTTTTCAGGAAAATATTTCTTTCAAGGCTTGTTTTCATACTGTATCAAATATGATACGAATGGCCCTAGAGGGTTAAATCAATCATCTATGTGGCAAATGTTATTCATATTAATCCTATATATAAATCTTTTTCAACACCAATGGAAAATTATTTTTTGTCTTTTTTTACAGTCCGGTGTTTGTAAAATCCGCTGTCCATGGTTTATAAATATCTATAAAAATGTCCGTCTACAAACTAAAAATTTTCAGAATTGCTGGTCCATTTTTTTTTTTTTTTTTCATGAAATTTTATACGTGTTGTTATTTCGACACTTTTGCTGGTGATACGTTTCTGCTTTGGAGTTGATATTTAGAAGCTCTGAATTCCTGGTTTAATGTTACTGAAAAATTGAGTTTCACTGAAGAAAAGATTAAAACAAAAAGAAATAAAATAAAAGCAAAAAATGAAGATAACAGAAAAACGTTGACCTTTATTATTTTGCATCTGATAAAATTTCACTCGGGTGAATGAGCTAATCAACAGAAGAGCTAAATGATTATACCCGTGTCTTGTTTTGTCTTCATTGCTTATTTGCGAATGAATTCAGACAATTGGCAAACTTTAGATGTTGCCATGGAGTCATTTCAAATTGTACCAGCCAATTATAAATCAGAACAATTTTAGAAAAATCCATGACAAAGAGGAAAGATTTTTTTCGTGTGACGCGTTTCGTTCTTTATGACTTCATCGGAATAAAGTGATGTTAACGCTGGCGTGATTATACATTGGCATGAATAAGAGAGGGGATTTTCTAAGCTGCCGAAAGTATGTAATTATAGCGGGTTGCTTTTCTATTCTTTTCTGTTAGTAGTGGAGGGTCCGTTCTAGTGAAGGGTAGTTGTATACTATTGCAGGTTAACGGAATTTGACCTTGTTGTAGATAGCCCACTATAAGTCATAAAATGATTACAAATTAAAAAAGACAATTTGAGTAGAAAAATAACATTTTATATGTACACATATCAATTAACGTTTTTACAACTGAAGTAATACATGAAGTATTGGTCCAACGGAGGTTAAAATGTTCAGGGCAATAAAATGCTGAAAGAGAATTAATGCTTAGGAATTTGGGAGCATGTAAGTAAGGAATGTCTTTGATGTATTCGCTCCTTAGGTTAGTAAGTAGTTTTTGAGGCAGGGAAGAAGGAAAGAGTTAAGGTAAGCGAGTGTAGTAAGCCACTTGACTTGGGTCAAGGGAGATACTAATTACTCTCTTCTCCTTGAGTCGGTCTGCCTGGCGATGCTTTCTGTATCCGTTTTTTATATCTTTTTTTTGGATCACAGCAGCTCATTTGGGATTTCACACTTGTATTTGGTTCCGGGCTTCCCATTGGCTGATAAATAAAAGTCGCGTAGGCTCGCGAACTGGAAATTTAATACTTAATTAATTTTTAGCTTTCAACCGGAACATCTGCGCGGAGCCGGCGGCGCAGCGACGATTTTTGGTCATTTGCTTTTTGGTCGTGAAAGCGCAAACATCCGGTCCAACGCTTTTTGCTCGCTATCACCACATAATAATTCTAGCAAGGCAGGCTTGCTTATCCATTACACCACGTTGAAACGCGTATGAATGAGAGATAACGCTGAAATTTTAAATTTTAATTTAACTCTTTTTTTAATATGGTTTGAGTGTTGCTGATTTCATTTGTTTCTTTTTGTTAAGAGTTTTATCAATTTTATTATTAAATATTTTTTTAATTTGTCATAGATTTTCCTAAAATTGCTCTTGATATTTTGTTTTCGTATTGCTCTCTATAAAAAAAGAATAGCTTCCAATCTTTAAATGTTGCTCGAATCTATTCGAATGACATTAACTACTTATTTTTCACATTGCTCAAGAATTGTTAAAAGTGCATTTAAATTTCATTCAACTCATTATAGCTTGTGTGGCGATCCCACTGTAGTACATAATTTACAAACGTTAAAAAATCAGTAGCTAGGCAAAATGACTTCATTACGAATTTATAGAAACAAACATTAGTTTAAAAACTTCTAACAGGAGTGTACTATAGAAGAAAGATTTATTCTCCCATTTACGTTTGACTCTGTTACAGGAATTATTATATCCGTGATATAATAACGCCGTATTTCACGGACGGAACGGAAT
Organism: Ascarosepion bandense; assembly: GCA_037127315.1. NCBI lineage: Eukaryota > Metazoa > Mollusca > Cephalopoda > Sepiida > Sepiidae > Ascarosepion > Ascarosepion bandense. Next base: position 4,380,547 of record JBBBDQ010000762.1, on the reverse strand, counting down.
GGCTGAAAGGAAAAGGAATAACAAACATGCTTTATTCTCAGAGATAATTTTATACTACTAAGACATACACAAAACTATATATAAATATATACTCATATGTTCCCCACAGAGAAAAGTATATCATATATATCTACACAGCAAAGCAGAATGAAAGGAGAAACAAAAAGGAAAAGTATTAAATATAATATGTAGATACTCCTGTGTCTGGAGAAGCCATGTTTATAACTGCAGTTTCAAATGGAACTGATTCATCTATGTCACAAGCAATTACATATTCAGAGAAGGGGAAACAGCAAGTCTTGGGTTTTTTCCAAATTGAGGACTGCGAGCTGGAGCTTCATTCAGTATCTAGGAAAGATATATTCCCATAGAGAAACAGCGATATGCATATGTAAGCTGCTGGGGAGGCAGATGTAGCCCGGTTTATCTAAAGAAAGCAACCTTATAGTTTAACTTCTGTAAACGAACTGAAATTGACTGTCGCTCTCGAGGATATGGATGGGAAACATACCTCTCACTGTGAATGGCTTTAAATAAAATTAATTAATAAAAAGAATTATATTCGTTTTTAATTATAGTGGTATTTGTAAAATCAAAGGCATGTCTAGTTTTGTTCCTATGATTTACTGTATGAAGTGACGTCATTAAACGACTGCCACATGAATATCTTCACCAAAGGGAGATAAATACTTCAGTATCTCAACACACTCATCTTTCTAAGAAAAGACATTTAGAAATTAGACAGTCTTTACAGCTAGGAAATTTAAGAGAGCTAGTGGTTCTGTTGAGATTTATTACTGGTGGGCAACAACAGAAGTTATAATGATCACACTGATAGAAGACAGGAGGAAAGCTTCAGTTCCTTCAAGACAATGTAATAAAAGAAGGTGAGAAGAAAGGACTATCTACCAATTGTAAGAAAAGTGTGTAGTCATCAGCAGGGGCAGTTCAAAATACGAGCGACAAATTGAAGACGTCAAAATAAAAATAAAATGAAATTTATCAATGCCGGAAATGTTTTAACAAACAAGGGAAAATGTAGCAAAAACGTTCTGAAACAGTGAAAGATGCCTTTCAGAAACGAAACAAGATATTAGGAAACAGGAGTATATCATTTCAAACAAAGAATACAATGCTCAGTTGTTATATAATATGAATGGTTCACTATTCTGAATCCCTGCTTTCCAGTTTGATTTTCAAAAGTTTAAATGAAATGTCAACTATCTTCTTGTCCTTTTTTGGTTCTCTCTCCTTAATTTTGTTTTCTTTTTCTCGTATTATTATAAGTCCTATGCTAAGAGTTTCTTCACTCGCTTATGAAACTCTCTTCAGGCTTCTTGCTTCCTAGTCAAGTTTGATCTTCTAAAATTTAAATGCAATGCTAATCGTTATTTTCTGTCTTCTTAATTCCTGTTCTTTTTTTCTTCTCTCTCCTTAATTATGTTTTCTTTTTCTCATATTATTATAAGTCCTATGCTAACAGTTTCTTCTCTTGCTTGTTGAACTCTCTTTCGGCTTTTTGTTTCCCAGTCAACTTTGATCCAGTCAATGAAGAAGTGGTAAGGAAAATGGAAACAAAAAGGATACTTTTGCTTAGTATCAGAAAGAGACGGTTGAAATGTCTGGGACACATAAGGAGAAAAGTGGGCTCGAAAAATCTGACACTCTCTGGGTCTACTGAAGGCAGGAAAAAATAGCACGTAACCAACCCAAGAAGTTGGTTAAAATGGACAGCAGAACAGCGAGTGGGAAGGGAAATAAAAAAAATCACAAGAGTAACAAGAGATAGGAAGTTATGGGTAGGCATGATCGGTTACATTCTGAAGGGACAATGGATATAAAAGAAACCCCTAACGCTGCTGGCGCTGATCGTAAATGCAAAGCACTTGAGATACAAGCAGCTCTCACCATATTGAAAGCAAAGAAACGTTACGCATGTTCCATAAAAACGGCCACCAAACAGACCCCAGATTAACATTAAAAAGATTATCAGTATATTCCAGCAATAAGGGAATTTTCAATCACTAAAAAATGAGTTATGAAAGGGCACTGAAAATTAGTAGATATTATTTCAAGAAATGAAGTATAACGCACCCAGTATGGAGCAAAATCACTACCCAGCCATAACTGATCGAGCGAGACAAGGTTGCTAACAATTACACAATACTGAAGTACGCGAAATCGCTTAACTTATATATGAGTATAGATAGTTTTATCGCGTGCGCACACACACACACACACATATATATATATATATAGTACTGTGCAAAAGTATTGGGACAAGAACTATTTCATCTTTTATGAGGCATCAAAATAAAGTTTAAAATCACCCCTGTCCTAATACTTTTGCGCACTACCGGTAGTGCACAAAAGTATTACGACAGGGGTGATTTTCCTAAAAACCTCAATGAAATTCAAATACAGGGTGAAAAGCCAAGTTGCTAATAAATATTGATTATTTAAAACTATGTGTAAAAGAAATATATTAAAAAGAAGTTTTATTTAATTTTTTCTATTTTCTATTAAACAAGTTATTTTGAAGCTACTCATTATTCTATTATCCTTGGATATGACTGACTTTTTTCTGATCCCCCACTCTCGAATTGATAAATCTAATGTTACTTCGCAAGACACACATTGGGAACAAATACAAGCTGCTTGGCAGGAGATACCATTAGATACATTGAAGAAGCTTGTGATGTCAATGCCTGACAGAATGAAGGCTGTGATCAAAGCAAAAGGCTATTATACTAAATATTAAATTTATTTAGCAACAAAGATTTTTTCTTGTTAAAGCATTTGTTGAGTAAATCAAATAAAATTACTTTAATTAAATTGTTTATTTTCTGTCACTATGTCTCATAAAAGATAAAATAGTTCTTATCCTAATACTTTTGCATATTATAATATTGCATATTACTATATATATATATATATATATATATATATATATATATATATATATATGTGTGTGTGTGTGTGTGTATATAGTCATCCGCAGACAGATCTGTTTCGCAGCTCATCAGTACGGTTAGACTCCGATTGCTTTTAACCCAGGATTGAAACCCGACCGAATTGGCGTCAGTCGGCGATTCTACCTCTGGGCTATGGGCGCTCGGTAGAAGAAGGCAGACTTTTTATACGGAAATTAACGAAGATTAACGAAACTGGTTATAAACAAACGACAATTTGAAATGATTTGTTTAAATATTATTTTTGATCGATAGTCGTATTTAAGTATATATTCTGTTTATAATCAAACAGTCTTATATATTTATTTCTACCGGCCTGATTATTTACGATAAATTTTTGTTACGAAAAGGTGTATTTTTCGAAAATTGTGTTATAGCCTTAATTTGACTTTGTTTAGATTGATCGTCATTCGTAATCGAGAGGTCTAAGACGTACCAGATCACTCGGTGGCTTCCCCTATGTGGATAAGGGTCTCAGGTTCGAATTCTGTCGAATGTCTTTGAAAAACAGTAGCTACTCTAGCATTTACGCATCGTTCATTCAACAATGAATTATAACACTCTCGGCTATTGAGCATGTATAATTATAAAATACACGCTAAAAAGTCTGCCTCGTTCTACCGAGTGCTCATAGCTCAGAGTAGAATCGCCAACTGACGCCAATTCGGTCGGGTTTCAATCCTGGATAAAAAGCAATCGGATGTCTAACCGTACTGATGAGCTGTGATACAGCGAAACTGATCTGTCTGCGGATGACTACGCTCCCACACCCTGATTGAGCCCTCTGGAAGAATGGTAGAATTTGAAAAACAGTAGCTACTCTAGCATCTACGCATCGTTCATTCAACAATGAATTAGAACACTCTTAGCTATTGGGCGTGTATAATGATAATATACACGCTAAAAAGTCTGCCTCCTTCTACCGAGCGCCCATAGCTCAATCGCCAACTGACGCCAATTCGGTCGGGTTTCAGTCCTGGGTAAAAAGCAATCGGCTGTCTAACCGTACTGATGAGCTATGATACAGCGAAACAGGGTGACTAGAATATATATATATATATATATATATATATATATATATATATATATATATATATTACAAGAAAGTAGAAGAACACGTAGATTAAAACCCACTGTTCAAGCATTTACATTTATAAAGAGTGCTCGATACAGAGTAGAGCTTAATTTTGTTATTACAATGGTTTATAAAAGCATAATATCACTACACAAAAATGTTCATGTTTCAGAACCATACTGTTCTTGTTTTTTAATATATCACATGAAGAAGGACAGTATTGTTCCGAAATATAAACATTTTTGTGTAGTGATATTATGCTTTTAAAAACCATTCTAATAACAAAATTACAATATATATACATACATATGGAAGGTGTCTGTGTCTTTGTTTCAGCAATAATGCAATTTTCAATCATTAAAAATCTGGTTATGAAAGGAATTTAAATTTACAGATATTATTTCAAGAAATGAATTATGAATCACCATAACAAAAGCACCCAAGCTCTCATGTTCAATATATATATATATATATTAATGTATATTTGGGCAACAATCTTTCTTTTAAACATGTTTCGTTAAAAGCAACCAACAAAGAAGGTTTTATTGATTTTTTTATTTAATTTTTTCAGTATACTTACATATTTCCTTTTGGCTGCAAATAAGGAATGCAAAAATGGTTCATATTTTTTTTAACTTCCAAGCGCTTTCAACCGCTTCACTGGCCATTTTCATTATTATTTCATTATTATTTTTCCGAAGTTGTTATTTTATCCTCATGTTTTGGTTGTCTGTAGTATATATAAAACTGTTGAATGATCATTTCAACATGAAATCCCTAAGAGAGATTTCACATCTCATCGACATTATGTGGTAGTTGCCGATGAGATGTGAAATCTCTCTTAGGGATTTCATGTTGAAATGATCATTCAACAGTTTTAAACATCGAAATTTATTTTATTTTATAATTAGCTTTGTAATTTTAATTACATTGAGCTCTCCACCTGTCTCATTTTTTTAATATTAAAATATTAATTAGGATCAGGTTTTTGGGATTTACCTTCCTACTTTTCCGTTTGGATTAAAGTTATTTTAAAAAAATATATATATTTATATATATTCTAAGTGAAAGAAAACATAGATTACAAACAACTGTTCGTTGCATTTACTTTTATAAAAAGTGCTCAATACTGAGTAGAGCTTAATATTGTAATGTTGTTATTACAATATTTTATAAAAGCATCATATCACTACACAAATTTTTCTGTTTCAGAACAATACTGTTCTTCTTTGGTGATATTTTAAAGCAAATGGTGAAAATTATTTATTTTGGAAAATAATGTTCTGAAACATTAAATTTTTGTTTAGTCATATACAGTTAAACAAATAAGATGTAACCGTAAATTCTACTCCAACAGCTTCTTTTCTCGCGCTTCCCGCCTGTGGAACTCCCTTCCACAACTCTGCTTTCCCGACAGTTACAATCTCCAGGTGTTTAAATGTAGGGTCAATAGACACCTCCTATCACACTAACTCCCAACTATTCTCAGAGCACTCTCATCTACCCAACCCTCATTCTCGGTATCCTTACCCGCCTATTACCCACCCTCTGACATTTCCTATATTTAATCATCCTTTCTCCACTCTACGTAGCCCCCTGCTCAGTAGTGGCAGTGACATGTCTTGCTCGGGGTGAAACGCTTATAAAAAAAAAATACATTTAGAAATCATTGTAATAACAAAATTACAAAATTGTGTGTGTGTGTGTGCGTGTGTGCGCGTGTGTGTGTGTGTGTGCGTGCGTGCGTGTGCGTGTTTCTCTGTGTGTGTGTGTGTAAAACTCTCAAGTTCAATTTTCTGCCACTTTAATTAAGAAAGGCTGATGAAAAGGATGTGCGTTGTGGCGCAGTGGATATCGACTCGGAACGAGAAATCGGGGAACCGAGTTCAAATTCCACTTGAATTCCTTGCATTCACTTACGAGCAAATACCCTTGGGAAAGGTATTAATCCGTCTCTTCTCTCCAGTTATGGGTTAAATAACAGGACAGATTGGGTTCTATAGCCTTGGTCGGCAACCAGTCTACCGCAGAAAGCAATGGCAACCTACTGCGGGATGATCTTCTGCCCAGTCAGTCATGTCTCTTTCGAGACATGATCGCCCAAGCGTGTATCGTGCATGGCACTTAACTGACTGACTGATGAAAAGTACTTGGCTCGAACAACCTCCCCAAATCAGATTAAATCACCAGAATATCTTCATCTTTTAAGGCAAGCATTCCCTGCTAGTTAGCCTCTGAACTTTTCAACACTATCTTATAGAGAAAGGCCACGCCGGCATAAATACTTGTCATTAAAGATTTGATCAATAGAGGTAAATTCACAACATCATCCTATATCACTATCGTACAAACAAGTCGATACCATCAAACAAAAACTTGTAAACAACGGATTTTCTGTGTCATCGACAAATTAAAATAATCCTCAAGAAAGTCAACAATATGGAAAATTAATAAAAACAAACTATAAATAACTTGCAACCAAATATAAACAAAACGAAGCAAGTGATACACGTATCTCGAGTTAAATGGGACACTTCGATATGGTGTAAGCGTTAGCAAGGTCGTCTTGCTAGATCAATTACGACTAAACAGTGAATTCTATCCTCACTAGGTACACCACACTTTCGAATTTGTGCAGTGCTTAAAAATTCACCATATCTACGGTAAATTTTTGTTTTGTTCCCCGAAGGCCTTTACCCCTTCAAATCTTTCCAAAACATCCCTATTTCCGTGCAAATGTATATGTTGTTCTCAAATTGGTAGTTGTTTATTGAAGAAACCTACCTTTTTTCATTTTACAACTCACAACCCCCGTTCCATCCTCCACCTGATCAGGCCCCGCAAATATGTTATCCGCTGCCTTCCTCTGTCTCTTTTTCCTTCTATCTGGCCTGTTAGTATCAGGTTCTCCAAGCCCTCCTTCCTTATTGCATGTCCCAGGAACTTGTTGTCTGTTCCTGATGCTCACTATTAATTCCCTTTTCGTTGAAATTCTTTCCAAAACCTCATCGTTGCTCGCATGCTCGGTCCACGAAATCCACAGCATCTTTCTGTAGAACCACATTTCCACTGCTTCCAGTTTTGTCCTCATTTTCGATTATATTGTCCAGCATTCATTGCCGTATTGAAGAACTGACATCACATAGCAATCCAGCACTCTTTTCTTTGTTTCTAGTGAAATTTTTCTGTGTGTTACTCGACTTCTGAAACGCGTCCTTTGCCATGCCAATTCGCCTTCGAATCTCTGTGTCGCACTTTCTATCTTCTGTTGGAACACTTCCTAGGTATTTAAAATTTTGTACTGGCTTGATTCTGGTATCCCCCACCTGTATTTGGCATTTTGGGTTGCTCTTTTTGCTGATGACCATGCATTCAGTTTTCTTAAAGTTTATTTGTAGTCCTTTTTTGTCACTCTCCACAGCTATCTTCTGTAGGAGGCCTTGTAGTTTTCTTTCTGTGTCTGCAATCAACATTGTATCATCTGCATACCTTATGTTGTTCAAGTTCTGGCCTCCAATAACAAATCCTGGCGTGTCATCTAGGGTCCTCTTTTACAGTTAGATCAACCAAATGCGGCCGACAATTCTACTCCAACAGCTTCTTTTCTCGCACTTCCCACCAATGGAACTCCTTTCTGTATACTTGCTTTCCTGACAGCTACAACCTCCAGGAATTTAAATGCAATGTCAATTTCCATCTCTCATCCACTTGACTCCAGTCCTTTCTACATCACTCCTTATATCTTGTTCTTTTCCTTTATCTTTACCTTCACAACTGTCTTCACACCTATGTTCCCATCCTTTCTCTGACACCCCCCGTAACTGGTTCGTCTTTCTCTTCACTCTCCTCCTGCCTAAACTTTTACTCTCTTATGTAGCCCTCTCCACATCAGTGGCGGTACCGTCTTGCTTGGGAGTGGAACGATAAAGAGAATCTCTAATTGAATGCGATAAATATATAACAATAATAATAAACAATGTGCAAACACAATGAAAAATATGTAAACAAACACTGGTATGAACATCACCCGGCACCGATTACAGAAAAAGAAGTTGGCACCATTCTATGGGATTACGCTATCCACACAGACAGAAAAATTGAAGCAAATTGGCCGGATATTATTGTTAAAAACCAGAAAGAAAAAAACTTGCCTATTAATTGATATGGCTTGCCCAGCAGATTGTAGCAACCAAGGGATTCGAAAAACAGTCAAAATACTTGAAAATTGAAATACAAAAATGTAGAAATGGAAAACAAGAATCGTACTAGAATCGTGGGTGCACATTGAATGATCAAAAATGGAACAAAACAACACATTGAAAGACTCCCTGAAAATCTCAACTTAAGAGATATACAAAAAAATTGTCTTATTAAGTACAGCCCACACACTAAACAGAACTTTGTCTATGTAACGCTAGAGATGTTAGGGGAGATAGAAAAAAACATGAAATGGAGCCATAACAACACACCACGACCTACCTTAGGTCTTCCCCGCAGACTTGGTAGGTAATGCAACCATAGCAGAAATCGAATTATGATGAAAAATGACATAACAATAATAATAATAATTTACTCTAAAAACCTTATTCAGGGGAAGAAAGGGAATAAAGAGAGAGGATGACCATCCTGATGCTTGGGTGCGAGCTTGTGCCGACAACATAAGTATATATATATATATATATATATATATATATATATATATATATATATGCAAATCATCCTTCCTGGAGTAGGACCATACGAGGAGGTTGGTAGACTTTTGAATTTCAAACGCCAACCTGAAAAGTATCTGCAACTTGCAGCCAGGAGGACCTGACTCGCCTAGCCGCCTACACCGCCAACACTCCTCTGTGACTCTTGTTCACAATTCTTCTTCACAGCCATCTCCGTTATTGCCACCAGAAGGGAGAAAGGGAATAAGGAGACAGGTGACAATTCCGATGCTCGGAAGAGAGCGGGTATCGACGACATGGGTATATATCTGCAAATCGGCCTTCCTGCCGCAGGGACATCCGATGGGGTGCTGAGACTTTCGAGTTCAACCACCAACATGAAGAAAATCTGCGACGTTCTTCCAGGAGGGCCAGACTCGCCTAGCCGCGTCCACCTGTTTGCCCCTGCTCACGACTGTTCAGGAGTAGGCTAGGGATTCACAGCCATCTCCGTTACGGCCACCAGAGAGAAGAAAAAGAATAAGGAAACAGGATGACGATCCCGAAGCTCGAATGAGAGCAGGTGCTGATTCTAATTATATATAAAAAAAAAATAGACATCTGCTCTTGTTAACATTAACAACTTACTTTTTTTCGTCAATGCGCCATTTCCTTTCAGGACATTAGCGATCATGGCTATCCATAATTTCCTATCCTTCTCAGCTCTTAGTAAATATATATATATATATATATATATATATATATATATATATATATCCTAAACTTTGTTATATTTACCTAAGTCTCCCCACTGAGAGTGGATGGAACACACGGTCAGGTTTATTGTAGGGAACCCGAACGTGTACACTCTGGCCAGGTACAAAAATTCCCCAGTCCCCGCAACCGTCGGTTGCACTGGTATCGGTAGCGACTACTGATCCCAACTCTCTATTGAAATGGGAGTGCAGCCTCGAGGAGTAGTTCCTCGAGTTGTCTCCGGCCTTCGGGCTGGGGTCACCAAATTAAGACCGAATAAGACCAGGTAATGTTTTGACCAGTACCTGGACGTACGCGCTCAGGTTCCCCGCGTAAAAAAAAGACCTTGTGTCACATCTCTCTCAAGTGAGGGAGAAGGGTAAATATTACAGTTCCCCGAGACCGGGTACCTCGCAGTATTTATTTTCCGTAGCTGGCTCTTTGTACAAACAGCAGCAGCAGTAACAGTTCACAGCCAAAACAACAACCAAACCAGCCGTTGACACGGCCATCAACAGCAGAAGCAACAGCCGTGACCAGCTGTTGACATGGCCATCAACAGCAGTCTCAACAACAACAACAGCCACTAGCTCGTCATCATCATCTTCAAAACTTGCTACTCCAACTAGATCCAACCAACAGACTGTCTCCGAGCGCATACTCACACAGACCCTAAGTCTTAATCCGCTGCGAAACTAATGACTTCCAGTACAACCAATCAGGATATTTAAAATACTAAAGCTTCTTGTCATTTTTGTCCTTGTCACTTTGATTTTGCCATTAATAAATTTGACATAAATCTAATCTCGTTTTTCTCGTTATTCTTGCCTTTGCTGTGTTATTACCCCATTTTTAATGTTTACAGGGGGTCGTCTACTAGACACCGGTCATCTCCCCTAGAAACACTCACTGCTATCTATCTACGAAAACTCTTTCCAAATTGTCACTGATGATTTACTTAACAGAAAAATATATTTTAGTTTCTTTTTTCGTGACATTAGACCTTTAAATAACACATAGGCTAATAATAAGAATTCCCATAAGAAAAGTATCTGTGAATATTTTTTTTTTATTTTGTTATTTTTTTTTTTTTTGTGGGGGAGATTAATTTCTAGGAACAAGGAAGGACATTTTGAAAATAAGATGCTTCCACTTTATCATAAATCTTTCAAACTCTTTGTACCTCGAAAAAATAAATGTTCCTAGCTGTGTGTTTTTTCTTTTGTTTCTATTTTTTTATTTTTTATTTTTTTTATCTTCCTCTCCCAACACAGAAGAAAATGTAGTTCGACTTACTCTTTAAGCGACCCGAAAGTTATTTTTAGGGTCAGATCTTGTTGTCAACGGCGAGACTTTAAATGTTACCAAGGGCTTCGCTTACCTTTTGATATCGCTCAATCCTAACAAAATTATTTTGCAAAGTCGTTTATACGTTGAATTTACTATTAAAAAAAGTAATAAAATATTTTAAGTTTTAAAAGTTTCTTAAGATTTCGAATAAACATGGTTGATTTTATTTTAAATAATAAATAAATAGTTATTTTAAAATTTTAAATAACTATTTATTTATTATTTAAAATAAAATCAACCATGTTTATCCGAAATCTTAAATTAAATTAAAGTTATAATAATAAATTATAATCTTAAATTTTAAATTAAAATGTTTAGAATTTTGCCTCGTATAATATAAACCCTTTTCCTAGTTCAAAATTATTTTGTTCTCTGATTTTTCGTAAATTGTAGCGAAAACTGTGTCTTTAAAAATGTTTACCTAGAAAAAGCCATTTTAAATTTCAGTTTCAAAAGAGAGCGATTTTTAAATCCTCATAAGTAAAAAAATGTATTAAGAAATTATCTGGAACATGTTTAATTTTTATAGTACAGTTACTAAACTTAGTAAATAACAACCTTTTATTTGAAATATGAACTAAAAACAAGGGTTCAGAAGTATACAGAATGATTAACTAAAAAAAAAAAGTAAGATAGGCAAAGACTATAGCTGGAGTAAATAAGAAAAAAAAGCATTCAACATTCAACAAGTACAATTTATTTGAGCTTTCTTTGACATAATTTTTTTTTTATCTTAATCGATACAAAAATAGTTTCACGTATTTTTATTAATTTATTTATTACATTAAACGCATTTTAATATTATTTAACCGTTTAAAACACCTTTTTCAAAAGTAAAATATTACCGAACTAATTACTTGAAATAAGTGGTTGCGCGCGCAGGCATAAATACGAACGGCATAGAAATAAAGAGTAGTAAAGGTAGTTATGAGGTTGTCAGTGCTCTTTATTTTATGTATCTGTCTTTCTCGTCTTTTTTGTCCTCTTCCACCACCAAGCCGGTTTACAGCGAAATGTAGTATCAATCCGCACAACTCATTAACATATTTATTAATATGGATGCGTAAGGTAGTCGTTCACGACGTATATATTTTCTACTGCTAGGTTTTAAAAAATTTCTTGTTTCTTTCCCTGGGACAATTTCAAGTGTTTATTTATTTGATAAAAAAAGCAAAATCATCCTTTATATTTCGTTGGATACTACATTAAGGAGGATTACGAAATAGTAAAGTCTTCTTTATTGATTTTTGTCTCTTAAAAAGGTAAGTTGTGGAAAATGTGTTTGTTTTTGCACTTTTTTCTTTCTTTCTTTCTCTCTCAGGTGCGCTCTCTAATTTATTAGAGAGGTGTATTTTTTTAATTTTGTTTTCCATTATCAAGAATTTCGATTTTTAAATAAATATTATATTTATTTAATTGCATTTAGGAACTTTTTGATAGTATAACGCAACTTATTCTTTTAATTTTTGAATCTGCAAATAAATAAACAAAAAAAAGTATAGTGGCCCTGATTGTTCCTTTCCTGACATTGACAGTTGTTAAAAATTGAAATTTTATTTTAAAGATAAACTAAAAAACTTTCTTTTAAAGTAGTTTAAATTAAATAACTTGTTCTTTGTTTAAGAAAAAATATCGGTAAATTTTTGTTTAAAACTTATTAGTTAAATTTAATTAATTAATCGTTGCATTGATTTCGGTCAACATATTTTTTTACCTGTCCCAGAGAGGTGTGGCCATTGGTACTTAATTTCGTCTTGCGTCGAATCGGCAAACTCTTCCAAACTTTATATATTTTGTTTTTTAATATTTTAAGAATTAAAAATTGTTTTGTTTGTGTTTTACAGTTGTTACTTTTATTTTATTTATTAAAAAACACTGACAGTAGGAAATGTCAAAACAACTTTTAAAAGTTTTATATATTTTATTAAACATTGGAACAAGTTTTCGGACTTTGATATTTTTTTTTATAAATCACAAAAAAACAAAACATCGTATGAAAAGCAATATTTCACGACTTGAAATATTCAACTATTTTAATTTTTTTTTTCTTAATTTATTCATAAAGATTTTTTAAATTTGTTTTTAACCATTTCTTTTGTTTGATAATTCCGAAGTGTGGCATAATTCGGTAGCAAAGCCAAATGAACCTGGGTCTGCGGTGGTGGGAGGTGAATACAGGAAGATTGACACTTGGACTTGACAGTCAAGAAGGGAATGGGTGGGGGAAGTGTTTGCGTGCCTTGAAAACGAGCATTGAAATGTTTGGCTTTTAGTTTTTATCTGATTAAAAACTCACACTCGCCTGTACGAAAAGAAAAACAAAACTATAAGCAATGTTTTAAAGAAACAAAGTAGATTTGAAACTTTAGGAAATTAAGGTCTTACCATTTTTTTTTTTTTTTTTTTTAATCCTGATTGTCCTACATCGAAGCTGAACAATTCTTGATTTTTTTTTTTTTTTTTTAAGTTAATTTGGTCGTCAGTGTTTAAGAATTTTTTTGTTGTTTTTAATTCACTACCAAAACAAACATACGTCGTTTCTCACACTCAATTAAATTTTACTATCCAAGAGAAAACTACATAGTAATTTACATTTTTTTTTTCTTTTTTTTTTTTTAGCAAAAAGAGAATTAAAAAAATAGAATGCATTTTTTTTATATATATATTTCATACTCAGAGGAAAACTAAACTGTTTACTGAACAAACGTATTTTTATTTAATTTATTTTTTAATTTTTAAAAGTGGAGGAATCAAGAAAAAAGATCAGCAGGTTTTAAAACCTCGACTAAGTTTTATTTTCTTTGTAAAGTCAATAAGTAAAACGATACTAGTTATTTCTTTAGGATAAAAAATTTACTGTTTTCATTTGGATCTCATTCTGAAATTCCAAGACAAAAACTAAAACTAAAAGATTCTCGGATATTGGCGAAATAACCGATCTTCTAGAAATCTAGTTTATTTACCTTGTACTTCTCACCTTACGAAGGTAAAAAGTAAAAACTTTCCAACTGTATAAGTGTACTAACTTACTTGAAGTGACTATATTGATTGTTGTTGTTGAAATGGAAGGTGTTCGTTCAGGATCTATTCTAGCTATTTACGTTTTCTTTTGTTTTTTTTTCTTAAAGTTCGTAATCGATACCGAAGTCGACACATTAGGCAACTTTTCTTCCAACGACAATTTTTTTCTTTTTTCAAATCGATCTTTGTAATCAGGTGAGATTACAATCATTACATTTTTTACACAAGGACTTAGTTTTTAATCTACTCTTTTACTATTGCTTGCTTATGCTTAAAGCTCATAAAAAAAAAAGGCCTTATAGTAATTTCGACTTTGTCTCACTTTTTTAATGAAATGTTTTTTTACTTTCAAAATAAAAGAATTCACTAAATTCGTGTATGAGTGACTGAAAAAATATAATGAAAATAAAACACTAGCTGTTTATTTATTTATTTATTTTTATTTATTTTTGTAGGTCATACATTTTTGGGGGATTGGCCTCTTTAATGTCCACCTTAAGTATTGACACAAAAACACTACTTTCCCGGTATCTTTTTTTTTTTTTTGTTTTTTTTTTTGTTTTTCGTTTCAGGTGTTGTGAGAAAGAAGGTCCTTGTTAAATTAACTTTAAAAAGTTCATAGTTTTCTATGCTTCTAAAATTTTAAGACCTCGTTCTTTTTGTTTGGTTTTCTTTTTTTCTCCCCCCCCCAAACTTATTGTGATGACTGAGGAGGCACTTATAGCCTGGGACTCTTTAAAAATAAGACGGAGTATTACTAATAGTGCGTAAGTGAATGACAATATGCACATGTAAGTCGCTGAAAAGTTCACGGCTCGGCCCTCTTCACCCAGACTACCTAATTTTGAGAAGAGGTTCGAACCGCGGATCTACCAGCAGCAACCTTTTTAATAAGAAATATTGACTAATTTCTTTTAGTACTGACCTCTGACCTGACCTAGTTGATGACAGTTTTTAACTTTTTTCTCTTCAACGTTTTCAACTTTACAAGCAATTAAATCTTTTCACATCTCCATAAATTGGGCATGATGTCAAAATTTTTTTAAAAATCCTGTTATTAAATGCGTGTGTCTCTAAATAAAATGTACTGCTTACCGGCCAATTACATCCTGTTTTCCTTTCTTTTTTTTTTTTTTTTCTTTCCTTTCTCCGCGCAGCCCATGTGGGTGTGCAAGAGGCGTAGCTCGTCTAGTAACCGTTTGCTATCTAATCAAAGCAAACGTTTTCTTGTTTAAACTCGAGTTTGATTTGAATTGAATAGAATCCCGAGTTCTCCGGCATATACTTTTTTTAAAAAAAATGCTCAGTACAACACAGATCGTCAGACTCAGAGCATTGTTTTTATTTCCGTCTCCCCATCTCCATCTTCCGCTCTCTCTCTCTTCCTCTCTATCTCTCTCTTCTTCTTCTCTATCTCTTCTTCTTCCTCTCTGTCTCTTCTTCTTCCTCTCTGTCTCTTCTTCTTCCTCTCTATCTCTTCTTCTTCTTCCTCTCTATCTCTTCTTCTCCTTCCTCTCTATCTCTTCTTCTCCTTCCTCTCTATCTCTTCTTCTTCTTCCTCTCTATCTCTTCTTCTCCTTCCTCTCTATCTCTTCTTCTCCTTCCTCTCTATCTCTTCTTCTCCTTCCTCTCTATCTCTTCTTCTCCTTCCTCTCTATCTCTTCTTCTCCTTCCTCTCTATCTCTTCTTCTCCTTCCTCTCTCTATCTCTTCTTCTCCTTCCTCTCTATCTATCATTGTCCTAGACGGACAATGATTTTAAGAAAAAAAAGTTAAAAGCATGGACTAGGTAATTCTTTAAAATGCAGTCTATATATTATTTTAAAAAGTGGTATCTGATGGCCGTCACACAATCTGTTTAACTTTGCATGTGTGTCGTGTTTGCATAACTGACATGAGGTATAAATGTATTGTACGCACATGCATATGCGCTCACAATCTGAATGAGATTCGAATAAAATACATTCCCCGCTTGCTCAGTCGTGATATACCCAACACTGTACAGTAGATTCATAAGTTATAAACAAGAAAAACAGTAACGCTTATTCACTTTTTGTTTTAGTTTTTATTTAATATTTTAGAAATTTTTCGGTAACAAGTTTTTCATTTTTTTTTTTTTTCATTTTTTCATTAAATTAAGATTACTATTCACACACTGGAATTCGATTCTCTATGCTGACTGTTTGCGCGCTGAAGAACTTTAGGGTCTGGTGTGCAAGACTTCCAATTGATCTCGGCTCGGGGAGTCGAGTTCGAACTCCAGTTAAATTCATTGCATTTACTTACGCGCAAATACCCTTGGGAAAGGTATTAATCCGTCTATTCCTTCCAGTTATGGGTTAAATAACAGGACAGATTGGGTTCTATAGCCTTGGCTGACAACCAGTCTACCGCAGAAAGCAACCTACTGCAGGATAATCTTCTGCCCAGTCAGTCATGTCTCTTTCGAGACATGATCGCCCAAGCCTGTATCACGTAGGGCACTTAACTGACTGATTCACACACGCAAACCTACATAAACACGCAATTTGAATGAAATTGTAAATGGGTATCTAGGTGACGTGGTTTAATTTCCTTTTTAGTCTAGTAAACAACCTTTGGGTAACAGGAAAATAGTCTAAGCCAAAATATGCGGTCCTTTGAAGTTATTTTTTATGAATCTAGTATTTAACTGAATATCAGGATGGAAAATGTGACATTGATATCCGAAGTCGTATTGGCATATCTGGTCCGGTGCTCCTGCTATTCATATCTCGGTACGTGAAAAAAATTCCAAATTTTGCAATGTATTCGATCCTGACTTAGCATCTCAACTTCACTCACTTTCTCGCCGACATGACATGGCTTTCCTCTGACCTTTCTACAAATATTTTGATGGCAACAACTGCTCTGACGAGCTTTTTTTCAAGGTGCTCTAACTGCATGGATTTAAGTGTGTCACTAGATTAACATCTATGTCCAAGTCATTTATTGATGAAATAGCTAAATATAACCGTCACTTCTCAACAATTTATCTCGCATTTCCCGCCTGTGGAACTCCCTTCCATTTACTTGCTTCCCTGATAACTACAAGCTTCAAAAACTTAGATGGCGATTGACGTTGCATTTATCTTGAATCCAGTTCATCTTTTGTCCTTTCCGCAATCCTCCATATACTCGGAGGTCCTGGGTATGACCGTAAATTGCATCTGACAGTAAGGCCTCTGATTGGGAGGTTGTGAGGAGCATGGAACCACCTCTTAATTGCTGTTGTTCCCATGTCCACCCTGACCCTGAGTGGTAGCACTTGTTAGGGTCCCAAATATGGGCAAATAGTTAAGACCCAAACTGGGGTCAAAACACTATGAAAGTATGAAAATAGACTTTTATAGAAAAATACATATTTTTGAAGGAAAAAAAATTCTCAGCAAAACATTTTTGAATACAAAACTAGAAGACATTTTCAGTTTTCTGAAATAAAAGAAAAACAAAAAGGTCATTAAAATCTAACTAAATCAATCTTCTCACTATAACTGACATTTAAAAAAAAAACAAACTTAAAACCTGCCTTTTTGGCATTAAATAACCCACAGAGATGTTGATATGCCGTTAAACAAAACTCAAACTCCCTATACTAGGTGTTTTCACTCCCTGTAACCTCCTGTGTACTTGTGGCATTCCCGGCTTGCTTGGGATGAAATGATTTTACAATGCCTTTTTTGTACAATTCTACCAAAATTACTACCTTTATCCCATAAAGTAGTTACATTTGTATACACATTTCATTCGCTAAATAATGTACCAATTATTATGGGACAGAATTGTATCTTACATTTAACTTGGCTAGATATTCACTCACCCAATCATCCTGACACCATAACGACACCTTCTCAATCACCATTTCTATTCAGTCAGTTAAGTGCCATACACGATACACTCTTGGGCGATCATGTCTCGAAAGAGACTTGACCGACTGGACAGAAGGTTCTTCCGCAGTAGGTTGCCATTACTTTCTGCAGTAGACTGGTTGCCGACCAGTTCTATAGAATCCAATCTGCCCTGATGTTTAACCTATAACTGGGTAGAGAAACGACATAATACTTTTCCCAAGAGTATTTACGCATGAGTGAATGTAATAAATTCGACTGGAATTCGAACTTGGTTCTCCGATTTCTCGTTCCGAGACGGTATTCACTGCACCACAACGCGCATACAGTCGCCAAAATGTCCAAATTTATCTATGAATTCTTAGTCGCTATATGTACAGGGTGCGATGAAAAAACTGTCGTCAAAATTACTGCTAGGGAGATCAGGTCATTGTGTGGAGCCAGGAATTTTTTATCATTACATAATGAGGAAAACCTTCTGGCTCCACACAATGACCCAATCTCTCTAGCTGTAGCTATTGATTCGGTGTAGTCGTTCCACTTGAGGTCGGCTGAGAGTGAAGCCGAGGAGGCGCAGTTTATTACTTACGACTGAGTAGCGCGTTTGACTTTCGCTGTGCACACCATACTTCTGGCTTTGTGCCACATCTAAGCTTAGAAAATCATTACGTCGAAGTATCCGGCGAGCATAGTGTGCAGAATATTGTCCCCTATTAATAGAAAGAATCCACTGTAAACCCCCTCCCCCCGCCCCAACAAAGATAAACCTGAACGGAAAGCCATCTGTGACAATGTGAGGTAACAGTTTGTCATGTAACACTATTGTGAGCAAGAATTAGGTTTTTTGTTATAATCATGCAGCATAGTCTTACAACTCTTGACAATTCATTTAGGGTCGGCTATTTAGTAATATAGTTAAAAGGTACAATTTTCTTTTTTTTTTTTCTTTTTTTTTTCTTTTTTTTTTTCTTTTTTTTTTCTTTTTTTTTTCTTTTTTTTTTTTTTTTAAACTATTCTAGATCACTTGTTTTTGTTTAAGTCCATTCCCATTTTGTTGCTAGGTAAGTTAATAATTTTATTCAACCCTCTATAAATATTAGTAGGGTCAGTTGGACACCATCTGTGGAGAAAAAAAAAAAAAAAAGAGCACCATGATGCAATTCTCTCTGCCAGAAATTTGAAAACTGCATACTATACGGCTTGGCATTTGAACCGGAAGCTTCCATACGAAAATTTCACTGTGTTTCGGTGCTAATCTGAGGACAGTGCAATGAATATTCATTATTCAGCATATTAACTGATGAAGGTTGTTATTCCGTGAACAAAGGTGAAAATATTCATATTTTCCTTTTTAAAATACTCTCTAAAATTTTGTGTGTGAGAGACTTTTGGTAAATTTTCGTTGTAAGTCCCGACGCTTTTCCCCTTCAAATTTATCTAAAATAGCATTATTTCTGTACAAATGTATATGCTGAACTCAAATCAACAATTAGTTATTGAAGGAACTTACCTTTCTTGCTTTGAAAGGCCATAAAAAAAACGAACTATATCTCGCACCTTTTCTCTCTCGTAATTCTCACGAAGTCATGTAATTCATTGCAGAATGACGTTCTACGTAGGCAGCAATTTTCTGTCGAATTTTGGTCGATTTTTCTTCCTTTACTGAAACTTTCGGCGATGTACTTCCTGTTATGAAAGTAATAAGCTTAGAAATACAATAGCGCCTTACTTTCATTACCGGAAGTATTAGTAAATGAAGAAAAATCGACTAAAAATCTGCCAAAATTTGTTGCATACGCAGTCCGTTATTCTGCAGTTAATTACATGACTTCGTGAAAGTTACGGGAGAGAAAAAGTGCAAGATATAGTTCGTGTTTTTTTTCCATTTAGATAATAAAAAAAAAGGTAAATTTCTTCCATAACTAACAGTTGATTTGAGTTCAGCATATACATTTGCACAGAGATAAAGCTATTTTGGATAAATTTGAAGAGGAAAAGCGTCGGGACTAACAACGAAAATTTACAAACTTCGTTTTTAAGTTTGAGCCCTTTTAACATCATTCTCTGCTGTTTGTGTGTGTTTTGTTTTGTTTTTTGTTTTTTGTTTTTTGTTTTTTTTTTGCAATTGAGTGGAGGTATCTAAGGTGCTCCCCGAAACCCAATATATCCACATTTTTTATACTTACGGTTTGTTCAAGACTATTCAAACTCTCCATATGAGATTCGGTCAGCCTTTGACCCAATGACATGAATCACTAGAGTAAAATTTCGATACTGTTTGGGCTGCGTGAGATTTTAGTAGTCTGATGGCTTACGGCTATATCGTGTTAAAACCTTGGCTTTCATAAGATCACCAAAGTTAAGCAACATCGAGCCTCATAGGTTCCTTAGATGAGTAACCGCTTGAGAATATCAAATATTGTATTTGTTGTTACATCACCATATACTTCTTCGTAGTAAAATGTCTGTACCATTTCTGATAAGCGCCTGCTTAGCATGTACCGCAGTGCCGTGATAAACAACATCACGCTGCCCCCGCAGAATGTGCCTTGCGGCCCCTCTACCTGCAGAATGCAACTTGCAGCCCGCAACATACTGAATCCATATGTCCGAACGTAGATATTCGGTGATCACGAAAAAATGGAAGAAACTGCAGAATTGGTGTTTTAAAGCTATACATTACGAACTTTTTCACAACTTTTTGCTACTCTTTGGTGATTTCTTAGTTATTTTTATAGCCATTTGAGAGCCGAAACGCGCTG
Organism: Ascarosepion bandense; assembly: GCA_037127315.1. NCBI lineage: Eukaryota > Metazoa > Mollusca > Cephalopoda > Sepiida > Sepiidae > Ascarosepion > Ascarosepion bandense. The sequence goes on along the minus strand of JBBBDQ010000762.1, from coordinate 4,360,094 downwards.
AATCTTCAAGTTCTTTTTTTCAGTTTTATATATATATATATAGAGAGAGAGAGAGAGCGAGACGGGTTGATGTCTATTTTAACATACAAGTATGATAATAATTTTCCAGTCAATCTTAATAATTATTTTAATTCATTTGATTGCAATAGATCTGCAGAGTCAAGGAGCCTTGTGGCCCCTAGGAAACTTGCGCCACCCCCAGCCATTGGGGGGTGCTCTAAGCATGGCCCTGATGTACCGTGTTTTTATATATATATATATTTTCAAATTGATATTACTCTTTCTGTTCTGCACGCTGCAATTCTTTTCTGATCTCTTGACATATGGATTACTGGGGATTTTGTTAATGTTTGTACCTGTACTTTCTTTTGAACAGTAATCAAGGCTCCAATTATAAAAGCATTGTCTTTAGGTTAGAAATTCGCTAAAAAAATAAGCTTACACGATTAAATAAAATACCGAAAATTTAAACAGAAACAGGCGCATAGTGGTTTTAAGCGGTTCGTGAATTTGGAATAATCGTTATGAGTTAAATCTTTGGATCGGGCAGTGTGTATGTAATTTAGGGTAATGTGTGAGCAATAACTGAGAAGTTTTAAAAATGAGATCTAGATATTGGCAGTGAAACGAGAACAGTCTACCGCCAGAGATTAAATAAAGTGTTTAGCTCAGAATTTCTTGGATAGTAGGTTAATATCGATATACACCTGAAGAGCGCCGGAGAATACAGTGGCGATTGTGTGTGTGTAAAAAAAAAAAAAAAAATACAAAATTTTTTTTTTTTTTTTTTTTAAACTTTATGCATGGCCATCAGTAAAAAGAGGAACCCATAATGCCAACTACAGGTCTGGGATACTAAAACCAAGTAGGTACAGAAATTTAAATAACTGGGAAGTATTCTAACAGAAGACGGAAAGTGCGGCACTTAGATCCGAAGTCGTATTGGGATAGCCAAGGATGAATTCCAGAAGCTGAGTAGAGACAGGAAATATTGTTGGAAAAAAAGTACTGGATTGTTAAGCAATGTCTGTTCTTAGGTACAATCTCGTCAAAGATGAAGGAGAGACTTGAAGAAACCGAAATGTGGTTCTACAGCAGGATGCTGAGGATACGATGGACCGAACATGTGAGCAACGTAAAGGTTTTGGAAAGGATAAAACGAAAAGGACTTATATTTATCATCAAGAAAATACAGCTGAAGTTTCTTGAACACGTAATAAAATTGGAGAATCAAATAATCACTAGACGGAGAGAGTCAGGGGAAAGTATTGCGAGACATACTTGATCGGCTTGAGTAAGTGTTGACAAAGAAGGGGTTACGAGAGATACCAAGAGAATTTTAAGAGCAACAATAGTATGAAGGATGTGGAGGGCCATGATCACTCACGTTCTAAAGGGATGTTGAGGATGCCATGAACCGAACATGTGTGCAACGAAAAGGTTTTGGAGAGGATGGAAACGAAAATGAAAACTTACACTTATCAGGAAGAGACAGCTGGAGTTTTGGGGATATGTCCTCCTATATGGCATTGAATGTTGGCCAATCTCCTCAAAGAAGAAGAAAAGACCGATATGTGGTTCTACAGAAGGATGCTGAGGATACCATTGACCGAGCATGTGAGCAACGAAAAGGTTTTGGAGAGGATGGAAACGAAAAGGAAACTTATACTTAATATCAGGAAAATACAGCTGAAGTTCTTGGGACAAGTAATGAGGAGGAAGGCTTGAAGAATCTGATACTCACAGGTCATATAGAGGGAGAGAGACAGAAGAAAGCAACGTGTAACTTACTTGATGGGCTTGCGCAAGTGGATGGCAGATCGGGATTTGAGAGGATAATAGGAGAAAGCGTGCTAATAGCCATTAGGTATATGGAGATGTGGAAGGCAATGATCACCTTTGTCCTGAAGGAACACGGCACATAGATGTTTAATCATCTTCTGTAACAGATGCTTATCTGATAAAACTGTCGTATTTAATAAGGAGGCGTTATTATCACAATTTATCATTTTTAAAATTTATTTGGCCGCATTTTAGTTTTGAAAGTGTACAGATTTGAGATTATAGTTTGTTGATCCTATAATGGAGGATATATAAAAATGGCTTTATTTAAATAAGGTTTAAAGATGATCATTTTAAATTTATCACACATCAGCGGGTACTTTTATGATCGTGTGTTTCCAAGAGGAATGTGCTTGTGTCATTTTGAAAATCGAATTTCTTAGCAAAAAATAAATGGTGATTGATTTTTTTTTTTTCGAGGCGTAGCTTAGATGTGGCACAAGGCTGAAATCATGGGGTACTCAATGAGGATCGAACTCACTACCTTAATTTTGATTTTAGCGAGACAAACTTGCTAACCAGTGCACTACATCTATAAGTTGAGAGGATGGATTAATTTTCAGTAAAATAAAAAAATAACTATGTGCCGTGTCTCTTCGGGATGTAGGTGGTCATGGCCTTCCACATCTCCCTATCCCTAATGGCTCTTAGCACGCTTTCTCTTGTTATCCTGCTCTGTCATCCATTTGCTCAAGCCCCTCAAAAATGTTTCTCTTTCCCTCCATCTGAACTGTGAGTATCAGATTCTCTAAGTCCCTCTTCCTCCTTACATGTCTCAAGAACTTTAGCTGTCTTACTTAACCAAAAAAAAAAAAAAAATCAAGTAATCAATATGACAGAACAATTAAACTAATTGGATTCGGATTTGTAATAAACATAATTTTCAATTAAATAATTCTCTTTTTAAAAGATTTACTAATACATGTGCGTGTCGGATATTTAATTTCACTCTGTTGTATGTTACATCTTAATTGCAAATATTTTTTCATTTTATTATATTTGTTTAAATAAATTATTCTAAACTATTTCTAGTTTAATTTTTTTAACTCCTTAAGGCCATTCGATTTTTTCAATTAAATCTTAACTATAATTATTGAATTGAAGTTTGCACGTACATAGCAACATTTCACCTGGGACTGTGTTTGTAAATTTAAAAATACCAAATACTCCCCTTCTCGTTCTCCTTTTTGTTTCACCCTGGCTCTCCTTTTTCCTTCGCTCGTTGTTTCGCCCCGGCTCTCCTTTTTCCTTCGCTCGTTGTTTCGCCCCGGCTCTCCTTTTTCCTTCGCTCGTTGTTTCGCCCCGGCTCTCCTTTTTCCTTCGCTCGTTGTTTCGCCCCGGCTCTCCTTTTTCCTTCGCTCGTTGTTTCGCCCCGGCTCTCCTTTTTCCTTCGCTCGTTGTTTCGCCCCGGCTCTCCTTTTTCCTTCGCTCGTTGTTTCGCCCCGGCTCTCCTTTTTCCTTCGCTCGTTGTTTCGCCCCGGCTCTCCTTTTTCCTTCGCTCGTTGTTTCGCCCCGGCTCTCCTTTTTCCTTCGCTCGTTGTTTCGCCCCGGCTCTCCTTTTTCCTTCGCTCGTTGTTTCGCCCCGGCTCTCCTTTTTCCTTCGCTCGTTGTTTCGCCCCGGCTCTCCTTTTTCCTTCACTCGTTGTTTCGCCCCGGCTCTCCTTTTTCTCTTTTCCTTTTCTCCTGTCTTCACTCTGACTCTCTTCCCTCCCTCAAAAACACAGGATGCCGTCTCTACCAACCAAAGGTTCGATCTGTATAGAAGCATGTGTTAAGTGAGATTTGCATCGTTGAAGCTGGTAGTTAGGTCGTTCCATCTAACTAGTATGAACGACGTTAAATTTTCTTTATGAATTTATTTATTATTTTTCTTTAAGAATTTCAATAAAAATTTTCATTTACAACGTGCTGCAAGACACCGCCGCATTTTCTCAATAGGTTTTTCTTTCCATTCTGAGATAAACTCGTAATTTAAATCTACCTACTACTTAAACAAAGATCTGTATTTCTATCAAAGCTCTTACTAATTAACAATTAAAGTAGGTAGGTTGCTCAGCTAGATCGACCGAGTCTGATGATGCAGACCAAAGGCGATAACTAAACAAGCATAGCAATGCCATAAACTACTTTTAGAGATTCGCGATAGGATAAAGAAAAAGAAAAAAAAAACACGAGATATAGAGGATGTTATTTGCTCTGCTGTGCTAATCATTGTGATTCAACACACGCCAAACCTATTATTCCTGAAATGGATCGATATGTAAGAAGAATCCTCTCCCAAACTCGGTATCTGTTTTGAGAATAACTTCCTTCCCACTTTTTCCTCAACGTCTTCACCAAACGAGTCACCTTGATTTTTATTCTATTTGCTGATTTTTATCCTGGGATCAATACAATGAGTCTTGGGAATTTCTTCCGATACCCAACCAACTTGGAAATGTCTCTGATATGAGACAGATCTTATTTCAAGAACAAAAACCTCTTTTCGAGTTTTTATATTTAATTAGAACCATATTTGAATTTTACCTTAGATTACTGTTTAGTGATTTTGTTTCTTTTCATAGAAACTTTAAATAGCTTCTAAAGGACATTTTTATATTTGCTAATATTTTTCTGCCTTTTCCGCTCAAACCGTCTACTACAACCAAACTCTCAATTTTGAAATCGTTAAAATAACCGATGGGAAAGTTGAAAAACCCACCTAACTCTTTATGCAAAAAAGAAAATTAAAATAATCTAGGATAGGTCGTTTTCATACACATAATTTTATCGCTTGTGTACCAGACTAAATCCTTCTTATCTCTCTCGCTCTCTCTCTCTATATATATATATATATCTGGTACTTTTATTCTAAATTTCATGCTATAAAATAATGCTTGTGTAAATCAGATTAATCTAAGTTTAAATTTGCTTATTTTCCAAAACTAGCTTGTCACAGATCTATATTTTATTTTTGCAAGATTTTTCAAACTAACTTTTGTTCAGAAATGTGTTAATCGCTCAAAAATGGCCAAAAATATTGAAAGTTCTTAAAAATTATGAAAAATTTTAGATTTCAATCAATATAAATTGTTTGTAATACACCAGAGTTTTTTTCTTCCTGGAAATAGTAAATTTAATCATTTAGCTTTCTATTTAAACTAAAGTTAAAGCTTCAAAACTTCATCAAAATTTATTTTCAAACTTAGGTATCGCGAATTATCGGGAAAAAGTATAGGTAACTATAAAAAAAAATTACCATTATTTTCTAAAAAACAATTCCCTTTGTGAATAAGTCTTGAAAGTGTCATTAAAACCGACAAATCCATAATTGTAGATATTGTGGAAAAAAAATCACGAGAGACAAGTACAACTTTTCAGCTCAAGGAAAAATATGCTCAAATTGCAAGAGATCATTTTCAGAACGTATGCAAATACGAAAAGCAGAAACTGTTCAAACCACCTCCGAAGAAGCTGAAATATTTAAAATGTAGACACAAAAAGAGAGGTAATAAAAAAAGATAAGGATAAATGGTCAAATATTTAACATGCAAGTTGATGCAGGCAGTGAAGTTATGTTGATACCTAACTTTCTGGATAAGATCAGGACGACCTAAATTAAAATAAAATAAAAAAGCAGCATGAAAGGATCAGAAAAACAATTGGTACATTTTAAGGCAATTTTGAAACCATTCCCATTAGTTGTAGCGTGTAAAAAAAAAAAAATTACTAGGGATTACTGATTAAAAGTAGATACAGCTAGATTAATCAATTCCATAGAAGCAGAAGAAAACGAAATTGGATTATTGAAAGGCTATAAAGCAAACATTCGACTAAAGGAAAACTATTACTCAAGATATATAGTCAAGAAAAGTTCCAATTTATATCCTACCTTTGGTAGTAGCCAAATTAAACAAAACGATACAAGGCATACTAGAAAGAGTAACTCAAGGTGATAATAAATTGGACGTCACCAATAATCGCGATAAAGAAACTTGACGGAGATTTAAGGATATGTGGAGATTACAAGATAGGGGTAAATCACCAGATATGTTCAGACTCTTTTTCGTTTCCGAAACTGCGTGCCACGAGTTAGCACAAATGGATTACTCTAAAAATTGATCTCAAAGCAGTATACAAATAGAATGTGACGAGAAATTCAAGGAAATTACCACGATAAACACCCCTATAGGCTTATTAGACTCGTCTACCGTTTGGGGTAAAGACTTAGTCATATTTTTCAAACAGCAATCGAGTCATTAGGAAATATAAATCCTATATGAGGACGATATAGGTGTAGGGATGAGAACTAATGAATTAAAATATAAAACTGAGCAAATTTTAGCGAGATTAAAAAAGTTAGGCTTGACCATTAACTAAGATAAATAGAATTTTGTAAGATACAATTTAGGATATCAAAAGAAAGCACACCATCCAATGATAGACTAACAAAGAAAATAACAGAAATAGCTGCTCCAACATAAAAATAAGAATTGGAATCCTTTTGGGTGCTGATAAATTTTTATGGTAAATACGTTCCAAGATACGGTGACATAACAGTGCCACTTATACAATTAAGCAAAAACAAAAAAGAATTTGACTGGATACAAAAACATACTATCGCTTTTGAAACACTAAAGAATATTCTGAGGAACAAACCAATAATAAAAGTTCTTGATCCACAAAAAAAAGTAACGTTAACCACAGACGCAAGTGAAAAGACGATTGCTGCTATTTTAATACGAGACTACCCAATTATGTAGCAAGAAGGTTAACGTTGGCAGAAATTAATTGCCCGAATATTGAAAAAAAACGCTAGCAATTGTATAGAGCATGGAAAGGGCACGAATCTTTTTGATATGATTTTTTTTTTAAATTAAACTAGGACCACAAACCATTAGAATACATATTTAACCTACGAAAAGAATTGCCAAAAGTCACATCAAAGATGAAAAAAAATCTTGGCATTCGATTTTGACATAGTATACGAAAAAGAGAACACTATCCCTCGTGTAGACGCTTTATCAAGGTTACAGTTCAAGAATGAAATCGAAGCAAAACAAGAAAACACTGAATATAAAATAATACACAGGGTGGAAACGGATGTTTTTCCTCTAAATATTAAAACAGAAACAAACCAAGGTCCAATATTTAGCAGAATAGTAAGTTAAGTGCCATACGTGATACACGCTTGGGCGATCATGTCTCGAAAGAGACATGACTGACTTGGCAGAAGATTATCCCGCAGTAGGTTGCCATTGCTTTCTGCGGTAGTCTGGTTGCCAGCCAAGGCTATAGAACCCAATCCGTCCTGTTATTTAACCCATAACTGGAAGGAAGAGACGGATTAATACCTTACCCAAGGGTATTTGCGCGTAAGTGAATGCAATGAATTTAACTGGAATTCGAACTCGGCTCTCCGATTTCTCGTTCCGAGCCGATATCCACTGCACCACAACGCACATTTGCGTTGTAATAGTAACTCTACAAATACTAAGAAGGGACATATTAAAGGCGTACACGATGATGTACATTGTGGCATAACAGCAACGCAAAGAAGACTAAGTTACAAGCTTAGTGGATAGAATATTCAAAAGATGTAGAGGAATACGTTAAGAGATGCCCAAAATGTACAGAAATTAAAAAAAAATGTAAAGCAAGTAAAAATTCACTCGTGGTCCAAGGAAGCAAATCCATGTGTTAGGGGCCAGATGGATCACACATATATTAGAGATAGATTATTCTTAGTAATAGTGAACTCATATTCAGGATGGCCAGAAGTTATCAGTAAAGTACAGAAAAGCCTCCACAATAAAGCAAACACTAATAACTATATTCTCAAAGAATGGAGTCCCCAGACAATAGTCACCGACAATGCGCCTGAATTTTGCGATCAGAACTTACATGCATCCCATACAAGACACCGTCATATCACTCACAATCTAATGACATTGCGGAAAAAAATGGTACAAACGGTGAAAATGGGATTGAAAGCATTCTCACTACTTAACTGTCCTTGGCAACAAAAAAAGGGGGTATGTTATAGAACAAATAAAGAGGCGAATCCAGAAGCAAATTTCCTGATACAAAAAGAACACAACACGGCTATACTTGAGATAAAGGGACAACATATACTGGCACATGCAGATCAGTTCAGAAGCAGAAACGAGCTGAATGGTGTGGACGTGGAAGGTCAGGAACAAGAGGTAGAAAATTACAGACGTGGAACAAAGGAAAGGGAAGAAAGTGAGAATGAAAAAAGACAGACGAATATGAAGAGACTAAGATCGCCATTAACAAGACGAGTGGAAGGACGATAACATGCGAAAATAATCAGGAGTAGTGAAAGAAAAAAAACAAGTGTACGACCTCTCTGATTCAAGGTGTAATATCGTATGCAAATTAGTAGACAATATAAGTAGAGAATAACTGGAGAAATGGTGGAGGAAAAAACCCTATTGTCACAAAGGATACTGAGAGCTGTGCTACGACTACTACTACACACAAAGTAATGAAAGACATAACAATATTACATTATCCATTGTAAAATGTAAACCAGCTAACGAAAATCGAAACAATTTTTTACCAACATTTCCAGAGATGTAAAAAATTTTCCAAAATAATTAAAAAATACTTTGATCTTTTCTCATAACAAACATTTTGATGGGAAAAGTGCTTTTTTATTGTTTGAGGCCTTTTTCATTCATACTGTGCTGTTTTTTCAGCGAATTAGTGGAAGTACCTAATTTGAGCAGCAACCTTTCTTTGTTAAATATGACGGACAAGGAAAATTTTAATATTAAAAAAAAAAAAAAAAATTTTAAATTTTTGTTTTGTTCCTCGAAGCCCTTTACCCCGTCAAAACTTTCTAAAACATCCTTAATTCCGTGCAAATGTATATGCTGAATTCAAATCGATAATTGTTAAAGAAACCTACCTTTTACTCATGTTATCGACCAGAAATAAATCGGACTATATCTCATCCCTTACCACAGTTCTCATATCTGATTCACCGCTGAATGAATTGAGGTGTGGGATAATTATTTCGGCCTTTTTACTCCCTTTCAGCAATTAATCCACGATTTGTTTGGTTTCTGAACTCATTTTCAGCGTAGTAATAGCAAAAAGGAAGTAAAAAGGCCGAAAAATCGGAAAACTACAGGTGAATTCAGTCTGCAGTGAATAACATTTTTAACCGGGGTTTGGGGGTGAGATAAACAGCGACAAGAAGTTCCATATTTTTCTGCTCGATAACATGAAAAAAAGGTAGGTTTCTTCATAAACAATTATCGATTTGAGTTCAGCATATACATTTGCACGGAAATAGATGTTTTGGAAAGATTTGAAGAGGTAAAAGCCTTCGGGGAACAAAACAAAAATTTACCAAATTATCAACGTTCTTACGGGGTTTTTTTTTTCTTTTCTTTTTTTTCGTTTGGTGGGGATGAGCTAGTACAGAAACTGACCCTATCGTGGGTTGTCCCTAGCGCATTCGGCCACTCCATTAGCCATTTTCGAGGGGAGTTGTTTTTGGTGGTGTTTCCTGTTTAGTAACTCGTTTATTTTCATGTTATATATTGTGAAAATTAAAATATCTTCTGTTTTAACATCGGAGTGTTTGACTTCTTGTGTGATTCTAATTTTAAACCCATTCTATTTTAAAATAATCCCCAGGTGTTATTGCAACTCGAGACTTAAATTATAATTAGTAGCACCTGCTCGTTCCTATATTTTAGCATTGAAGGTTAAAATTTTTAAAAAGAGGAAACTGATTTTTTTGAGAAAATGTAAAATTTATTTTCAAAGTTTGGAGAACTATATATTTATTTTTTTATTTACTTCAAGTGACTTTTTACGTGTGTTTAATTTACTCTAAAAAAAAAAAAAGTTTTTTGATTTTTTTTTTTTTTTTTTTATTAAAGAAAGTGAACACCTTAGCAATAAGACGAAAAAAAAATCAACTGAAATTTGAATTACAATTTGTATCCATTTGAACATTTGTGTGTCACCAGCTCTCTGTATGCTTAGCTGGAGTTATTATTTGCCAACGGTTTATTGATTTTTTTTTTCTTATTTAAATTATTGTTCATAGCTAGTTTAAACCTGACAGCAATTTATGCAGGCGATCTTCGTATTTGCCTCTATAGTTTAAAACTGAAACTTACACACTTCAATTTTTACAAATATTTCTCTGAAATATTTTTAAAATTCTAATCTCTTTTTGTTTTTAGTGCATTAACTGACAAACATTTTCATTTGATTTTTTTTTTTCTCGCTTTGATCATTTTTTGCTGACACCATTTAAAAAAATACTAAGGTTAGCGTCCCACTTTTACTGATTACTAATTTTAATAGTCAAGTCGAGTGGTTCAGCAGAATTGGAGACAGGTAAGAATTTTCGCACATTTCTCTAGCTTCCTTACCACTTTAAACTTTTTTTTCTATGCCATCTCAACAGTTGTATTATTGTATTATTTCCTTAATTAATAACCGGACTGTGAAAATGTCACTATTGAATTCAATATTGTAAAAAATCCAAAGCAACAATAACGCGACCATGCATAACGCATCCGTCCCTGTCCGACTGTTCAAATTACATTACAAAAAGTGGCTTTGTATGTCTCTCGTATATTTAACTGGGTCTTTGTTTACTTACAGGTGGACAAGATCACTTTATCCGATATCGGGTTGTCTTTTTCGTTTTAAAATTGTTTGACACTCAACTAGTGGGAACAAAAACATTTTGTATATTTAGTTATATATTTTAAATATTGTTTTTATAGCTTTATCTACGGTTAATGTATTTGATTTGTCCATTTTTTAAGCCCCGGTAACCATTACAGTGTACTTTCGGCAATGTTTAACCATCGCGGTTAAAAGGACGGTTATTTTTAATTCCGTATCACTTCAAGTTACAGGGTGTGGAAGGATTAAAAACAAAAACATTAATAATGAACGGGAAGAGAAAAGAGTAATCAGGAGGACAGTAGATAGCGATTGACATTGCATTCTAAAATTTTGGCAGATTAAAGTTGACTGTAAAGCATGAAGACAAAGGGAGTTCCACAAACGAGAAATGAAACTTAGGTTACATCTTCCCAGCTGAACTGATGAGATCTCGATGCCAGTCTAGTCTTCTTCTATGTGCCCTGTCCCTTCAGGACGTAGGCGATCATGGTTCTCCACGTCTCCCTATCCCTTGTGGCTCTTAGCATGTTTGCTCCTGTTACACCTTGCAACCCCCGTTCCGTCATCCACATGATCAGGCCCTGCAAATATGTTATCCGCTGCCTTCCTCTGTCTTTTTTTTTTTTCCTTCAATCTGGCTAGTCAGTATCAGGTTCTCCAAGCTCACCTTCCTTATTGCATGTCCAAGGAACTTCAGTTGTCTTTTCCTGGTGCTCAGTATTAATTTCCTTTTTGTTGCCATTCTTTTCAACACCTTATCGTTGTTTGCATGCTCAGTCCACGATATCTGTAGAACCACATATCCACTGTTTCAAGTTTTGTCCTCATTTTCGACGATATTGTCCAGCATTCACTGCCATATTGAAGAACTGACATCACATAGCAATCCAGCACTCTTTTCTCTAGTATTGTGCTTAAATTCATAAAGTTTATGTATCAAAGTGAAGAATTACCAAACAATTACCATGAGTGTGACAGAGGTGACATTACGGCAATGAGAAAGTGACTTAGGCCAAGCTGCCATTTCAGGACTAATAATATTGCTGATTCTTCTTTGGGTCTTATCAACGATATCAAGGTAAATAGCAGGGGCTCTGGACCATAAGTGACAGCAATATTCTAAGCATGAATGAATGGTAGACTTGTATGTAAGATTCTGGAGAGAAAAATTGTTTCACTAGACGCACTGCATGTTTATTGCTTAAAAAATAAAAAGCACAAACATAAAACTGAATTTATACATATTCTTGTAGAATTAACAATAGTTCATTGATATTTCTATAAAATTATGAATACAAAAAGATCCTTTTCATAGTTACTCATAAAATGGTAAATAATAGTCTTGCAGTTGATATCAGGTTTACATATTTTCATAATTTTGTAATTAATAAATTTTTGAAGAAAGATTTCTGTAATTAGGTGTCAACCAATAGGGTCAATAGAAACAAACAAGAAAAAAAAATCCGTGTGTCAACGCTAAGTTCAATCGCAAATCTGTTGTGAACAGTCCAGCAAATAATGTAGTAATGAAAATAGGGGTTATAAATCCAGCCTTCCTCTTGCTACAGCGAAAAACGTACTTTCTCTCACCAAGCTCAAAAATCCTTCTCATCATCGCCAACACTGATATTTATGAGGGTTGTTTGTAATTTTAGCTGTCTGATCTACAAAGATGTCTTCCTTTGTGCCTTCTGGTTAATGAAGCCATATTCACTTTTTACATTGAACCATTTTTCTGTCCCTGACAGATTTATATATTTGCAAAATGGCAAATAATAAATCTTCATAGAAGATTAAAAAATAAATATCACATTTAACTTGGTTCGCATTATTATGTGGTATCGCTGAGGTGGTAGTACGATACCAGATGTGTGATGAAGTATCTACAAAACAATATCCGTGCTAATGGATATTAAGTACAAACAAGACAAACACAGATAAGGCAGAACAACAATAATTAGAACAAAGGAGAGGTTAAGTTGTTAGAGTTGCAGAGAGCACAGTTTGATAATTATCATCAATGACACCCTGACTTTCTGACTGCTATTAATCTTTATTTATATAGCTATTTCAGTCCACAGAGCATTCCATCTTTGAGAGTGTTAGAGAGGTGTTAGCTGCTCTCCAACATACTGTCTTATAAATAAACATTGCTGAGGGGGTTGAATGTGTGTACAGTAATAGCAGTGTCAAGAGAATAACAGATTTTCTCACATTTTTTTTTTTTATTTAGCTATGTATCTTAGTAGATTTTCTTTTTGCTAAGCCACTCTCCATTCTATTTGTTAACACAAGAACACCAGGTTGGTGGCTCCACGCCTTCCTCTGCATCTGTTGTCCCCTAATATTCTTCTGCATCTGTTGTCCCCTAATATTCTTCTGCATCTGTTGTCCCCTAATATTCTTCTGCATCTGTTGTCCCCTAATATTCTTCTGCATCTGTTGTCCCCTAATATTCTTCTGCATCTTTGTCCCCAATTATTCTTCTGCATCTGTTGTCCCCTAATATTCTTCTGCATCTGTTGTCCCCTAATATTCTTCTGCATCTGTTGTCCCCTAATATTCTTCTGCATCCCCTGTTGTCCCCTAATATTCTTCTGCATCTGTTGTCCCCTAATATTCTTCTGCATCTGTTGTCCCCTAATATTCTTCTGCATCTGTTGTCCCCTAATATTCTTCTGCATCTTGTCCAAGAAATTTCAGATTAAAAACTAGACAAAAAAAAAAAGTTAGTTTATCCTAATTTACTAAGCATTGTGTAGCTTATACTTGGGATAAGGATGCGAGTATAGAGCACACAGCAAAGATCATACTAGCTACTGACTTGTAATTGATAAGTGAGACCAGCTCACAAACCATTATGCCGTGACCAACTTGCTAACCATTGTGCTATGATGAAGTGTCCAAAATGTAGCTCACTTTTTTCTTTTGTTTTTTTTTTGTTTTTTAAGATATTGTATATGTAGTTTATTATCAAAACAGCCCTTCAATTCACACTTCCATGTATGGTAGTGACCCTTTTAAAGTGTAGACATTTCTGTGCCTTGATAAGGTTTATTTATTTTAAATTACATAATTTCAACATTTCATCAGAAATGTTGTTCTGCAGGAAGATGCTAAGAATGTAACTCACTAAACATGTGAGCAACAACAAAGTTTTACAGAAAAAAAGAAACAAAAAGGACTGTCTTATCAGGAAGAGAGTTAACATTTCTAGAGAACATACTGAGGAAAGTGTTTGGAAAATTTGAAACTCACAGGATAGATTGAAGGTGAGAGGGACAGAAAAAACAGTGCATGACTTACTGTGTTTGTACAAATGGATGGCACAATAGTGATTAGGAGATATAACAAAAACAATTTATTAAGCACTACAAAGAAGAAATTGCAGACAGTTAAAATCGGCAACATCCTGAAGGGACACTGTACATAGGAGGTGGAGGAAGATCTACTTTATACAAAAATATTTTCAATCCTTCCTATTATAATAAAGACCACTTTTTATATATATATATATATATACACACAGTAAGAGGAACCTGCAGATATTGGAGGCCATGTACATCAAATCAAAACAACCAGCACTCAATAAAATCAACTTTAAAACAGGAAATAACATATTACATTGCATTTGACTAGATGGTTTTGTTGTCATTTCGCGCTATCCCGCGGTGTGACGTCATAAAACCGCATCGCAAACTTAAGAACTGCGTTTATTATTTTTGGTAACTATTGCCGTTGCCAAGCGGAGTTTTATGTTAACACAAAATAAAATCGTCGGTGATGGTGGATTTTATAATATTTCAGTTTAAACTACCTCTCTGAAGATGGCTCATGTGAGCCGAAAGCTTAGAAGAAAACCAATAAATAATTATCCAAATGTTGGAGAATTTTTGTCTTTATTTTCAACTGAAATTAAAGCAAAAATACGACATTTAGAACGGCTCATGATTAAACATAATAGACATTCATTGTCTCTTATATTTAATAGCATATGTCTAGAAAATTACTTGCTGCCTCGATATACTAAATATATATATATATATATATATACATACACATACACACTCACACACTATCAATTATGTTAGAACATGTACAAACTACTACAAAATTGTACATTTTGTTTTGACATTGAAAGAATAATGTCTCATCAGATAGTTAAGAATGATTGTTAAATACTTGATTAGACATTGTTCTTTCAATATTTTTTGTAATCATTTCACCCCAAGCAAAGCAGAACTGCCACTGGCATGCAGGGTGTTACATAAGAGGTGAGTGATGAGAAAGAGGAACAAGTTACAGGGAAGTCAGAAGTAAGAAATAAATGAGAATACAGGTGTGAAGAGGGCTGCATGAGAGTAGAGTGGAAAGGAAGAACGATACAAGGTTTGCCTGGGAAAGGATGTTAGTCAAGAAGATAAGAGATGGCAATTGACTTTGCATTTAAATTCTTGAAGATTGTAGTTGTCAGGGAAGCCATTATTCAGAAGAGAATGCGGAAAGTGCAAGCAAAGAAACTGATAGTCAAAGTTGCAGTTACATTTGATTGGTTTCACTGTAAAACGTTGAGACCTAGCCACTAGTCTAGTAGCTCGACTAAATTCATGCAGCGAGTGCACCAGGGAGCCAAGCTTGTCAGAGCAGAAGTCATGAAAGTATTTGTAGAAGAGACAGAGGGAAGCCACATTACGTCAGTGAGAAAGTGACTGGAGTTGAGCTACCAGGTCTGGATCAATTACATTACATATTCTTCGTTGGATTTTGTCAAAAAGCCCAAGATGAATAGCAGGGGCACCTGACCAGATGTGACAGCAGTATTCAATACTGTACAGGTGAATGGTAAATTTATATATGTGAAAGATGGATTTAGATGGGGGGGAAAAAAACTTCCTGGCCCTACACAGGGAACCAACCTTCCTAGCAGTGGATTTACCTATGGATTCAAATATTGAAACAAAAATGTACAATTTTTTTTAGTTGTCTGTAGTTTGCACATGTTCTAATCTAATAATTATTCATTGCTCTATTTTTATATTGAGCACTGTTTTAAATTAATGTTTCAAATGTGGCTATTATTTCCTTTGTTTTTATTCATTTGAAGATGGAGATATATATATATATATGCCTGTTTCAATGTATCACAGCTCATCAGTATGAATAGATTAAATATTTGCTGTAAGCCTAGACTGAAACCCAACTAATTTGTCATCAGCCGGAGATCCTGCCACCAAGTTATCAGTGCATGGCAGAGAAAGGCAGTTTTCATGGCCTGTTATGTTTTTAAAGAATGTAAATACACCAGCAGTCAAGATTGTTCAATCCGTAACCAATCTGAGTGTTCAACATGATAACCAGAGAACAAAGTATAAAGCAGTAAACAGCTAAGCTTATGAAATTCTCCTTCTCCACAGTGCTTAATTGGGTAGTGAGGGCATTAATAAGTCTTCTGCATACAAACCAGTTTTGCTTTATAACAGCTCATCAGTGTGGCTAGATTAACCGTTTGCTTCAAGCATATATATATTTCCCTCTTCATGCTCAGAGAGAAAAAGACGGATAGCGAGTCAGCACCAGCTTCCTTTTATATAAATTATAAAAACTCTTGCCACCTGTTTGCTCTTTAACAGTGCCTTATTTTTGCAATAATTATGCTGTCGAGTAGTAGTGAAGTGTGTGTGTGTGTATATATATATATATATATATATATATATATATAATAATCCTCTAAAATATTTTGATGGCGGGGTACACTCATTGACTGATATTTGGCGACTATCTCCCCATGGACAAGCTAAGTTTTTACACACACGCACATACGATTTTATTATTTCTTACTCTGATAGATTTTTATCATTTTATTTTTTTATTTTTTTTATTTTTTTGTTTTTTTTTTATGAATCCCCTCTATTTAAGTAAATTATTATTTTAAAATAGTATATTCTGTCTACTGGACTGAATTTAAAAAAAAAAAAAATGTGCCCTCAAACAGGATTCAAACATGTCTTTTTGCAAGAAAAACCGTCATGAGATCTAACTTGTCATTAACTGATACTGTCACATAGGGCGTTGTCAATTAAGCATTTTTCTTTTTAATAAGACTTTTCAAATATTTAGGCTGGTAAACGAAGATAAACATACTGTTTTAAAAATAAACAGAGCATCTACTCAAATATGAATATCCAGTAGCAATTCTATGGGGAGGGGGTGCAGAAGAAACCAAAGACCCCCTCCATATTTTTGGTTGGCCTGCCTGCTTTTATAAACTACAAAAATTTATAAAACTGATCAATCTGATTTTAATAAGATTTGATCTTCAGCACTTTTCCTCTCTGTATGTTTTCTTTTTCGTTTAGCTTTTTAAGGACATGTACAGAAATCAGAACAGACAAATTACACTGTTCTGCTAGTATTGATGTGAATACTAACTCTTTGATTTTATTTTGAAATTAACCCCTCTTGTATTCGAACAGCTTGGGAGTGGAAAGGAGTGCAAGAATAGATTAGAATCCCACTGCTATAAATGAAAAGATATTCCGTTTAATTTAGTGGAGTAACATGCTCATTTCTAAGTCATGTATAAGATAGTGGTGTAGTATGAAAATGAAGACACTACTTTGTTGGTAAAATTTGCCATAATTTATGGATAAAGAGCAGGGATCAGTTTATGTATTGATTATAATAGAGAATCAATCTCCCAAATGAATATTATATAGTAACAACTGTCCATGATGGTCACAAAGTCAGGAATCAGTTTATGTATTGATTATAATAGAGAATCAATCTCCCGAATGAATATTATATAGTAACAACTGTCCATGATGGTCACAAAGTCAGGGATCAGTTTATGTATTGATTATAATAGAGAATCAATCTCCCGAATGAATATTATATAGTAACAACTGTCCATGATGGTCACAAAGTCAGGGATTAGTTTATGTATTGATTATAATAGAGAATCAATCTCCCAAATGTATATTATATAGTAACAACAATCCATGATGGCCACAAAGTAAGGGATTGAAGGTAATGTTGACAACGTTCCTGGATATAGAGTATCCTCTTGGCATCTGTTGACCATGTCCGCCATACTATATGGATATAGAGTATCCTCGCCACACATAATCTGTTCAATGAAACATCAAAGACCATCACTCTCGAATCCGACACTCTCCAGAATCGGATTTGAACTCCAATACTAGGAAAAATATGGCTGCCTTTTATACACATTGCATTGAATATTTTAAGCTTTCTATTGGTGAACTATAAAATGGGTTGGCTCATGGGAGTCTGCACAGTATAGATGTAGACATTATGGTTTTGTTTTTGTTTTTTTGTTTTGTTTTTTAATCGTATCACCCCGAGCAAGGCGGTAACACCACTGATGTGCAGGAGGCTACGTAATAGTAAAAAGATTGGAAAAGAGAAAGCCAGAAACCACATCCTAAACAGGGAACAACCTCTTAACCTGTTCAATAAATGTGGGTGGAGTGTGAACCGGGCAATAGATAGATCTATCTACTCCAATTGAAAAAAAAAAAAAAACAGTGAGAAGATTGGAAAAGAGAAGTGAATAAATATTGTATAGATGTAGACAAAAAGTTTGACATGCTTGAGTTTACCCCATTTTCTTTAGAAAAATCTTGGCCCCCTAAGTGGCCCACTCCCACTTTCAGAGTTCCATGTTTGCTATTGTGGGGACCCATTAAAAATAACATTTCAAGTGAGAGAGAATTGTTGATTTTTCTGTAATTATCATTTCTTATTATCCCCTTTTCTTTATGAAAGTTTCAAGAAATTCAGAGGCAAATTTTAAAAGCAAGGAGATGATGCGTCCTGTTGTTTTTACAAAGACACAATTCAAAGAGGAATGTGGCAATGTATGTGATAGTATCGATGGAATGTAGTCAATTTTTTTTTTCTTCCACTAACTGATAGCAACATTTATACTGAGTAACTTCCTATGAAAGAATTCTTTCATGTGTTATTAATGAATTGTTAACTTTCCTGATGGCTGTCAAGTCAACAACGAATCACAGCAAAAAGTGACGACACTATGAAAGTTGAACGTTTCACTTGAATGAAATTTTAAGAAAACTTTATTTTAAAATTTTATTTCTAATTGACATTTTCTTTTTTTAAATTCAATAATTTCTGGAAAGTAGAAATGACTCCACATTCCATCGACATCGCCAAATTCTTGTTTGTAAATGTCCTCAATTCCTTTAAAGTGCACTCTGCAATTTTTATTGATACTTATTAACTGGATGTGCATGCGGTGCAATGAATATTGGTTCAGAACAAGAAACCAGAGAGCAAAGTTCAAATTCCAGTTTAATTCTTTGCATTCACTTAAGTGCAAATATCCTTGGGAAAGGTATTAATCCATCACTTCTTTCTCCAGCTATGTGTTTAATAGCAGAACAGATTAGGTTCTATAGCCTTGGTTGGCAACCAGTCTACTGCAGAAAGTAATAGCAACCTACTGCAGGAAAAAATCTTCTGCCTAATCAGTCATGTTTTGAAAGAGACATGATCACCCAAGAGTGTATCATGGATGACAAACTGATTAACTGGTATAATGACAGTTGTTTACCAGAACAATTGCATACCTCAGATAATATTTTTGAAACTTTTAAAGGCAATTACCAAAAATGTTTGAAAAAAAAACATAGGTTGTAATTGCAATTTTTTAAAAGCAATAAAATAAAATAAAAATTTTAAATTACAATTTCATTTTTGTTATAAATGCAATGACAGATTAAGTGTTTTTTAAAAAAATTTTTGAAAATTGTAGTGTCACAAATTAATGAAAAATTATGAATGTTGTGAGCTATCTCTTTTAATAATTTTATCAGGTTTTCAGGATTATACTGTAGTGTCAGAAATTAATGAAAAATTATGAATGTTGTGAGCTATCTTTTAATAATTTTATCAGGTTTTCAGGATTATACTTATCTAATAGCGTTATGATTCTCTTATTTGAAGTTTTATTTTTTTATAGGAGTTATGTTAACTAACTTTTGCTTTTTTAGAATAATTAAAAGTTGGTTCACAATTAGCGACTCTTAATAAAATATAATAACTTCAAAAAATTACCAGAGGTATGCAATTATCCAGGGACATATTTGTCTAGGAACGCAAATGTCCGTCACACAATTGTCTGTCCATTTTATTAACTATGAGGGTCCTAAGAGAACATGCTGCTGACACAACTCTTGAATATGCTGTCATCAGTACTTGTAAGTTCGTGTGTTGTTTTTTTTAATTTCCCAGCAGAGCCAATAAACGATCCCCCGCACCTCATTTTTTTTCTCTTTAAGCTCAACTGAGGCCTCAAGTGGAACTTGTACTTAAAATTTCTTGCTAGATGCTGGTAAAAAAGGTCAGTTACCTGTATCTATCCAATAAGTACCTGGCTTTTCCTGCTATCCTCTACACTTACAAAAGCCAGTTTTTTTCTTTAATCATATCACCCCAAGCAAGGCAGTAATGCCACTGATGTGCAGCGGGCTACATAAGATTGAAAAAGAGAAAACCGGAAACCGTATCCTAAACAGGAAACAAGGAAAGAGCCTCTTCACCTGTTCAATAGACGTGGGTGGAGTGTGAACCGGGTGATAGTTTAGTCTACTCCAATTAAAAATAAAAAAAAACTTTTTTTTCTCTCTAAGTTTCAACTTAGTTGAAAGAAGCCTTCAAAGCTAAACTAATTTACAGAACCTTCTATAGCAAGTTTAAAAAGACCATGTTGTAAAGACAAAATAAATAACCATTTGGCAGTCCAGAAAATGGCTGCTAAAGGAAAAAAGACAGGACCACTGCTAATCCAAAAATAGCGTACAAGCAGGTGCTGCCCCATCTTGATAGTTCAAAAGCATCTTCACAGCCTTGTGGGTCACAAATTTTTTTTCCTCCCTATGGCCACTTTCCTACAGATGAAACATCACAAGCTTCTTGCCATCCCATCTCCATAGAAAATGTTCAAATTAATTACATTCCTTCGTTCCATGTGGTTCTACAGAAGGATGCTGCAGATACCATGGATCGAGCATGTTAGCAATGATGAGGTTTTGGAAAGGATGGAAACGAAAAGTTAATACTGAGCATCAGGAAGAGACAGCTAAAATTCTTGGGATATGCAATGAGGAAGGAGAGCTTGGAGAACCTGATATTAACAGGCCAGATAGAGAGAAACAGAGACAAGGGAAAGCAGTGGATAATATATTTGAAGGGCCTGAGCTGGTGGATGACAGATTGGGGGTTGCGTGGTATAACAGAAAGCGTGCTAAGAGCCACCAGGGATAGGGAGACATGGAAAGCCATGATCGTTTTTGTATCCTGAAAAGACAAGGCACATAGATGAAGTTCCTTCAGTTCTAACCTTCATATCTAAGACCAACCCTGCCACACACACAGTAGTAAACAACTGTCGTTCCCTTGGTAATCCATTGGTGAGATGTAACTGCTACTTTGTGGAACTGACACTCGAGAGGTTGGTCGCCTCCCCACCAACCCCAATCAATACAATCTTAAACTGTTCAAGTTTAATGTTGGCTGTAATCTTTCCCACATAAACTATACCTTGTGCCCTATGTATTGACCAATGCTCAGTCCCTTTATATACCATTATCAAGATGTAAGTTCTATTCAAACAGCATCCACCCCACCCCCCCAAAAAATTACTGCTTTGTAGAATCAACTCCCAAGAGAATGCTTCCCTAATCACTATAATCTTCATGTCTATAGTTAATCATTATCTTCTCCCCATGTAGCCACATAAATTGTACATCTTACTCTATTATCTTCTACCTTAAGTGGCTCTTGGAGGCTTTTTCAAAGTGAACGTTATTATAAAAAAAAAAACAATTAGAGCCTTGCTTGACTCTTGTTTTAATAAAATACAGCAGATATTTGTCACAGCAACAAAGTGAGGCATTTATAATATATATAATCAGAATTTATTATCCAAATGATTCTGTTGTGCATGTTCAGTAAAGTAAAATAAAGGTTCTTTTAATGTGATTGCAAGTTGATTTCTGACTTATGTTTATATTGGTGACTAAATAGATATTTTTTAGAAGTGGTAAGGAGGATGATTATGTTGACGAATATAGTTTTTGATTATAAACTGAAGCTAGCCTCCTCTAATATTTGTACAATTATCTTGGGATCACCATTTTTAACAAATTCTTTTTTTTTTCTTTTTTTTTTAACTGTGTGTGTGTGTGTGTGTCAGTGTTAATTTAGATTAATTGTTTATTTTTTTAATTAATTTTTTCAAGTCATTTGGAGACGGGTTTTTAAAAGCATTTTTTCCTTGACTTGTAATGCTATTTACGTCAAGAAATTTCGCTTTCTGAGGAAGAAGGTCAGGAATTCTTAGATCTATACTTTCTATTTTTTTTTCTTTAGTCTATTTAGGATACATCAGGAAACAATGACTGATGCGGCTGCTGTAGTCATTCACCAAACACCTGTCTCTTTTCTATTTCCCCCTCTCCTCCTTTCTTTCTCATCAGTTTTTCATCAAAAATTTCTTCTCTGTAAATACTTTCTTCTACATTTTCATCTAGGAGGTGCAAGTGATCTAACAGTTGATAGTACAAGGAATGGAATTGGCAATTCAGTCTTTGAGAAAGGCATGAATCCATTTCTCCCTCCAGTTATAAAGCAAATAGAATAGTTGGCATCTAGCTTTGTTAAAAAAACATTAATGAAACCACTGCAGGGGAATGACTTTGTGCAGTTGTATGTGTCACAGATATCATCAGTAAAGTGTGTGCTCACCACTCCCCCACTTCAGGATTTGGGACCACAGAAACATTCTTTCCATTCTATCAAGAATCAATCAATATTGAAATAGACAGAAAAGCAGTTTTGGTTCAATTCCACCTCTTAGCATGTGACATTTATATGCAGAAAACTAATGCATGCAGACATGTGCTAATGTTCGAATTATGATGAAGGCACCAGTTACCATTTAATCACCATAGTTAACTAACATTGTCTAATCAGTACTTAGAAGTGTAACTGCGTGGAAACACTATATTGCAAGTAATGACAGGTTATATCATTGCAATATGATTTGAACATTAATGGCTCTGCCTGTTTCTTACTATATCAGACTATTTGATTGAGTTTTTTTTTGTTTTTGTTTTTTTTTAAATTTTAATAAAATTTTGCTGGTTGTTTTAAACCAAAAAAATCATATTTTAGATTGCAAGAATGTTTTTATTATTAACAACAATAATTTGCTCGTACAAGTAGTACTAATTAACTCATAGCTGGGAGGAGAAGAGGTGGAATTATACCTTTCCCAAGATATTTGTGCATAAGTGAATGCAACAAATTCAACTATAATTCACTCATCTTTCCAGTTTCTAAATCCAAGATTTTATTCATTATCCTACCTACTTATCCCAGCTTACAACTCCTAGTATTCCAAAGTAGTCACTCTGACCAGACTTCATGTTGCTTAACTTTGATCTCATGAAAACTGATGTTTCAACATATGGCCATAAGCCATCAGACTACTAAAATTGTACACAGCTCAGAAAGTTTCCAACTTTGTCAGAATTCAAGAATATCAATTACTTACTTTCATTTATTAGATATTAATTTGTCACTTGGCATCCTCCATAGCTTTCCTAGACTTTTCAGCTAACCTGATGAATGTTGATGAGAATTCTTAAATTTAAAAATCTGAAAAAAAAAAAAAACACAAGGATTTCAATTTTTTTTTCATTCACTTATGCACAAATACCCTTGAAGTTATTAATCCATCTCTTCTCCCTCTAGCTATGGGTTAAATAGCAGGACAGACTGGATTCCGTAGCCTTGGTTGGCAACCGATCTATTGCAATGTAATGGCAACCTACTGTGGGGAAAATCTTCTACCTAGTCAGTCATGTCTTTCGAGATGTGATCACCCAAATGTGTATTAATTAACTGACTGACTAGAAGGTTGTAATGCCTCATCTTAAAGTTGAAATGAGTAGATGTCACCATAACTTCTATGCTAACGGTTTCTTTCACATTTCTCGTTTGTGGAACTCTTTTCTGGCATCTTGCTTTCCAGTCAATTTTGATGTAAGACATGATCGTCCAAGCATGTATCATGTATGAAACTTTACTGAAAAACTGATATAGAAATTATTATAAAATTAAATCCTTACATTTGCCTTGATAAACTCCTTCAGCTGACAAATTGTCTCGCTAAGTTTTTCTTTTATCTTTATTCATTCGGCCAACATTAAATAATGCATCTTTCTTTATAATTGACCACATATTGAAGTCTGCTTGGGAATACCAGGTGCTGTAAGCATATAGTGATGGATGTGTGTTGTGGTGCAGTGGATATCGGCTTGGAAAGAGAAATCGGTGAGCCGAGTTCAAATTCCAGTTGAATACCCTGTATTCACTTAAGCACTGATACCTTTGGGAAAGGTATTAATCCATCCCTTCCCTCAAGTTATGGGTTAAATAAGATATAATCATTTATAATTAAATAAAAATTTATAATTAGATATAAACAGTCGTGTAAATATACACAAAACAATCCTTAAAAATATGAAATATAAAAAAAATATTTTGCCTGATGGAAGAATTGTATCTGAATTATTTAGTCTCTTGTGTTTTTATGGATGTGCATCTTGGTGCAGTGGATATCGACTGACTCAGAACGACAAATCGGGGAGGTGAGTTTGAATTCCTTGCATTCACTTACACACACATACCCTTGGAAAAGGTATTAATCCAGCTCTTCCCTCTAGTTATGGGTTAAATAATAGTACAGATTGGGTTCTATAGCCTTGGCTGGCAACCTACTTCTGCCCAGTCAGTCATGTCTCTTTCGAGACATGATCGCTCAAAGTGTATCACATATGGCACTTAACTGACTGTGTTTTTATATAACTGCTTCTACTTAGCCTATCATTTGACGACTCATAAATTATGACAAATTTATAATTGACCCACTTAAAATAAGTTACTGTGAAACTGACCTTAATTCTATTTACTTACCTAAGTGTCAACCATGCCAATATCAATATTGACAAGAAGTTAAGTCTTCAAAGACTTAATTAGAAGCTTCACTGGCTAAGCTTTTTAGCACAAATTCAGCTAAGTGATGGACACTTTCAATGTTCTGTTATGTCTCTACTCTATTATTATCTAACAAATATTAACTTTAAAAATTTTTCTGTCAAATCTGAATCAGTCAGTTAAGTGTCATATGTGATACACACTTGGGAGATCATGTCTCTTTTGAGACATAACTGCCTGGGCAGAAGACTTTTTCCTACATTAGGTTGCCATTATTTTCTGTAGTAGACTTGTTGCCAATCAAGTCTATAGAGCCAAATCTGTCCTGCTATTTAACCCATAACTGGAGGGAGAAGCAACAGATTAATACCCTTGCCAAGGTTATTTGCACATAAGTAAATGCCTTGAATTCAACCTGAATTTGAAGTCGGCTCATTGATTTCTTGTTCTGAGCCAACATCTACTGGACCACAACACACATCTCACATCTGAATAGTTTTTTTTTCCTGCTTTAAAACGCTTTTGATTTAAGTAAAAAAAATTTTAGTATTCATTATTTTTGTCAAATATAAAATGACTTTTTTTTATCAGTCATATGACCTCATCCTGCATACCACTGATAAAATATGCATTTGATAACATAAATATTTTTTCTTTTAAGAGTGACGTCATTGCACTCAAAATAAACCCATAGTCAGGTGCACTGATAAAAAGGCCGCCAAAATGAGATGGGGGTGGGAATGAAAATTGAGTTCTTGTCTTTCTGGAATTGTTAGTCACCAACTGATGAATTTGGTCACTTAAAATAAAGGGTCAAAAAGCATTAAAATAAACTATTTACATTGTTTGAACAGTTTGTTTGGTATGACTCTTTGTCATATTAACAATGTTTCGACCATTGTATGGTTTCACCTTTTTATATGATATGCATTAGAATTTCAAATTGAACCCTTAATTCAGTCCACTGGGGTAAATTGTTCTAGTTCCACATGCAATGCCTTTTCTGGATATCTCAGTTTAAATTAATTCCCTTTAATAACTCAACTCTCTTTTTTTTGTTCACCTTTGCTGTGGCCAAGTATTGAACTCACTACTCTTTGGTTCAAGTCCCTGAATTACTTCAAACAATGCTTTTATCCACATGGGAACAAAATAAAACCTATCCAAAACTGAAATAATGATATGGGATTTGAATGAAAGCAGCGATGACACCTACCTTGAATTTTTTCTAAAAATTCAGAATGGGGAAATTAGTTTAATTCTAAATATTTCAAATACCTCAGTGTTTAATGGTGATAACAAGACTATATATAGAATAAACTTAGAGCATTTGTCTGTAACAGGGATTGGCTAGCCACCCTGGTGGACAGGTGTGCAAAAAAAAAAATGTATCAAGCAATATATATATATATATATATATATATATATATATACACACACACTTTTCTTGTATCATTTCACCCCAAACAAGATGATAATGCTACTAAGGTGCAGAGAGTTACTAGGGATGAAAAAAAACAATGAAAAAACTTTAAGAAACTGGAAATCCAATCCTAAACAGGAAACAGATGTTCAAAAGATGGGGAAAGAGTGTGAACCAGGCAGAATAATTCAATCCTCCCTCCTATATGCTGGACAATCTTCTCACAAATGAAGAGGGAACAGAGCTGTTGTTCTACAGAAGGATACTGAGAATATCAGCAGCAAAGAAGTCTTAATGGAAACAAGATAGACACTTGTAATGAAAATTTGAAAGAGACTGCTGATGTTTCTTAGACACAAAATGTGGAAGGACGGTTTGGAAAATTTCTGCCACTCACAGGACGTGCTGATGACAAAAGGGATGGGGGGTGGGGATACAGCGAGCCACGTACTTGTATGGAATGGTTGGTGGAATGAGGCACAGTAAAAAGACAAACATTCTTCTATGTGCCCTGTCCCTTCAGGACGTAGGCGATCATGGATCTCCACGTCTCCCTATCCCTTGTGGCTCTTAGTATGTTTGCTCCTGTTGCTCCTGGCAACCCCCGTTCCGTTATCCACCTGATCAGGCCCTGCAAATATGTTATCCACTGCCTTCCTCTGTCTCTCCTTCCTTCTATCTGTCCAGTCAGTATCAGGTTCTCCAGGCTTTCCTTCCTCATTGCATGTCCCAGGAACTTCAGTTGTCTCTTCCTGATGCTCAGCATCAATTTCCTTTTTGTTGCCATTCTTTCTAACACTTCGTCGTTGCTTGTATGCTCAGTCCACGATATCCGTAGCATCCTTCTGTAGAACCACATTTCGGCCGCTTCCAGTTTTGTCCTCATTTTCGATGATATTGTCCAGCATTCACAGCCGTACTGAAGAACTGACATCACGTAGCAGTCTAGCACTCTTATGTGTTAAAAAGGATAGGAAGTTGTGGCAATTCACAATCACCAATGTTCTGAAGAGACATGGCATATAGAAGCCATCCATACCTACCTACAGTAGGTAGCCTACCATGGTACAGTGGATAGCAAACATATTGCATTCATCAAGTGACTAAGGTTGTTACTCTAAGCTTTGTGCATCCCACAGTGATGGCCTTGTGGAAGAGGAAGTAACACTTAGTGTGTGTGTGTGTGTGTGTGTGTATATATATATATATATATATATATATATAAAAAGACCTACCTCTGAGAAGGTGCTTATCTCTTAAAGGCCTGATATTTACAAAGCTAGATAAAAATAAGATTTCTACAGATGTAAATGAGTTTTATGGCTCATTCATTTAAGATAAGTTACAAACAGCGCAGCTTATCTTTTTCCTTTGTTGTTTTTTTCTTCTTCCCCCCTCACCTTTTTCTTCTTCCCTCCTCACCTTTTTCTTCTTCCCTCCTCACCTTTTTCTTCTTCCCTCCTCACCTTTTTCTTCTTCCCTCCTCACCTTTTTCTTCTTCCCTCCTCACCTTTTTCTTTTTTCTTCCCTCCACCTTTTTTTTCTTTTTCTTCCACCTTTTTCACCTTTTTCTTTTTTCTTCCTCACCTTTTTCTTTTTTCTTCCTCACCTTTTTCTTTTTTCTTCCTCACCTTTTTCTTTTTTCTTCCTCACCTTTTTCTTTTTTCTTCCTCACCTTTTTCTTTTTTCTTCCTCACCTTTTTCTTTTTTCTTCCTCACCTTTTTCTTTTTTCTTCCTCACCTTTTTCTTTTTTCTTCCTCACCTTTTTCTTTTTTCTTCCTCACCTTTTTCTTTTTTCTTCCTCACCTTTTTCTTTTTTCTTCCTCACCTTTTTCTTTTTTCTTCCTCACCTTTTTCTTTTTTCTTCCTCACCTTTTTCTTTTTTCTTCCTCACCTTTTTCTTTTTTCTTCCTCACCTTTTTCTTTTTTCTTCCTCACCTTTTTTTCTATTACACATGAAAAGATTTTATATGAGGGAGTGAGGAAAATTCTTGATAGCTTGACTCACTTCCTAAAATCTGAGTAGATGATTGAAAATATGTTGTATTGTTATTTGGAATCACTTTATCAGGTCAGAAACTTTTCAACAATCTTCATATATATAAATTATACATATTATTCTGTGTCTATGGCACAACTCAGTTTTATGAATTATGCAGTCATCAGGTGCATATTTCAAACTGACAGTTTAAAAGATTTTAATTTAAATTCACTCGATGTTCATGGGAATTAAATCTTAGTTAAGTTACTGTTTTTTTTAATAACAAGATTAAAAATTTAAAAATTCTAAGTTTATATGTAAATAAAATTTTAAAACTTCATCTTTATTTTTTTTATTATTTTTATTTAAAATTTTTATTTTTTTATCTACATGTAACCTTAGATTATTTAAATTTTTAATCTTGTTAAAAAAAGCAGTAACTTAACATTTTTATAAGATTTAATTCCCATGAACATCAATGAACTTAAATTCAAATCTATTAAACTGTCAGTTTGAAATATGCACCTGATGATTGCATAATTCATGAAACACAGTTGTACCATAGATGTAGGATATGCATATTTAATAATTTTATATATATATATATATATTTTTTTTTTTTTTAATTTAAATCACATATGGAAATTAAAAGAAAAAAATGCCAAAGGCACTGATATAACATGGAACATATTAAAAGAACAAAAACCAGACCTTACAACAGTTTTTGTTATCCCTTGTTTCCTGTTTAGGATACGGTTTCCGGTTTTTCTCTTTTCCAATCTTTTCACTCTTACGTAGCCCCCTGCGCATCAGTGGCGTTTTCGCCTTGCTTGGGGTGA
Source organism: Ascarosepion bandense (assembly GCA_037127315.1). Classification (NCBI taxonomy): domain Eukaryota; kingdom Metazoa; phylum Mollusca; class Cephalopoda; order Sepiida; family Sepiidae; genus Ascarosepion; species Ascarosepion bandense. Next base: position 4,331,295 of record JBBBDQ010000762.1, on the reverse strand, counting down.
TATAATTAAAAAAAAAAAGAAAAACGTTAGCCATAATATTTCCAGAACAAGAATGGTTACTAAATAAAATGTCTGAAGTAATGTCCAGATGTAGACATATCAGAAAGTATGTTTTAGGTTCATACAAATCTGGATGGAAGTGTTTACAATTCTTGACCAACTCCGTCTTATTTTAAATTTCCAGTTGTGTATTCTGAAAATTCCTGTTGTGTGTGGGGGGATTTGGAGAATAAGTTGATATAAAATGCCTGAAGATACTGAAAGGTTCAAACCAAGGTTGCATAGTCAACTAACTTCCAACATTTTTTTAAAATTATTTTTAAACTTTATTTTTAATGGATACTTATAATTGAGTACATACTGTTTGTTTGTAATTAAACAGTATATTTATATATATCTACAGGCCTAAATAATAGAGAAACTTTGTTAGGAAAATGTGCTTTCAGTTGGATTTGAACCTGCCTTTTAGGCCTAGGGGAAACTGAATTGATCTGACATGTCTTAGACCGCTCAGCAACAAATGAATCTGCAGATAGACAAAGCTTGAATTAAGCTTTACAAACACATATCCTGTTTTTTTTTTTGTTTTTGTAATTTGGTCTGTTTTCATATCTGTTAAGTATGTACCTCTGGACAGTAATGGGTATGTCCCAATCCTTATATAATATGTTGGACACTATTAAGAAAGATAGGGAATGCAGATTCAAATCCTGCCAGAAGATGCATATTTTTCTAACAGGATAAATAAATATACTATTTAATTATTAAAAGAAAATCTATCTATTCAAACATGAGTACCCAATAAAGAGGTTTAAACATATAAATTAAAAATAAGATTGTTTTGCCAAAAAAAACCAGGTCAACCAAGGTAATATAGAATTTTTTTTTTTGTTCTTGGTTTGTTTTTTTTTGTTTTTTTTATTGATTTGGGTTTTTTTTTATTTTTTTTATTCTTGGTTTGTGTTTGGCTTTTTTTCTTTTTTGGTGGGGGAGTTTCTCGTTCTATGTTTGTTTGTAGCAACTGCTCTGATTTTTTTTTCCTGGTGCCCTGACCACATGAATTTAAGCATGCTACTAGGTTGGCATCTAGGTCCCACCCTTTTACTCTTGAAATAGTTAAATGCAACCAAAAACACAATAATACAGTGTAATATAAGAAGTGCTAAAGTTAATTTTCATGAATTAACACTACTGACTAATCCAGCAATAATATACTGACAGGAAAAATCTGAGACAATGTGATACATTTAACATTAAATTCTACACCACATACAACTATATAAACAAGCATAATGACAGTGCATCAGGTTGCACATCAATCATTGACAATATACTGTATATTGAATACAAACTGCAATTGGACCAGCTGCCCAAACAACAAATAAAGAATGGCATCAAAAATTTTAAAAAAACAAAAAAACTTTGGACACTCCATGATAACACTTTCTTGTATTCTAGAAAAGCACCACCTCTAATTTGTATGGTATGCCAAGAACTCTACACAGTAAAACGCATAACAAATTTTAGAAATTCACCCAAATCTGTTTAAAACACTATTAGGCAACCAACATGAAAGAACTCTTTCATGATATTAATCCATATAATATCCTACAATTCAACATAAAACACATCATGGCCTCTAGTAATTAGGTTCACACAAACATGTTTATGCACTAAAGCTAAGTATCATCAACCATGTATTCAATTGTGAAAGCAGAATAATTTTTATTACTTCAAATCTATCAAGAAAATCTCGACGTTAAATGACTGATAAAGAGTAACACCATTAAACAATTCAATCATGATCATTGTGAACCAAGAAAGTGCAACTTTGTTTAAAATCGAGGTGTTTACAGTCTCTCTCCACTCATTTTTGATATCCCCACTTTAAACTGAATTTTTAAAAAGTTTTCTGGAAGCTTTTAATTTTAATTGAAAGTTAAATGATTAAATTTACTATTTCTAATAAGCAAAGTACTCTGATGTATTTACAACAGGAATTATATTGATTGGAATCTTAAAAATTTGAGATTAAAAAAAAAAACATTTTTAAAGTTTTTTGGCCATTTTCAAATGATTCTTGGTTTTAAAAATCTTGCAAAAATAAAAAGTACATCTGTGACACATTATTTTTGAATAATTAGCAAATTTAAAGTTAAATTAATCTGAATTGGAACAAACATTACTTTCTTATGGCATGAAATTGTAAATAAAAGTATTTCTTATTCTGAATGGTTTGACGTTTTGACATTTTATCAAGTTGATGACAGCTCCTGTTATCAGTTTACACATCTGGAATTATGGTTACTAAAAAATAACATAATCCGAGTGAATGTTTTGTAAGGGGAACAATCATTGAAATACATGATCTATTAATAAGTTTCTTATAAATTTCCATTGTAAAATAAAAAAAAATGTTCAATTTAACATAAGAAAAAAGTTTTTAATCATTTTAAAGATCTTAATTCTAAATGATTTGTATTAAGCTTTTCAATTTTTTACTTGTAAATATAGTCTTTAGTTAATAAATTAATACCTGAAGACACTAAGTGATGTTTGTAACTTTATAAATCATAATTATCAAAGAAAAAAACAATTTTTGTAAAATTCTTCAGAATATGATATCCTAAAATTATTATTTATAAAATCAATTAAAAATGGTGTAGACTTAATGCATTTTTGATTTTGCTATTTGGAGCAAATTTTCAGAAAAATGGTCTGGTATTTAAAAAAAAAAATTACATTCCTTAAGTCCTGCATTTAACTAAAAAATATTGGGATACATGAGTTTCTAGAAGTTTCATGCAGTTAACTGGAGTGGGGTAACAGATGTAAAAAAAAAAAAAATTATCAAGATTTTCCAAAAATAATAATTGCATAAATAACTTTATTCATTTGTAAATAAGTCTTGAAAGTTTTATTAAAATCAGGCAATTAGTTGAATTTTGCAAGAATTTCTAAGTTAATGTCTTTCAACATCAAAAAATGACTTGCGTAACATTGTTTGCCATCGTACTAACATTTACGTAAGCATAGAGTGGATTGCTGACAGTGGGAGATATAAGTACTACTTACCAAAAACGTTTTTGCTTGAATGATAGATGAAGCCGAGTGTGTCATTCTCAAGATTTTCACCCTATACTGAAAACTGAGACATCAGTGTTGCCAAAATACATCAGAGAGTAGGTAATATATTTGAAAGACACTTCATTCATATATCTGAAAACTGCAGAAATTGCTGAAATATGGTAAATTACCCTTCTGATCCTTAAAAAAAAGAATCCTAGGTACTAATGGGTTAACAGAGGATGGGAAGTATGACACTGAAATCTGAAGATTAATTGGGATACAAAAGATGTATTTGAAAAGCTAAGCAAAGTATTAAGAAACTGAAAACTTTTGTTAGAAACAAAGAAAATAGTACTGAACTGATCTTATGTACAGTCCCGTCAGGATGTAGGTGATCATAGCCCTCCATATCTTCCTGTCTCTTGTAGCTCTTAATAGCTTTTGTCTTATTTCTCCAAAACCCTTCCCTACCATCTATTTACTTAAGACCATTAGGTATGTACTTTCATCTATAAAATTGTGTATAGAATATTTAGCTCTCTGCATTAAATAACTTATAGAGGGTGATACAGAGGGTGATACAGAGGGTGATATGCCACTGAATTTTGGCTTAAATTGATTCTTGGATGATAGAAAATAAATGCTTTTCCTTTCTTTTGCTTGCCGCCATTTACCAGTTTGAACAGAAATATTTCTCTGATAATTAATCTTCATTGGAATGGAACTAATTTAATACTACTTAGGTTGTATTTTGTATTTTCTTTACTTTCTCTCTTCAACTGATAGCCACTTTGAAAAGTGAATATTTTCTTGGCAGCCTTCTACAATTAAGCAATCGAATTGATTACAAACAGACTTTAATTTCTGTTCAGTTTGACTTAATCAGAATCAGTCTGAGTTTATCTCTAAGTAAACTCCTAATTTGGAGACAAATGTTCTATTACAAAAATCATTAATTAAATGAACAAATGTTCAAAGAAAAAGTGCTACTCAAGAGTTTGCTGAACTTAAGGTGTGAAAATATTATTCCTCAAAGAAAAAAGAACTTTTTCTGATGGAGTAGTTATTGGAAAGATGAATGAAATGTCTTTTGATACCCGGTGTAGGGCAAAAAAAAAATCTGCTAAGCTTGACTATCACAATCAACAAGATGTCCTTTTTTATAGAAGAACTATTTCAAAGAATCTTTTTTTTTTTTTTTTTTTTCATAATTACTTTTATTAATGACTAGCAGTATATCCCGACGTTACTCAGGTGTAATGAAAGCTTTAAAACTAATCCCTGTTCCTGGAGCTCAGACTCAGCCTAAAGAATATTTGTGTGAAGTTTGAGAATCGGATAAAAATTGTAGATTTGTATAAAGGGCATACAGACAGATAAACACACACACACACACACACAAACATCTTGCCTTATATATATAATCGGTTTTCTGCACTATTGTAAGAACTGCAATCTTGAAACTTCTGAATATCGTTTCTTATGTCTTTGTTTATGAGTTAATCAAATTTGATTAAAATCAGACCACTCCTTCTATAACCTGATTTTTTTCGATTATCAATTTACGATATTTATCGACACAAAAACTTAGCTGAGAACACTCACAAATGCTTATAATACAATTGTGTAAATTTTCAAGAAAAATGGTTCAGCCGTTTCGGAGTCTATAGGTAACGGACACACACACACACACACACACACACACATCACACAGTTTCAGTTTAGATCCGATTAGGATGGGAAAATTATCTTTTATGCTATTAAAGAACAATCAAGCACAGCTGTAAACTTCTATGTACTGTGTCCCTTCAAGATGTAGGTGATCATGGCCTTCCACATCTCCCTGTACCTTGTAGCTCCTAACACCCTTGCTCTTGTTACCCCTAGCAAACCCTGCTGTACTGTCCATTTGTTCAAATCCATCTAGTATGTCATGCTTTGCTTTTCCCCGTCTTTCTTTCTCTCTTTGTCCTGTAATTATCAGATTCTCTAATTCATTACTACACTGTCTTTTTCTGAAAAGTATTAGTTTATTTTTCATTTACATCCTCTCCAAAACCTGATAGCTGTTCACACGTTCAATTCATGGTATCCTCGGCATCTTTCTGTAGAACCACATTTCTGTTCCTTTGAGTCTTTCATCTTTGAGGAGATTGTCCAGCATTCTCTGTCATATTTAAGGACAGACATCATAACAATCCTCTTTGTTTTAGCAAAATTTTCAGCTCTCTCAATACACTACTCAGCTTTTGGAATGCATCCTTGGCCATGCCAATTCACCTTCAGATCTGTGTCGCACTTTCCATCCTCTGTTCCCAGGTGTTTCAATTTTTTGTACCTGCTTGATTTTAGTATCCTGTGTCTGTAATTGACATTTTGGACTTCTCTTTTATTGATGACTATGCATTCACTTTTCTTGTGGTTTATATGTAGTCCTTTCTTTCCACTTTCTTCAGCTACCTTCTGTAGGAGGTCTTGTAGTTTCTTTTCCATATCTGCAATCAGCACTGTATCATCTGCATACCTTATATTGTTCAGATTGTGCTCTAAACTTAAAATGTTAAAATCATTAGTAATAGAAAAAACAAATCATGAATCATTTATATAAATTTTTTTTCTTATTTTACCCCAAGCAAAGTGGGACCACCACTAGTGCACAGTGAGAGAAATGTCTGGGTACAGGGAGTATTGAAGAAAAGATAAAAGATGAACAGTTGACAAGAGAAGATTGCAGTTGACGTTGCATTTAAATTTCTGGAGATTGTATTTATCCGGGAAGCAAGTAAATAGAAGTTTCACAAGCTGGAAGCACAAAAAAAAAAGAAACAGTTGGGTTAGAAGTGGTGGTTATTCCAATGGTTAAGTGGTGGTTATTCCAATGGTTAAGTGGTGGTTATTCCAATGGTTAAGTGGTGGTTATTCCAATGGTTAAGTGGTGGTTATTCCAATGGTTAAGTGGTGGTTATTCCAGTGGTTAAGTGGTGGTTATTCCAGTGGTTAAGTGGTGGTTATTCCAGTGGTTAAGTGGTGGTTATTCCAGTGGTTAAGTGGTGGTTATTCCAATGGTTAAGTGGTGGTTATTCCAATGGTTAAGTGGTGGTTATTCCAATGGTTAAGTGGTGGGAACTAGATATTAACCTAGTAGCATGCTTAAATTCATGTGGTTGGGGCACTAGCGGAAAAATGCACATCAGAACAGTTGACATGAAAATATTTGTAGAAAAGACTTAATAGATTCTTTATTCTTGCAGTCTCTTGACTGATATTTTTTTTGAAAATATAGGCATATTCATTTTTAATTTTTTTAAAATTTATTTATTATTTAAATTCTTTTTTATAAATTTTCTTAATGCTTAAATGGTGAAGAAAATATTTGCTTGTCTTTGCTTCATTTTTTCATTTAGTAGTTTATTTTTTAGCTGGCTTTCTATTAGTGTGTGCACACACACATATATATATATATATATATATATATACATATATATATATATATATATAAAAGAATTAATAAATTTATTTTTGACTGACTCCCAAGATTTTGTTCCTGGTCACAACAATATTAACCTGTTTAGGTCTAGGGTTAACTTTATCTTTGTCTTATAAACTGGGTCTCTTACCCTGTAACCCTCTACCTCTAGTGGCACCCAGGTTTTGTACAGGGTGGACATTACTATAAAAAGAAACATTCTATTCAAATGGAAAAAGAGATGAATATTGAAAACCTGTTTGAAGTAATTTTTACAATGGTAAATTGAATATTTACTCTTTTTTTTTTTCTGTTCATTTTTCTTTCTTCTTTGACTGCACCCTGTAAATACACTTTGACAAACTGCCACTCCTTGAGTATTTATCTGATGTTTGGTTTTTCAAAACACACACACACACATAAGGTATATTTAGGCAGCATATATGCAGTAGTTATTGGCTCAGAACAAGAAATCAGGGAGCCAAGTTTGAGTTCCAATTGAATTCCTTGCATTCACTCACACACAAATACCCTTGGGAGAGGTATTAATCCATTTCTTCCCTCCAGTTATGGGTTAAATAACAGGGCAGATTGGGTTCTATAGCCTTGGCTGGCAACCCGTCTACTGCAGAAAGTAATGGCAACCTACTGTGGGATAATCTTCTGCCCAGTCAGTCAGGGAGTGTATTTTGTTGGGAGTGTATTAAATTAAAATCCAAGGTAACTAAGTCAAGAGAATACAGTGGATGCTTGAGGGTTTCCCCTTTTCAACTCTAAAATTCTGTTTTGGAACATCTTGTGGTATTTTAAAAACTAAAAACTTTTGATTTGTCATTTTTCTTGAACTCCTATCTTTGAAAGGCAGTTGAGATATCAATTTTCAAACTCTTAGAAATCTCTTGTGCCGAAATCTTCAATTTATTATCCATGATGTCAAGTAAAGTAGCTTTGTTGTTGTTGGGTCATCAAGAGCAAAGTTGATCATTTAGGTTAAAATCACTTTGACAAAATCTACCAAACCAATTTTTTGACCATCCAAAAGAGCTGGAGTATTATCCAAATAAACTTTCTGATCATGCTTTTTTTTGTGGCCGGGGGAGTTCAGTTCTGGTGGTTACGTCTTTCTGAAATTTATAGGGCATAATATGGCAAAAGAGCAAATTTTCATCCACCATCTTTAAGGCACTCATTTGTGGACAAAAGTTCAACAAAGTCTGAACTATTGCATTGTTCAGTTGCAAGTCTAGAACACAACAAAACCTGATAGCAAAACAAATGTCAGTGTCAAATTGCAATCATTTTCTATTAACAATGGAAATCCAGCACAAATTGATATGTCATTAAAAAAGAGACAAATATTGTATAATCTTACTTCTTACATATTTAATGAACTACTGGAGGTACTCAACTCCCATGAAATGACATTTATTCTAGTACAATTTTTTTTCTATTAGATATTGCTGTTTATCTCTTTTTTTGGCATCTAGGTTCCACCCTTTTACTATTGAAATATTTAAATGTAACCACCTCTTCTACTCAAACAGTTTCTTACAGTTTTGTCCTGTGGAATTCCCTTTTTGTGGTGCAGTGGATAGTGGCTCGGAATGAGAAATTGGGGAGCTGAGTTCGAATTCCAGTTGAATTCATTGCATTCACTTACGCGCAAATACCCTTGGGAAAGGTATTAATTCATCTCTTCCTTCCAGTTATGGGTTAAATAACAGGACAGATTGGGTTCTATAGCCTTGGCTGGCAACCAGTCTACCACAGAAAGCAATGGCAACCTACTGTGAGATAATCTTCTGCCCAGTTAGTCATGACTCTTTCGAGACATGATCGCCCAAAGTGTGTATCACGTATGGCACTTAACTATTCGCTTCCCTAATAACTACAATCTCCAAAAATTTAAATATGTCTTGAATTTTGTTCATCTTTTGTCCTTTCTTCAATACCTTACTGTACCCAGTTTTTTTTCAATCACTGTAGCCTCCTACGCACTAGTGGCTGTTCTGGTTTGCTTGGCGTAAAACGATAAAAAAAAAAAAATTATGCTAAGAACATCACAACTTTTTATTACAATATATTGCTATAATTGTTCTATTTTATTATGAGTTACTGTTGGTATTCTTTTATTTTACCTAACTTGTAAAATATCTTTATTATGCACAAGTATGATATTAAACGTTTCCTTATAAAGAAACATTTGGTATTCATTGAGCAAGTAGCCAGTGCTTCTTGGTTAAAATTTATAACATCTTAAAACAATATTTTCTCATGTTAATGATAATTCTAATGATATCCTAATATAATTATGATATATTCCTCTTTCCAGTATTAATGGCTGTTCCCTTTCTGGCCTTTGGCTTGAATTAGAGTGGCACATTGACTTATGGCTCCTGGGCATGAGGGCAAACTGCATCTGGCAGAAATACCTCTGATTAGGAGGTTGTGAGGAGCATGGAACCAGCTCTTCATTGCTGTTGTTCCCAGGTTCACCCTGACCCAGTCAAAACACTATGAAAGTATAAAAATAGGCTTTTATAGAAATATATACATAAAAATTGACTTTTATAGAAAAATATTTTTTTTCTACCTTCAAAAATGTTTTGCTGAGAAACATTTTTGAATACAAAACTAGAAGACATTTTCAGTTTTCTAAAATAAAAAGAATAAAAACAAAATTTTCACTAGAATCTGACTAAATCAACCTTTTCATGATAATCAAAAATTTAAAAAAATACCTTAAAACCTCACCTTTTTTGCATTAAATAACCCACAGAGGTTGACATGCCATTAAAGAAAACTCACTCAAAACATTGACATATTAAGTTAACCAATTTAGCTGTTGCTGCTGTTAAAAGGCCTCAAGTGATGTGGTTTTTGTTGTTTGCAGTTCAAGTTATGACTGAGTTGGCTATCTTTACTCTGACAAAAATATCATTTGAAAAGGCATGAATCTGTTACTTCTCTCTTCAGCTTATAGCAGGAGCAACTGGGTTCTCTAGCCTTGGCTGGCAGTCAGCCATTGAGAGGGAAAACTCTGAATTAAAAAAAAAAACATTGAGAAGGCAACAGAAAATACTCTTATTTAAAGATATCATAACTATTAAAAAAATATTGGAGACATTATCACCAACTCAGTGAAGGGATTAAAGCTTTGGCTTGTGACTGACTTTTATTTTATCACTTATCAACCCTTTCTGGGTTATTTAAAGCCAAAACATAGTTTTGATTGTAAGAAGAATTTTCCCTCTCTATTTTTGTAATGGTTGGTAAATTTCAATGCCTCTAAAACAAAGCTGTTATCAACTAACCACCATAGACAATCGCATCTACCTCCCATTAGCATGGGACAGGCTAGCCTCCCAGATAGTAAAATACTACGCCTCCTTGGCCTTACACTCTCGGCGGACCTCAAATGGAATGACTATATTGAATCCATTGCCAAATCTGCTGCTATGAAAGTCGGCTCCCTGTGCAGGGCCCGGAAATTTTTCCCACCTGAATCTATTCTGCACATATACAAATCTACCATCCGCCCGTGTATTGAATATTGCTGCCATATCTGGTCGGGTGCCCCTGCTGCTCTCCTTGGGCTTCTTGACAAAATACAAAGGAGGATCTGTAACGTGGTTGATACTGACTTGGCAGACCGGCTGCAGCCGCTCTCTCACCGGCGTGATGTGGCTTTCCTGTGCCTCTTCTACAAGTACTTTCATGGCTTCTGCTCCGATGAGCTTAGATCACTGGTGCCGCCTAAGCACGAATTTACACGAGATACTAGATTAGCAACTAGGTCCCACCCTTTTACAGTTAAACAAATAAGATGTAACCGTAAATTCTACTCCAACAGCTTCTGTTCTCGCGCTTCCCGCCTGTGGAACTCCCTTCCACAAGTCTGCTTTCCCGACAGTTACAATCTCCAGGTGTTTAAATGTAGGGTCAATAGACACCTCCTATCACACTAACTCCCAACTATTCTCAGAACACTCTCATCTACCCAACCCTCATTCTCAGTATCCTTACCCGCCTATCACCCACCCTCTGACATTTCCTATATTTAACCAGCCTTTCTCCACTCTACATAGCCCCCTGTGCAGTAGTGGCAGTGATATGCCTTGCTCGGGGTGAAACGCTTATAAAAAAAATAAAAAAAAGGAATATTGCATTAAAAATTTAAGTATAAATGATTTTTTTTTCCATATAAAAATCCTACTATTTAAATCATAGCTGGAGGACAGTTATAATGGAATATCCCAGCACCCTCTATAAACACTATGGTGGACTATCATGGATAAATGAGCAAGATCTTTTTCCTTAGTCAGACTTGCTTATGAATTGAGTCACGATCAGACTCGCTTTTGTTAAGCTCTCTCTTGTTAAACTCTTTGCTTCCATGCAGAGAGAGACCCAAACGAGGCTCCGCCAAAGTGTAGTTTCATTTGGGGTGAAAAAACAAAAGGATATTTTTGGCTGAGCCTATGAACTTAGAATCCCCACATTAATTGACCTTGCTTTGCATCTGACTTGGTGGGAAGCTGGTAAATACAGTCTTAGAACCTGGTAATGCTATTCTCATCTGTTATAATTCTCATGCTGAATAAACCTTCTATTACACATGGCTTGATAATCTTTCAACTTGGATTTATGGATTAGAACCTAGTAGTACTATTCTCGTCTGTAATAGTTCTCATGCGGATTAAACCATTTATTCAATTATGCCTAGCTTGATAATCTTTCCATTCAGATTTACACTTTGTTAAACTGAATCTTTGTCCAGGATACAACACATATTCATACTTTTGCCAAAAATATTGGGGCATCAATTTATCCCTAGACATGGTCAGTTTGCTCCGATAAATTCAGGGTTCAGTTTTAAATTTCCTGATGGTGATATGGATTGACATGCACCTGATGAAGGTCAGAGAGCATAAATATCTCTTCATGCCTAGGAAGTCAAACAGAAATTTCAAACCATTTCTTCCTTTTTTAATAACCGCTTAACTATCTTCAGGAGATTCATTTTTTTCTTCTTTTCTTGGCTAGGTGTGTCAGCAAATTTCATATGATGACAAATGTGTTAATTTACCACTTCTTGTCTTTCTAGGTTTTTTATTTATTTATTTTTTTTTTGTTTTTTTTTTTTTTTTTTTTTTTTTTTTTTTTCTCTCTCTCTCACAAGTGTCTCTGAGTATGACATAAACGATAAACAACATCCACAGCTCTGATCAAGAGATTGGAAGATTTCAATTACTGTTGTTCTCAAGTCCACCCTGACCTGGGGTGGTTGCATCTGTTAGGGTTCTAGTCATGGGTAAATAATGACTCCCCCCCCAACCCCTGACAAAAATCAACAGTACATTTTTTAATAAAATTAATACATTTTTATAGTGGAATGTTAAACTATATCTTTGTCCAGAATACAACACATATTCATATTCTTCCCAAGAATATTGGTGCATCAATTTATCCCTAAACATGAAAAAATAGTTTGCTCCCATAAATTAAATTAATGATTCAGTTTTAAATTTACTAAAGGTGATATGGATTGACATGCACCTGATGAAGGTCAGAGGGCATAAATATCTCTTCATGCCTAGGAAGTCAAACAGAAATTTCAACCCATTTCTTCCTTTTTTTTAATAACCACTTAACTAGGTGTGTCAGCAAATTTCATGTAACCACAAATGTGTTAATTTAAGACTTCCTGTCTTTCTAGTTTTTTTTTTTCTTCTTAGGAGTGTCTTCATTTTTTTCTTCTTAGGAGTGTCTTCATTTTTTTCTTTTTTTCTTAGGAGTGTCTTCATTTTTTTTCTTCTTAGGAGTGTCTTCATTTTTTTTCTTCTTAGGAGTGTCTTCATTTTTTTTCTTCTTAGGAGTGTTTTTTTCTTCATTTTTTTCTTCTTTTTTTTAGGTAGTGTCTTCATTTTTTTTCTTCTTAGGAGTGTCTTCATTTTTTTTTCTTCTTAGGAGTGTCTTCATTTTTTTTTCTTCTTAGGAGTGTCTTCATTTTTTTTTCTTCTTAGGAGTGTCTTCATTTTTTTTTTTTTTTTTTTTTTCTCTCTCTCTCTCTCAAGTGTCTCTGAGTATGACATGATGAACAACATCCACAGCTGACCTCTGATCAAGAGATTGGAAGATTTCAATTACTGTTCTCAAGTCCACCCTGACCTGGGGTGGTTGCATCTGTTAGGGTTCTAGTCATGGGTAAATAATGACTCCCCCCCCAACCCCTGACAAAAATCAACAGTATATTTTTTTAATAAAATTAATACATTTTTATAGTGGAATGGCCAACAATGCATTAAAAAAATCACAATACATTTTATCACCTAAAAACTTTTAATAATTGTTTTGTTTCACCCCATGCAAGACAGTACAGCCACTGATGTGCAGTGGGTTACAGTGAGAGGGGAAAGAATAAAGTGAACAAGGTATAGGGAAGATCGAAGAAAGAATATGAGAAAGATGGTAATAAAAGCGATAGAAGATGGCAATTGAGTATATGGAAGGGAGTTCTACAGGCAGCAAGTGTGAAAAAGAAACTGTAAGCTTAGATGTGCTAGTGGGATATTGGATAATGGCTCTGAATTGTTAATCGGAGAGCCATGTTCTAATTTCAGTTGGGTTTGTTATATTCACTAACATGGAAATAGGTATGAATCCACCTCTTCACCATCCAGCAATGGGTTAATTAGTGAGATTTGTATCTCAAAATCATTATCTAAAAAAATACATACATTTATAAAAAGTATAAAATGTTTTCTAGCTTTGTATAACCTTCAAGAGATTTATAAGCTGTAAAAAAAAAAAAAAAATCACTCGCTGAAATACTGATTAGCTACATAGGCATGTATTTTAGATTTATTTATATTCTTTGAAATATAAATGTATAGAAATATGGCCACAAAGTAAGGGATCTGGTTGTATAGTGATTGTAATATAGAATTGATCCCCCACTTTATATTCACTATATTCGGATTAGGTATGAATCTGTCTCACCTCCCAGCTATGAATTAATTAGTAAAACTTATCCTAAAGCCATTATTATTTCACCCACTTCAACAAAACAATAAAATTGCATACCAAATATTTAGATCTCAACATTAAATAACCTATAGAGGTTGATATGCCGCTAAACAAAAGCAACCGAGCAACATTACTTTCTCAAGGCTTATTTGGAGTCTTCTCAAAGATGAAGAGATTTGGAGCAACAGAAACGTGGTTCTACTGAAGGATGAGAATACGATGAACCAAACATGTTAGCAACAACAAGGTTTTAGAGAAAAAGGGAAACACAAAAGAAACTTATACTTAACATTGGGGATGCAAGTAAATGGAAGGGAGTTCCATCAGTAGTAAGTGCAAGAAATAAAAATGGTGGCACCTTTCACCTATGTTAGGATGTGTGTTGTAATGTAATGGATACCTGATCGGAATGAGAATTTGAAGAGCTGAGTTATAATTCCAGTCAAATTTACCTAACTTATAAAATATCTTTATTATGCACAAGTATGATGATATTAAACATTTCCTTATAAAGAAACATTTGTATTCATTGAGCAAGTAGCCAGTGCTTCTTGGTTAAAATTTATAAAATCTAAAAGCAATATTTTATGTTAATAATAATTCTAATGATATCCTAATATAATTGATATATTCCTCTTTTCAGTATTAATGGCTGTTTCCTTTCTGGCCTTTGGCTTGAATTAGTGTGACACATTGACTTATGGGTCCTGGGCATGAGGGTAAACTGCATCTGGCAGCAATGCCTCTAATTGGGAGGTTGTGAGGAGCATGGAACCACCTCTTCATTGCTGTTGTTTCCAGGTCCACCCTGACCCAAAGTGGTGGTATCTGCTAGGGTCTCAGCTATGGGCAAATAGTTAACCACGAAACTAGAGTTAAAACTCTATGAAAGTATAAAAATAGACTTTTATAGAAAAATATACACTTTTGAAGACAAAAATCATTCTCGGCAAAACATTTTTGAATACAAAACTAGAAGACATATTTTCAGTTTTCTAAAATAAAGAATACAAATAAAAAGTTTTTCATTAGAACCTGACTAAATCAACCTTTTCATGATAACCAAACATTAAAAAAAATACTTTGAAACCCCACCTTTTTTGCATTAAATAACCCACAGCGTTGTGTTGCAGTGGATATCAGCTCGGAACGAGAAATCTGGGAGCCGAGTTCGAATTCCAGTTGAATTCATTGCATTCACTTACGTGCAAATACCCTTGGGTAAGGTATTAATCTGTCTCTTCCTTCCAGTTATGGGTTAAATAACAGGGCAGATTGGGTTCTATAGCCTTGGCTGGCAACCAGTCTACCACAGAAAGCAATGGCAACCTACTGCGGGATAATCTTCTGCCCATTCAGTCATGTCCCTTTCGAGACATGATCGCCCAAGCGTGTTTCACGTATGGCACTTAACTGACTGAACCCGCAGTGGTTGATATGCCGTTAAACAAAACTAAAATTCATTTTAGCCTTTGTAATTGAAAGCTGATATTTTTTAATAGTTAGCAATATACAAATTAACCAAGGGATTCCCATATGTTTTCTGAGACAGCTGCAAGGAATCAAATACACACAATTCTTGGCCAATGTTCTACTCTGTGTTAGGCTTAACTCAACAGGGATTTCTTCATAGAACAAAACTGTTTTGAATATTATCCTGCTGTTGTATGGATGGCTTATCAATATAGTAAATAACGATAACTCCTCATCCCTAAAATTCAGACAATAATAATTTCTTGTCAAATTTTTAAATTTTTTTAATCATGTCACTCCAAGCAAGGCATTCCACTGCCACTATAGCGCAGGGGGTCACACAGGGTGATAGACGAGTTTGGATGTATATAGGGGAAGAGTTGAAGAGAATTGGTGTGGGTTAGTGTGTTAGGAGGTGTCTATTGACCTTACATTCAAACTCCTGGAGGTTATGGCCGTCAGGGAAGCAAGCATGCGGAAGAGAATTCCACAAGCGGGAAGTGCGAGAAAAGAAACTGTTGGAGTAGAAATTGCGGTTACATTTCTTTGGTTTCACTGTAAAAGGGTGGGACCTAGTTGCCAATCTAGTATCTCGTGCAAACTCACACCTAGGGGGCACCAGTGATTTAAGTTTATCAGAGCAGAAGCCATGAAAGTATTTATAGAAGAGGCACAGGGAAGCCACGTCACAAAAAGAACAAGACTGTGTGAGACAGCATTTACAGCTGTCCCCCATTATATGCCAGTGAATGCTGGACAATCTCTTCAAAGATAAAGGTGAGACTTGAAGCAACAGAAATTTGGTTCTACAGAAAAATGCTGAGCATACCATGAACTGAACATCTGAACAAGTTTTTAGGGAGGATGGAAATGAAAAGGAAACTTATACTTAACATCAGGAAGAGATAGCTGAAGTTTCTGGAACAGATAACAAGGAAGAAGGGCTTGGAAAATGTAATACTCATGGGACAGTGAGAGAGAGACAGGAGAAAGCAGTGCAAGACATACATCATGGGGTTGAGCAGATAAATGGCAGAGCAGGGTCTGGAAGAGATACCAAGAGGAAAAGTTTTAAGAGCTACAAGCAATAAGGACAAGTGGAGGTCCATGATTGCCTACCTCCTAAAAAGACTCAACACATAGAAGAAGAAAATGAAAAGCTTTTTATCCACTCCTTGCACATACTAATTGCTGAAGGTATGGGAAAAAAGGCTAATTTTCCCACTTGCTGTAATAATGAAATTCTGTATCTCATTGAAAAAAGGAAATTGTATAATTAAATCTCTTATTAAAGTTTCTATTTTATTTTTTATTTTTATTTTTTTAATATTATATTGCTAAGCAAGATTTTCTTTTCTTTTTCTCTTCTCTTTTGCAATTTTGAAGTCTTCATACTGGTTAACTTGGTGCAAATCAGACGAACTTTCACCTTGACATTAAAAAAAGAAAAAAACCACTTCCTCCTCTCTGTATTTTTTTTTATCTTACTCCATTTTTATAATCTCAAGCAATGTGAGAGATGATTCATTTTTCTACAAGGGTATTTTAAAAAGTTCTTGAACTGACAAGTTTCTTTTCCCAAAATCTGACCAAATTATCATAAAAATTTTTTTTTTTTTTTTTTTTTGCGAGTTAGAGGTTTCTTAGTCACTTTTCTATACTAAGAGCCAAGATCACCCACATCCTGAAGCAACATGGCATTTAAAAAATAAATAAATATCCAAACAACTTATCTCCCTAAATGGATAATGAAGTATAATTTTGTCAAATTTTGTTATTTTTATCAATTAATCTTTATTTCAATTTGAAAATGAATAAAGTTTATATTTATTTACTTTATTTACTTTTTGTCAAGAAATAATTTTATGTAAGTGGCAAAAGGTATTGGCAATGTCTGTGACTAAAAGTTACCATAACACAATTCACTCTAGCAAAAATTTGAAAAAGGCATACCGTACTTCTTAGTATTTGTACCAGGAGCTCTTACAAACATTACAGAATGCTTTGCTGTCAATCTAGACAGTGCAGAGGTTTCAGAAAGGGACACAAGTCTGATGGTAAATTACAAAGGTCTTTGGAATGATTGCTAATGATGGAAATGTTATGCAATCACCTGAAAGCACCACATGGTAGAAACCTAGATCATGTAATAACTCATTTACAAATGAAAATTTTATATATATATATATATATATATATATATATAGGGGTTTGGCTAGTTTTGGACTTTTAAAACTTCAACTTGAAATTATCATTACTTGATAAGACAGTGTCAGAACAAAATGGGTACTTTTGTATTGATATGACATTTATGTCATAAATTCTCAAATATTATTTGCTCTACTTTGTATTGAGTAATTTTTTTTAAGAATTTATTTTTTTTTTTTATATGGAATTTTACTTAATCCATACCTACTCTATACTTGTGTGTATGTATATGTATATATATATATATATATTCTTTATTATATGAGAGAGAATACTGACCCTACCATCCAGATGTCACAGCAGAAATCTAAACTCCTTAGCGTAGGGCTTAGGTAGCGTTTATCTTATATTGTCCATTTTATGTGGTCCTTAGTGAATTGCGGCTTTAGTTTCTTATGACAGGAGTGGTCGTCTGCTATTGGAACCCATCTGCTTCAAGGTTCAGTATGTTGCATGTTCAAAGATTCTCATTTGTATATCTACATTGTAAAGAGTGGTTATTTGAGCTATTGATGCCTTTCTATGGCTATTCTTCTCCTCCAGCTTTTCTTCAATAAAAATTTCCATCCACAGAACTACCACACACAGATTCTTTTCTTTTTCTAATCATTCTCTCTAAGCCCTAGAGATGGTTGTGTATAGAAACTACAGACAATTTGTCCACCAACAACTATGCTGCATTCAAAGTCGCTTAGATTTAATTTCTTTCATGACTGTTGCATGATATGAAATTCAGCAGGTTGCTATGACAATTTAAATGCTTATATGTATTACATTTCTGCCTTGTCATTGGCTGATTAAAAACTTTGCATTTGAGAATATTTGTTCATATCAATGCATGCATAATATTTTATTTAGAATTTTACATGCATTTTTTATATATATATATATATATATATATATATATAATAAAATACAGACTTCTGATTTTACAATCATTCTTCTACATTCAGCTTTGCACTCTCTATTTTTTGCTGTGATTAAACCTTGAATTTCAATTTTTTTTACATAAAATTCGTAGTTGGTTTTGCTATAAATTTCAAGATTCAGTGGTGAGAAATTAATGTAGTTGTTACCAACAGAACAGTTGCTATAATTTTTTTTTTATGGTTTATCAACTCTTTGTGGGTTATTTAAAGCTAAAACAGATTAATTTTTACAAGAAAAAAATATTTTTTATGACAAACAATATTTTGAGAATAACAATGATTTTTCCCAGATATGTCCTGCTATACTATTGAACCCATAGATGAAGGAAGATATGGATTCATGCCTTTCTCAAGGCTATTTGTACATAGGTCAAATTCCAGCTGAGTTCATTACATTCACCTTTCTCATTCTGGGTTGCTCATCTGTTTTTACAAAATAAAGATATGTGCTTTAATTTTTTTTTTTTTTTATTAGTAAATAATACCTAACCATAAATCATGTTACTAATTTGGCACTGGTGTTAACAACCTAGTGACATTAGAGTTCAAATTAGTTATTGTCATCAGTTATCCCTGGGTAGCATTTAAAAATCTCTGGGTAGTGTAAAAAATGATCACATTGATCACTAATGTGATCATCATCATCTTGACTTGAATATCCCAAATTCATATTTGATTGGCCCAATCATATGATCACCTCTCATCTGTAACTATTTTCTCTGTCCAGACTTGAATTGGTCTCCTCGATTTAGGCCTTTTACGGTTGTAATCTTTAAACTCGGTGTATGTATTGGAAGTAGGGGTCGGTGAGAAATTACAGTTTTCTTTTGTAGAATAAGGAATGGTATATTGTGAGTAATAACTGCACTTAAAGACATGCACCCCACACACTGTCTTAAATGGGCACATGTAATTTAGGGTGGAAATAATCTGCATTATCTATCGTTAGGTGCTGTTTTAACTTCAGATTAACTCCCCCTATGGTCAAGTGACTGATTTATCTTTTGAAAAGGAGATAAAAAAATATATATCCAGTTTTAGATGGTCTTATGATCTGTATTTTTTTTTTTTTCCTATAATTTTACTTTTTTTTTCTCTCATGCACACAGGTTTTATTCACTATTCAAAAGCAGACCATTCTGATGAAAATATTCATATATATAAAAAAAAAAATAAATATGAAAAGTTTTTGAGTGTTCCCAGACCCCCAAAATAACCTTGTAAAATTTCCCCTAATCAGAACTGCTGAAGGTCATTTTCCAGAATTCTTTCTTGAGCTTGATTGTAATGACAATGGTCCATACTGTTAACAGGTTTCCTCACAGTTTTGGGACTCTTGCTACATGCATCAACTTAAATTTCTATTTGAAAATATTTAATAAACATCAACTTGGCAATTTAAATATTAACCACTCATGCACCAAATATTCTCAAGTGAGTAAATTATCCTTCTTACTCTACTACTACAAACAAAGGGAGCCCCATGGCCCACCTGTACAAAGTAGCAAACCTGCTTATTGTGAATTGCTCATCACAACCACATAACCATTACTCGATTTGATGCCTGAACTATTTTGGTTGAATTATAAAGAACTATTATACTTTGACTGTGAGTCAAAATCCTGTTCAGAATGGAGATATATATTAGTCATCCACATACAAGCCTGTTTCGCTGTGTCACAGCTTATCAGTGTGGCTAGACACATCCACTTGCTTCTGGCCAGTATCAAAACACAACTGATTTGGTGTCAGTCAGTCACTACTCCCTAAGCCATAGGCGCATGGAATCAGAAGGGAAATTTTAATGTGCTGTATATAAGCAGTGTATACACATGCCAGTCACCGAAAGAGCTCTCTTCATTTCTGAAGAGTAACCCATATATTGCAGAAGTGGAAACTGTTTTTAAAATTTTCTTCTCTAGAGAGCTCAATAGTAATGAGAGCATAATATTAGTCATACATATACAAGCCTGTTTAACTGTATCATATATATATATATATATATATAAGTATAGCCCGGCATTGCTCAGGTGTAATGAAAGCTTTAAAACTAATCCAGGGTCCTGGAGCTCAGACTCTTTTGACGTTGGCATGAAAGACTAAAAAGCAATAGTTGTTTCCAGTTAAAGTGAAACCGTAGACTGAAAGAAAAATGAATGGATGTAAGTCAAATTTTGATTTCCTGGTATCGATATCAAATAAGTTTTTTTTCGTCGTAAAACACTCCACCCACATCTATTGAATGGGTGAAGAGGCTTATCCCTTGTTTCCTGTTTAGGATGTGGTTTCCGGCTTTCTCTTTTCCAATCTTTTCACGCTTACGTAGCCCCCTGCACATCAGTGGCGTTACCGCCTTGCTCGGGGTGATATGATTAAAAAAAAACTGAATTTTGAAGGCTAAATAAGTCCTCTGAGTAAATGGTATCATGGCTGAGACTAAGAACTACAATTATACCTATTTAGAGCCAAACTCGAAGCTAAAATAAAAGGGCTGAAAAAAAAATAGACGTACAGGCAGATAAACACACACACACACACACACAGACATCTTGCCTTATATATATATATATATATATATATATAATCAATTCTCTGCACTATTGTAAGAACTGCAACCTTGAAACTTCTGAATATTGTTTCTTGTCTTTGTCAAATTTGATTAAAATCAGACCACTCCTTCTATAACCTGACTTTTTTCAATTATCAATTTTCGATTTTTATCAGGGGTACCTCAACACAAAACCTAGCTAAGAACACTTGCAGACGCTTATAGTACAACTGTGTAAATTTTCAAGAAAATTGGTTCAGTCGTTTCGGAGTCTATAGGTAACAGACTCACACAGACAAAGTTCCATCTATAAATAAGTTTAGATATATATTAGTTGTTAAAGATGACTGACAAGGTACACCAATTAAGCTTTTTATTGAATTTTTCTTTAGAGACACAAAAAATCATACTTACATTTAAAAAAAAACAACTGCCTTTAATAACAGTTCAAAGAATAGCACAACTTTTGGACAGATTTATGCATTTTGTGTCCAGGCATAAAACCACGTATATGAACACAAGAAAACTAGCTTAATCACTATACCTTGTCTTTAATGAAACCTGTATAAGAGCGATTGCTGCCCCAATAAACTGTGTATGATACTTACGTATTTTGAACAGAAATGTATTTCATCACTGTCATTCACGCATACTCATGTTACGATATATACACACACTTAGTTCATCTATTTAGAATATGGCAACCAAATCTGAAGTCCTCTATTAAAAAGATAGTCAGCAGCAATTGAAAGAGTTCAAAGAAGAGCAACAAAATTGTTGACGTCGTTAAAATTTATTAAATATGAGGATAGATTAGGAAAATTGAAATTACCATCACTGAAATATAGAAGACTGAGGGGGGACTTGATAAATGTTTTAAAGATATTCCATTCTACTGACCACATCAATAAAAATTTATTCACTATGTCTGACTATTTTAGAACAGGTAACAACGAATTAAAAATAACCCAGCACAGTAGAACTAATATTAGACAAAACGTTTTTGTAACAGTCACAAAGTATTGGAATGCACTACCATCACACATAAAATTGGCAAAAACTCTTACGGAATTTAAAAGCCTTATTGAAAAGGATAAGAGACTATTAAAATTAAAATATGAGTTTGATTAGAGATGGAGAGAAAATAAATTATTTCCATCTTGGCCATGCCACAATGCTAAGAGAGGGGAGAGGAGATTTAAGAAGGGACACACGAGAGGCCACAAGGCCTAGAAGTCCTAACTTAACCTAACCTATGGTCTGGATGTACTTAACACACTTATTTTCACTTACTTATATTCATAATAAACCTCTGTTTTTATTAGGTGTTGGCAAACACACTTAAACAGACACAAGTTCTTTTCTACATTTTATATTCATCCATTGCTTTTACATATGGCATCTAACCAATGAAACTATACCTCAATTCAACATACTGTCTCTTCGATTTTTAAATCATTCGTTTTTAATAAATCTCTGAAGAATCTTGTTAAAGTGAAACATGTTAATAACACTTTTTCCTACTTATTCTTTACTTATATAATTGCATTGGAATTTCAAACAAAACTCTTCATTTAGTTCATGGGGAAATATGGCCCAGTGGATAAAAGCGTTGATGTAATCTAAGAACAACTCAAAGAGCAAATTGTGAGTTCAGTACCTGTCTGGGGCAGAGATGAATAAAAACTTATGGGAAAATGGTTTATTCACAAAACTGGGGTCAAAACACTATGAAAATATAAAGGTACTTTTATAGAAATATAGATATATTGAAGGAAAAATATTACCAACAATACATTTTCAAGGGAAAAAAAATTACTGCCATAAAACGTTTTTTGAAGGAAAAATATTATCAGCAATATATCTTTGAATACAGAACTAGAAGACATCTTCAGTTTTCTAAAAAAAAAAAAAAAAAAAAAAAAACATTTTTCATTACAATCTGACTAAATCAATGTTCTCACTATAACTAAACATTAAAAAAAACCTTAAAACCCCACCTTTTTTGTCATTAAATAACCCACAGAGGTTGATATGTTGTTAAACAAAACTCAAACTCATCTTATATATAGTATGGTATACCATGCTATATTTATGAAAAAAACCCTCCAATATCAGGGGTATAACCTAAAGATTCTTTGAAACACTGCCTCCACTTAGCAAATACCAAGATCAACATCAAGTGGAGACAGTGTTTCTTCAGGTGTTGTATATTAACTAAACAGTTAATATGTAACACATGAAGATACGAAAAGGTTGAAACCAAGGTCGCATAATCGGCTGATCTTCTAAATTAGAATAAATATTTATGTATATATGGGAATTCCTTGATTAATGCGCATTTGATTAGTTCACTTGAATTTTTATATCAAAATTTAATTAGTGTATGTATAATACTTGATTAGTGTGATAAAATTTTCTCAACGTGTGTGTGTGTATATATATATATATATATATATATATATATAATGTATGTAGATGACCTGACAATTGCAGTTAAGCATGAAACACTGTCACCACTGGGTGTTGACCTCAATGTTCAATTTTATTTTCATACACTGTTTGATATTGAGGACTTTTTAACTCATAAATATGACATACTTAAAATCTTTTTTTTTTTTTTAATCATATATATATATATATATATATATATAAAAACCAGTTACTGGTTATAATTAACTTAGGCCAATATACAGTTTCATTAAAAAGGGGCTCAATACATATATAATGTAGAGCTTTTAAATATTGTCCTTTGGAAGTTAGTTGATTACACAACCTTGATTTCAAACTTTTGCTATCTTCAGGCATTGTATATCAACTGATTCTCAAATTTGTTTTTTTTCATAACACAACTTGAAGTTTAAAATAACTGAAATTTCAAAATAAGGGAGTTTTTCAAGAATTCTAAACACTTTCATCTGGGTTTGTATGATCTTAAAACATGTTTTCTGATGTGTTGACATTTGGACATTACTTCGAATTTTTTATTTAGTAACAAGAAGTTCTGGAAATATTATGGCTAACTTATCTTCTGCAGACATCCCCACCATTGTAAGGTTATGCTGTTATATCAGGGTCTTTGCCAATTTTTCTTTCTATTTCCACTTGTGGTTAGCTAGTTTGGTACAATTTTTTAAGGCTTATATATATTTATAGCGAGTATCTCATCTCTTATTTCATTTGTAGTGAGGGGTAGTAAGATTCCGTAGCATGTTAACGGAATTTGGCCTTGTGGGAAGATAGCCCACTATAATTCATAAATGATTATAAATTCAAGAAAGGCAATTTTGAGTGTAATATAACATTTATACATATATACATTTCAATTAATATTTTACAATTAAAACAATACTTGGAATAAAGGTCCAACGAAGTTAGAGAGAGTTCATGGCAGATACTAATGAAATGAAGGAGATAAAACAATGTTCATTGAAGATATAATGCTGAAAGGTGAAAGCTTGGTAGTATGATTAATGTTCATTATTAAGTAGCTGTTTCTAAGGTCGGTAGGTCAGCAAGTTGGTTTGTGGAATTTCTTAGAAAAGGTCGAGGAAGAAACTAATTATACTCTTCTCCTCTGTCTGTGCCTGTCTGACGAAAAAGCGTCTTCGCTTTTTATATCGGCATTTTTGGATCAAATGCAGCTAGTTTCAAATTTCATCCTTGTATTTGATTTCGGGCTTCCCATTGGCTGATAAAATAAAATTGGTAATATGAGCTTTGATTAATTTTTATTTTTCAACCGGAACATCTGCGCGAACTTGGATGCGCACGATGATTCTCATTTGCTTTTTAGTTATGAGAGAGCACACATCCAGTTCATCGCTTTTGTTCGGTCGGTATCACCACATATTAATGCATGTTTCATTAAATAATATAAACAAGTTTTGTCTTTTATGTAATTTTTTTTATATTCTCTGATAAGCTTAATAGCATTATCATTAAATGAAGAAAGAAAATTACAATATTGATACATAATTTTTTTAATAATCCAATCTAAGCTTTCGGCTTACATAAGCCATTTTCAAAGATGTCAAATTACATTATATATTAAAACACGGGGAAACCATAATGGTAAACTGTTTTTGTTTACATGAGAGGTTAGGTTTCAACTGTTTTAGCTTCAAGAATTTTTAGTTTTTGTTTGTTTTCATGTTTAAGTATAGTTGTTTTCAACTAGGGTTTTCCAGAATTGTGTATGAGGAGTTCATATCAACCCAAGCAAGGCAATAATGCCACTAAGATGCAAGTGACTACTGGATGTGCATGAGAAGAGGAACCAAATACCAATCCTAAATAGAAAACAAGACATTAATCTCTACTTTTGTGCTAAAGACTTGGGAAGAGTACACCAGACAATCGTATTTTTTTTTTATCTCTTTGGTACCTCAACTTTTCAAACTAGACTGGCAGCTAGGTCTCTTCATTTTTACAGTTGAAATTGCTTGTAAATATTTTTTATATTTAATCATATCTGAAGTTTTATGTTAAGTTTCTTCTTTACCACTTATGAAACTCTTTCAACTTCTTACTTTCCAATTTGCATTTAAATTTTTGAAGATCGTGTTACTCATCTTCTGTTCTTAAATCCATAATGTTTTTTATTTTATTTTCCTCAAATTCTTTTACACTCTCTAACTCCTGGCATGTTAGTAGCTTGGATAGGGTGAAGTTTTTTGAGCAGAAAAATGACAATTTCTGTTGCTTGTTTATGTGTGTGTGTGTGTGTTTTTTTTTTTTTTTTTGTGTGTGTGTGTGTGTGTGTGTGTGTGTGTGTGTGTGTGTTTTTTTTTTGTGTGTGTGTGTGTGTGTGTGTGTGTGTGTGTGTGTGTGTGTGTGTGTGTGTGTGTGTGTGTGTGTGTGTGTGTGTGTGTGTGTGTGTGTGTGTGTGTGTGTGTGTGTGTGTGTGTGTGTGTGTGTGTGTGTGTGTGTGTGTGTGTGTGTGTGTGTGTGTGTGTGTGTGTGTGTGTGTGTGTGTGTGTGTGTGTGTGTGTGTGTGTGTGTGTGTGTGTTTTTTCAAAATATATGCAATGATAGCTCTCCACAGTTGGGAGCTACCATAAATTCTTAAAGAACTTTAATCAGTAATAATTATTTAGCCACTGAGACATGTGCTTAAAATCTTATGACTAGACCCTGTTAAAAAATGCTGTAATTGGTTTGTATAATCTTTCTGGGTAAACATAGTCTTGAAAACAGAATAAAACTTAGCTCTAACATTAACAAGAAATTTAAAACTTTCTCCAATGATCATTTACTAGCTAGAGCCTTTAGCACAAGTCCAGAAAAAAAAAATTTCTAGGGCTGATTGGGTTAACTAGTTCACTCAAATATAAATAAAAATAACAAAAGGAAAAATTATTTTGGGAATAATTTATGTAAATCAGAATTCATTAGACTTTCCTTTACCTAAAACATGCATCAGAATCTAAAAAAAGATATTTTTTATCATTTTTAAAAAGGGGTATTGTTTAGAATATAAATACTGTTAAATTAATTCCTTACTTTTTACAGAATTATCTGTACTTTGTTTTTATTTACAAAAGTCAAGATTGAAACTGTACTTACATCATTGATAACTAACTAATCTGTTTTCCTTTCACCCAATTTATCATAGTATTAAAGAAAAGAGGAGTCTTTTTAGAAAACAGCATCAAACAGGCTTTACAAATAAAGCAAGAGTCTTTTAAAAGTGATCTAATTTCTTTAGCTTCCAACTGAGATATTTCTAAAAGGAAAAGGAAACACTTTATCAATACTATATCAACTTTAGGATATGGTGAACCTATTAACATAATCAGAACAGGGGTCAACAAGAAAACATCTTGATAAAAATAGATAAATCTCTTTTAGTCATCTTTATACTACTATGTCAAGAGGTAGCACAGTATAAAATAAGAGGTAATAAGGCTACTTTGGTTGGTCATTGAGTAATGAATTCAATTCTCATTACTTCTCTCTGGGGGAATGTGGAGGGAAGGAATGGGCGTAGCTTGGTACTGTGTAAATGGTATGGTGGATCCTAGCAGCAAAGATCAGACCCGGTGGAACAAAGAAATGCAGTTTGTCTGAGCACTTTCCATGGTCATAGCAATAGGACAGTGAGAGACTTACCACATCCCACCTGTGGAAGAGAGGGTAGAGAGTAATCCTTCTTCTCCAAGAGGGACTTGGAGATGTTCTTGAACTCTATCAAGACTGGGAAGTGAGGTCTGGGTAGCTCCTACCCAAAAATGGCAACATTACTATATTTTTGTCCTGATCTAGCTCTTATAAAAAAAAGTATGGGATAGCATGAGGAGTTTGGTACTTAGGAAGCAGTACAGGAAGCTGATTATTTTATCAGCTTAACAATGGATCATATATGAGAGTTCTATTTGAGGTTGGGTGTGAGCTTACCGTAAGCAGTATATCTACCTCTATGGGTTATTTAATGCTAAATTTGAAATATTTTATACATCGTTTTTTGTTTTAGTGTTGAATTTTTTTTCTTTTAGTGTTGCATTTTTTTTCTAAAAATTGTATTGTTACTCATTTTTTTTAAAGATCTTTTTTATAAAAATGTACTGCTGAGTTTTGTTTAGAGGTTCATTATTTGCCCATATCTGGGACTCTAATAGGTGCTACCACCCCAGGTCTGGGTGGTCCTGGGAACAATGGCAGTTAAGAGGTGAATCCCTACTCCACAAAACTGATAATTTTCTGATCAGAAACCTTGCTGCTTGATGTAGTTCATCATTAGAAACCTTGCTGCTTGATGTAGTTCATCCTTATAGCCAGGATGAAATCCTCATTAGGTGCCCATAGAAAACTTGGTATCCCAATAAGGCTTGATCCATTGTCAAAATCACACACAATAAATTTTATTCTTTATGAAATCTCTGAGTAACAAAAATTGTAGCCAAATTGATTTTTCTTAACCCTCTAGGGCCATTCGTATCATATTTGATACAGTATTTCCCTATAAGGAAACATTTGGTATTCATTGACTGAGCAGTCAGTACTGCTTTCATTTGAAATTTATAAAATATTTCTCTTAAAAAATTTTTCAGGAAAATATTTTTCAAGACTTGTTTTCATACTGTATCAAATATGATACGAATGACCCTAGAGGGTTAATGATTGTGGGTTATTTAAAGACAGAAAACATTTCTAGATTGTCAGAACTTAAAAAAAAAAATTGAGTCTTACTAATTAACCTATAGATGGAGACAGAAGAGATGGATATACCAAATTATAATTTAGTAAAAAAAACAAAAAAAACAAATTATGGACATGAAGTCGAGGATAAATTCTTTGTTACACTCAATATATAAACTGATCCCCCACTTTGCAGACATAGTAGTTTCTTTAGATTTTTATTTAAGAGAATGTAAAGAAATATAAAAGACATACCTGTGGAGCTAATCATTTTTTTTTTGTCTTGACCTTTTGCAAGTTGTATAAAGCCAAATATACTTTTAGATTGCAAAAATCTTTTTTTCTTAGATAATGATTTAACGATACAAGATTTGCTATTTAACCCATATCTGAGGGCAGAAGTAGATTGATACTTTTCTTAAGGATATTTTTACATAAGTGAATATAACATACCCTACTGGAATTGGAACTTGGCTCTCTGAACCATATTACACCCCCCTGTATGTGCTTTGTGGAGTAATGGGTAGCAACTCTGAATAAGAAATCAGAGAGCCGAGTTCAAATTCTAGTTCAATTTATTGCATCCACTTCTATGAAAATATGCTTGGGAAAGGTATTAATCCATCGTTTCTCCCTCTAGCTATGGATTACATAGGACAGATTGGGTTCTATAGCCTTGATTGGCAACCTGTCTACTGCAGAAAGTAATGACAACCTACTGAAAATCTTCTGCCTGGTCAGTCATGTCTTCTTCGAGACATGATCACCCAAGCATGTATCACATATGGTACTTGACTGATTGCACTCCCTGCACATCCAAACTTTTAGAACTAGGTTTACCCAATCTAGGTACTGGCCAGGCTCGCATTTTAACCAGTGAGGGATATAAATATCTTGAGTGGCGAAGACTCACCTGCCTGCTTTGATTATCAAAATGCAAAGTTCACTGATCATTGGCATTTATTTCACCTATAAAATAGGCCATTTTTTCACTGTGAGAATGATTTACTTATTGCATTCAGTTAGTCCGGACCCTTGGCGTTATCTCCGCCTACTCTCAAATAGTATTAAACAGATATAGGTAAATCTTTGCTCTAGGTCAAAAGGTCGGTATTATTGGTCTTTCAGGCATAATAATCCCATAGGATTGAATCTGTTTTGGATTAAACTGGCTCATGTGAGTTTTGTTCACATGAAAGCCATTGCAAATGCTTTTTAGATAAAAAAAAAAATAAATTACTCTACCTTTTGACTGTTTATGCATTTGATTGTATAGGCATAAGTATAAAGCAATTATGTTTTTACTTAAATTAACATTTATATTTTAGAATTTGTATCTTGTATATTGTGCTAAGGAAGATGAAACTGCAACTTGAGGGCAACACACTGCAATTTCTTGGCCTCACTTTTTTGACAGACCTGAAGTGGAATAAATATATTGGATCTATAGCTGCATTTACTGCAAGGAAGGGTGGGTCTCTGTTTCAGGCCAGGAAGCTTTTCTCATCAGAATCCATCTTGCACGTTTATAAATCTACCATTTATCCATGCATTGAATACCATTGCCATGTCTGGTCGTGTGCTCTTACAGTTCATTTTGAGGTTCTCGACAAAACCCCAAAGAAAGAGCTGCAATGTTATTGGTCCTGATAAAAAGCATCTCCAACACCTTCAGATGTGGCCATAAATATTCACACTTACCCGAGCCAAAGCATCCAAGATGTTTTGCTTGTCAAGCTGTTTTGTAATAGATATGTGCATAAACCCACACTAGACATTTTGTCAGCTGCATCCTCCCCTCTTGCAAGTTTGGTCCAAGAAAAGTACATTCTTTAACATGTTATTTTATGCTAATTGGCACAAGTCAGGGACTCTGATTGAGAATGAGGCCAACTGCAATGATTGGTGCATCTGCAATGTTTTTGGTCAATAAAAAGAGTCTGGGACATTGGCTGGCAGTGCAGTTGGGACTGTGGTGACATGCACTGTTATAGAGATTTGTATTAAGCTATGACTCAGTTTATTTTTGTCTGGAAGCTGGATGCTAGCTTCAAACCTACCAATAGAGCGAGCAGTGTAATTACCAGTATCTACCAAAATGTAGGAGAAATACACTGATTAACTACAAAAATGAGTGTGACCTGGCCAAAATGGAGAACCAATCAACACTGAAATCACAAGTGCAGCTCAACTTATTTATTAGATGGTCCACAATGGAAGACCCATATGTATTTTAAATGTTATCACCAGGCGAAAAATTGTTGTTCATTATTTTTGTGGCCACATGTTGCTGACTGACGCCAAAATGTTTCAGTCTTGGCTGGAAGCAAGTGGAAGTCTAGTCACACTGTTAAGCTGTAATACAGCAAAACAGGCTTGTATGTGGATGACTTATATATATATATATATATATATATATATATACACACACACACACACACAAATGAATAAGAACAAAGAAAATAATTGCAACATTCAAAATGTTAATGTAAAACTGTGCTCAATATAAAAATAGATCAACGAATATTTATTTTAGAACATGTAGAAACTACTACAAAATTGTACATTTTGTTTTGACATTGAAAGAACAATGTCTCATCAGATAATAATAATAATGCTAATAAATGTTTTGAGAAAAAATTTAAAAAACATCACTTTCCTTTTTTGGGTTTTTTTTTTTTTGACGAGGTAAAAAGATTAATAAAAAAAGTTGGGAAACAAAGAGGGAAGAAAAGATCAGAAAATAAGATGAGTGTTCTAAAATTACATATATATATATATCTGAATTACATATCCTTTCTGGTTTGCCATTCTTCTCAGCTTGGTTTTCTTTGGTGCTTTGCAAGTGTTTCTCTCTAAAAACAGCAAAAAACACAAGATTCTTTATGACTTATTTTTTCTATTGCTAATGATTTTAACATTGTAGGTTACAGCTCCGCTTGATTGTCATTGAATATCATAAAGCTTATTTTCCCATCCTAATAGGATCATTAATGCAGCTGTTGCTATTAAAATAACTTGTTGAGTCAGATTCGAAATGTGTAAAGAGTTCTGTTTATAAAAGGTAGGCGGGTAGTAGATATGAACAAGTATATTTATATGTCCTGACTTTAGATCAGTCTGGCAAAAGAGTACAAGTATATAAATATCGTTTTTTTTTTTTTGGCAGGCATAAAATTTTTATTTAATGTTAAAAACAGACATATTTGATAATAGATATCTTGGTCTGCTAAGTGTAGGTTAGATGTGTTACAAGGCTGGTTGCATGAGGAACACAGTGAGGATCAAATTCTGTTGTAACTGATTTAGCTAAACAAGCAGGCTAACCATTGTACCAAATCAAAGTGCCCCATAACACGTTTTCCTTAAGTTTTCTTAAGTGTGCAGATTGGTAAACCTAAAATACACTGTTTAAAAAATAATAAATAAAAATCTATTGCATGGGTATGCACTAAAATGAACATTTGAAGTCTCTCTCTCTTTTTGTATATATCTATATATATATATATATATATATATATATATATAGTCATCCGCAGACAGTCCTGTTTTGCTGTAACACAGCTCATCAGTATGGTAAGACATCCGATTGCTTCTAGCCAGGATAGAAACCTAACTGAATTGACATCAGTCAGTGATTCTACCTCTAAGATATGGGCACTCATATTCTTAGCATGTAAAATAAAACACATGCCAGTAGCCGAGTGTGTTCAAATTCATTACTGAATGAACTATGTATAAATAGCAATGATTAGCTATTATATATATATATATATATATATATATATATATGTTTTATTGCTACAAAAATAGTGTGTGTGTGTGTGTATATATATATATATATATATATATATAATGGAGGCATTACTAATAAAAAAGAGAAATTCTACACTTAATAACATCAATTATGAAAACGGTAACATTGCGCTTGCTGTGTTTGGAACTTAAATTTCACAAGACTCTATATGCATAAACTTTCCACTTGTTTATCTATAAGTAAAATAAAATTAGTTTTTGATAATGGCTAAAAGTATAGCCGAAAGAGCTCGAAAGTACAAAAGCTTTGAGAAATTTATATAATTTGAGTTCTGAAAAGAAAAAAAATTATATCAACACATGAAAAATTAGATAAAAAAATTTAATGATAATACCTTGTCTGTCATTTTCAATGAAAGCTGTGTGTGTGTATATATATATATATATACACATATATATATATATATATATTTACACACACACACACAGTGCAATGGATAAACTGTCGGAAATTAAAATAACACTGACATTTCATTTTAACAGATATATTTACCAAAATTACACAATACCTTAAAATACAAAAGAGTAAATTTTAAAATAAAATTGCCATTGGCTCTAATCAATATTTTTATCCAGGTCAGTCAGTCAAGTGCCATATGCGATACACACTTGGGTGATGAGGTCTCTTTTAAGGCTATAGAATCCACTCTGTCTTGCTATTTAACTCATAGCAGGAGGGAGAAGCAATAGATTAATGCCTTTCCCAAGGATATTTACACACAAGTGAATGGAACGAATTCAACTAAAATACAAACACAATTCTTCAATTCCTCTCTGCTTACATATATTAAAATTTGAATATCTTTTTTTTTTCCAGAATGTGGTTTTGGACTTGACCCCTAGCCATGGATGACGTTGATCTGTACCAGTTACCTGAGAAATGTCTCTATGAAGACACCTGGGACCGTCATCACAGTTTATCATTAGCCACTACTAAAGGATTGCGTAATCCCCCAGGAGAAAACAATTGTTTCTTGAACAGTGCTGTACAGGTATGGTTCTCAAATATTTTGTACTACAAAAAATATTTTATCAATGACAAAATCCTATCCCTCCAAACTGCTTATTTTCAAAAGTTCCCCCACCATACTTATTATAATACGCCTACATTCATGCTACCTTTCTCAAAATTCAACTTCTAAGAAAATGCTCAACTGATTTGATACTGATTCAAAATTTTCCTTCAAATTAAAATTCATTTCATTTGAAAACTTCTTTCAAATCCTAACCATTCAAAATAATATTTTAGTTGTATAATATGCCATTTTTCTTTTGATAATTTAAAAATTATTTTAAAAGCAATATGGCTGAGAAAAGAATGTAGTACTTGTAAATACAAAGTTAAAAGCTACATAGAATAAAATTTTGTGAAATTTAATAAATTATGCAGACTCCCTGGTGCTCCGACAACATGAGCTTAAGCATGCTACTAGATTGGCATCTAGGTCCCACTCTTTTATCGTGGAAATAGTTAAATGCAACCACCACTTCTAAACCAACATGTTTTCTTCTCACACTTTCTACTTGTGGAATTTCCTTCTATTTACTTGCTTCTCTGATAACAACAATCTTCAAAAGTTTAAATGCAATGTCAATTGCCATCTTCTATCCTCATGAATTCTGTTCATCTACTGTCCTTTCAGTCAGTTAAGGATGTGCGTTGTGGTACAGTGGATATTGGCTCGGAACGAGAAACCGGGAAGCCGAGTTCGAATTCCAGTTGAATCCACTGCATTCGCTTATGCACAAATACCCTTGGGAAAGGTATTAATCTGTCTCTTCCCTCTAGTTATGGGTTAAATAGCAGGACAGATTGGGTTCTATAGCCTTGGTCAGCAACTAGTCTACCGCAGAAAGCAATGGCAACCTACTGCGGGATAATCTTCTGCCCAGTCAGTCATGTCTCTTTCGAGACATGATCGCCCAAGCGTGTATCACATATGACACTTAACTGACTGACTGTCCATTTCCTCAGCCCTCCCTGTACTTGGACTTTTCTCTCACTTTCACTCTTTGTAACCATTGTGTACTAGTGGCATTCCCACTTTGCTTCGGGTAAAATGATGAAAAAAGAAAAACTTTATTATAGGCTTACTATTAGAATATATTCTATTAATCAACCAATTTTATACAAAATAAAGTTGTTTTTATTGAATACTATTTTAAAATTTAATCACTCTGAGTGAATACCAACTCAAAAGGAAATTTCAGTAATTTGTAATTTCTCTGAAATTTAGAATTATGAAAATTTGATCTATAGTCTAAAATGTAATAAAAATTATTCTGTTGGTTGTGAAAAATCATTTACATCATAACAAAGTACAATATTTTAGTCATGTCATGTGCCATCTTCCCTTATTTCACGAATATTTTCAAAGTTAAGGCTGAGGAAAAGAGTATTTGGATGTTCTGTTGAAGGAAAGCAAGCCCCTGCAGTCCTTGAGTATAAAAGGAATAATTTGAATATGAACGGGCATTAGCAATTAAAAGGTAAAACACAATAAAATTCTCAGCAAAAAGACGTATTTTTGATGTACCAAAACAAGGATTTTCCAGGAAATTCTTGACTATTATATGGCAACGAATGAGAATTCAGGATTAGATATAAGTTCTAAAACTCTTTTCAAATTGTAATTTAATTTTAAAATTTGAGTCATGAATCTAAATATTTCAGTTGTGTAATGTGTTGTTTTCTCATTATCTTAACAATAAATTAAAAGCTAAGGCAGAAAAAGCTACATTTGAATTGCTTGATGTGCGTAAAACTTTGTTATTCATGATTTTGTACGGTCAGTTCATTGCTACACAATGTCAATTCGTTAAGAAAAGAATAACAAATGGAGGAGACGAGGAACACGCTTTGTAAGATTTATATTTATTTGCGGTAAAACTTTTGAAAATTGAGTTTACATATCATTTATTGTGGGGATAATACGACAAAGTTGAAAAGTTATTCAACTGTTCATTTTGTTTCTTGGAGTTGTCTTTAAACCGAACTGATAGACAAAAACATGTGCGAGAAAAGAATGTTGGATATGAAGAGATATTGAGGATCATCATTACATGTTATGCCCAGAGAGCTACTGTTTTTCATACTGAAACCACTACCTTCTCTCCTCGCTATGGATTAAATAACAATACTGGTTGGGGTCTTAGCCTTGGTCAGCAGTCTACTGCTGGAAAATCTGTCAAGTCAGTCATGTTTCTTTCCAGACCTTATCACCCAAGCATGTACCAGATATAGCACTTAACCGACTGACATTAAATTAAACATTTAAGCGTCAGATCATGCCCCAAATAGTGTATTGTGAACATATATAGTCTGTATTCAGGCAAGGTCAATTCAAAACAAGTAACCTTGTTGTACATTTACAAATGTTTCACAAGTTTTTTTTTAATATAATCTGTGCAAGCTTTGGTTATTGACAAACAAACAGCTTCCTGCAAGCTTTGAATATGATCAAGACTCCTGTTTAGGCTTTCATTTTTTTTTTCTTTTTTTTTTTTAACATGAAGAGATGTCAATTTGTACCAGGAATGGTTTTCTGAAATCACTATATTGGGAGCAGGAAAGAAACAAATCTGATTAAAAATAAAATGTTTTCAATTGTGTGAATCGATCCTCAAGACATCCTGCCAGTTGTATTGCAAGCTTGCCTGTTAGATTAAGGATGCATCGATATATAAAAAGAAGAAAACCTGACCTCCTTTGAACAAAAGATGAATGCCATCTGGAATAGTTTTGCCAGTGGGAATTTTTTCATTTTTCAAAATCTGTTTAAAAAAAAAAAAAACTCTCTTTCTCACTTTCTCCATTTCTCTCTCTATTTCCCCAGCTATTATCTTTGTCTCTGACTACCTCTCTCTTTGTCTGTCATAAAAAAATTATTTTTTCAGTTCATAAAATAAGTATCTCTATTCAAATAAACATTAAACTGACTAAACATGGAACAGTCAGTTAAGTGCCATACGTGATACACGCTTGGGCGATCATGTCTTGAAAGAGACATGACTGACTGAGCAGAAGATTATCCCGCAGTAGGTTACCATTGCTTTCTGTGGTAGACTGGTTGCCAGCCAAGGCTATAGAACCCAATCTGTCCTGTTATTTAACCCATAACTGGAAGGAAGAGACGGATTAATACCTTTCCCATGGGTATTTGCGCGTAAGTGAATGCAGTGAATTCAGCTGGAATTCGAACTTGACTCCTCAATTTCTCGTGCCGAGCCGATATCCAATGTACCACAACACCACATGGAGAAAATTATTTGCAAAATAATAGTGTTGTACCAAATAAGTGCAGTATCGTGTTGGGAGGGGTGTTAATGGGAAGGATTCACTCTTACTAGCACTTGTATTTGGTATGCATGAGTACTTTGTATTTTCTTTTTTATTGCTTCCTGGATTCAGGATTGTGTGTATGTATAGAACTTGTCAATATCAGCTTTTCTAAAATGCCCAACTCACTTAGAGATAAGCTTGAATAATTGATGATTTTTTTGTGTGTTTTTTTGTTTTTTGTTATATAATTACTTTCATTTATTGATTCAGTGATATATCTGTTTGTGGATTACTTTTTTTTTTTTTTTTTTTCCCCCTGAGTTAGTATTTCTGCTTCAGTGGATGTGTAGGTGGTGTAATACTTAGTGGTCCAGAACATGAAATTGATGAAGCGAGTTCAGAATACAGTTGAGTTAGTTACATTCATTTTATATGCACATACCCTGGGGAAAGATATGTCTTCTCTTTGCACCAGATACTATGGGTTGAATAGTAGCATATGTACCTGTAAAAAAAGATCATTATCTTCAAAAATTGTCGATGCAGTATTTCCTCAGAAAAATAACTTATAATTCTCTCAAAATATTTAGGCTTTAAATAACCTACAAAAGTGGTTAAACCACAAAAATCAAATTGATAAAAAATCCCCCAAACTATGGGTTAAATTGTGGACTGTTTTTCAGCTTTAATTGCTAACCAGTCTAGGAGAAAGATACCTCTGAATACAAAAGGTTAGGGAAATCACTGCAGTAATGCCTCATATTTTGAGACCATTGGCCTCATATTCAGCAGTTGAAGTGTATGGGACTAGAGTTTGCATTAGAACTATACCCAAAGAAAAAACTATTTATGCTTCATTTTAATAGTTTATTCATGCAATTAAAAAATAGTTGCAAAACTGCAGAATAATGCTTACTTCTGCATGTGCATAAAAAAGATTGAAATGTGCACCTTTCACTGATTTATTTTAACTACAACAGCAAACACATCTTGACATTTCCTTGTTAAATGTTAGCTTTCTCAATTATTAAAGAACAATTCAGAATTGTCCAGCTATATATCAATTAAATCTTTAAAAAAAAGTGTCTACATAATCTTATTAAAAAAACCAAAAAAAAACCGTTCAAAACTATTTTAGTTTTATCTTCTGATTCAGGGCAAAATTACTGGCAAATTTAGCTTGAACATCCTGTATTTCAGTGCCAAATATGCCCCTCTGCTCAGTCAAGGCATCCCATATAAACATACATCATTGTGTAAATTGACACAAAATGAATGTCTTCCTGTTACACTTTCCATGATAACATATGTTGTCTCTTGGTGGTGTTGTTCTCTTCTGACCACATTTTCCTTTACATTTTTGGTTGATGGATCCAGTTTGTTTCTTTGCCTTGATGACATGACTGACAGTTGAAAGGCTGACACCAACAATATCCACGATCTCTCTGTAAGGCTTGCCAGTGTGTTCATGCAGTGTCACAATTTTCATCTGCTTCCTTGGAGTAATGTCCATCATGGTCAATGGCCGTAGGACAACTAATCAAAGTAGAGACAATAGTGTCTGGGCATGATAAGAATCCGATGCAAACACACATGATGCAATATTTTTCATTGCTATACAAATTTCATCATGCGCTTCAAAAGTAGATTCATATTAATGCACGCCACTGCAAATGACCTAATCTGAGAGGGGGTGGGAGAAATCTATTAAACCCTTAACTCCAGTAGGTCTAAAACTGACTATATGGTGAAAGAAAGAAAACTAAATCAGTTTTTTTCAATTTGCACAATAGTATATGTCCTTCTGCTCAGTCGGAGTGTCCTTATACACATACTAGCAGTATAGCCCAGTGTTGCTCGGGTGTAATGAAAGCTTTAAAACTAATCCATGGTCCTGGAGCTCAGACTCTTTGGACATTGGCACGAAAGACTAAAAAGCAATAATTGTTTCCAGTTAAAGCGAAACCATAGACTGAAAGAAAAATGAATGGGTGTAAGTCAGATTTTGATTTCCTGGTATCGATATCAAATAAGTTTTTTTTCGTCATAAACTGAATTTTGAAGGCTAAATAAGTCCCGAGTAAATGGTATCATGGCTGAGACTAAGAACTACAATTATACCTACTTAGAGCCTAACCCGAAGCAAAAACTAAAATCAAAGGGCTGAAAAAAATACAGACATACAGGCAGATAAACACACACGCACACACCTTGCCTTATATAGATATAAATTATCGATTTTCTGCACTATTGTAAGAACCTTGAAATTTCTGAATATCGTTTCTTATGTCTTTGTCTATGAGTGTATCAAATTTGATTAGAATCGGACCACTCCTTCTATAACCCAATTTTTTCAATTATCGATTTTTGATTTTTTATCAGGGGTACTTCAACACAAAACCTAGCTAAGAACACTCACAGACGCTTATAGTATAACTGCGTAAATTTTCAAGAAAATTGGTTCAGCCATTTTGGAGTCTATAGGTAACGGACACACAAGTTTAGATTAGATTTGGAACCCAAATAAAGTTATCAAGTGTTCATTAGATGTTTGCCCTTCAAAATGTACTTCATGAAGTGCTATTTTGTACAATTCAACATGCTGTGGTTTTTGGCTTCCTGGAAGCTTATGCGAAAGGTGACCAGATTATAAGCAAAACAAATGCTGGTGTGGTACTCACCAACAATTTAATAGTATATGCTGTCCAGCCAAGGTTATAATTACTCTTAGTTGAACTTTCCACAAAGATCTTGAGGTATCGAGAAAGGGATAATTGCTATATTAGATGAATGTATTTATGAGGTGGTATTTCTTTTGGCCAAGGAAAAGTCGAAGATAAAGCAAGAAGTTATGTGAACTTTCGACCAACTCATTCAACCAACTAACCACACAAACATGTTTTGATTTATATACACTTCAATCTTACAGATGACATTGACAGATTCTTCTATTTGACTTGTCAGGACGTTGGCAGTTATGGCTCTCCATAATGTCCTGTTCTTTGTAGCTCAATAAATTTTATCTTTCTGTTATCACTCTTAAACCCTTTTCCACCATCCATTTACCCAAGCCCACAAGGTGGGTTATATGTTGTTTTCCTCTCTCTTGCCTGCCTTTTATCTGTCCTGTGGGTATTAGATTTTCCAAGCTCTCTTTCCTCATTATGAACCCTAGATATTTCACCTCTCTTTTTCTGAGGTTAAGTATAAGTTTCTTGTTTTTATCTTCTTTAAAACATTGTCATTGCTCGCAAGTTCAGTCCATGGTATTCTCAGCATCTTTATAACCAGTCTCGTTATCTGTGAGAATATTTTCCAGCATTCACTGCCATATAGGAGGATCCCTATCGTGTAACAGTACAGTACACTTTACTTTGTTTCTAAAGACATTTTTCCTGTTCTTAAAATTTTGCTTAGCTTTTGGAAGGCATTTTTTGCTATATCAATGCACCTCCGGATTTCACTTCTCATTTTGTCCTGCAATTTTTTTTAGGCTTTTATTCTATGAACTTCCTATCAGCATGTGAACCATTCTTCTAAAAAGATCTTTCCCAATTTTGTCTGGATTTTGCAGAATTGCTATCACTGTGGAAGACCTACATATATGCACACATGCAGAGATATTTACACACACATTCACATATATATATATATATATATATATATATATGCATACATGCAGAGAGAGAGATACATGCATACATGGACATGCACACATGCATACATGGACATGCACACATGCATACATGGACATGCACACATGCATACATGGACATGCACACATGCATACATGGACATGCACACATGCATACATGGACATGCACACATGCATACATGGACATGCACACATGCATACATGGACATGCACACATGCATACATGTCCATGTATACATGGACATGTATACATGGACATGTATACATGGACATGCATAGAGATACAGACATACAATGTATGTTTCTTTCTTGTAACTGCCACTTCCTCAGGTATTAGAAGTGGAACAAGGAAAATTCAATTGTACTGAACTAATAAAATCTTACTCAGTTTATTTTAGGTTCAAATCCTGCCAATGCCATTCTCCAAAGCATCTTATAGATTCTGGTTAATATTCTTAAACAAAACTGTTTTTTTATTACCCCCACCCATCGGGTTTCAATCTGATTAACTAGTCTGTTTTCCACTTTGCATTTTTCTTCCTTCTCTTTTTTATTCCTCTGCCTTTTCTCTCTCTCCCCACCGACTCTGCCTTTTTATCCTGGCCTAGTTTATGCAAATAACTTTTGCCTACCACATTCTTTCTGACATGTACTGTGAGGCAATGGATATCAGCTCAGAATGAGAAATCTGAGCCAAGCTAAAATTCCAGTTCTTGTATTCACTTGCATACAAATACCCTTGTGAAAGGTATGAATCCATCTCTTGTATCTCCAGCTATCAGTATAGCTGGAAAAATTAGCTCCTATAGCCTTGGTTGGCAACTAGTCTGCTGCAGAAAGAAATGGCAACCTACAGCAGGAAAATCTTTTGAACACTCTCTTCTAATTTTGAGCCAGCATAGAAGAGTTTGCTCTAAATGCCTTCTGTTGATGCACAGTCTTCAATATTGCAGATAAGCAAATGTATATTATATTTCTAAAATAAATTTGTCATACAAACTCAATAGTTAATGTTATCTGATCAAAATCCTTTTATCAACACCACCTTTTTATCAAGTTCTTCCAACCCCATTTTATTGAGCACCTCCTCGTACAACCAATAAAAATCTAGCATATGGGGTTCAAAATTATGAAAGAAGAAAATGACCAGGAATTGATGTTTCATGAACATTAGTCGGTTGAAACTGGGATTTACTGATTTGTTTTTGTGTGTGTTCAAGTGTGAGAGAGATGGCGAGTGAGAGAGAAAATTAGCTGAGACATGTCCAAACTTGTAATATTATTTACTGACTCTCTTTTGAATTAACTCATCAATATCATGGTCATTAACAGTTGGTGTGGCAGCTTCATCTTTGTATTTTCTCCTCTCCTCCACCACGCTCTTCTATTTGGCTTGCATCTCATATTTACGTTGTTTCATTTTGGATATGTTATTTGCAGTCTCTCTACTCTTATTTACAGCAAAGGTTTTTTTTAAAGCAGCAACCTTTCAATTTATCAGATGGTAAAATTTTGCTTCTTTGCCTACACAAATAATTATTTTAATAATGTAAGACATCTTTTGTCATTCTTTCAGCTAACAAAAATTATGTCTTAGAAAAATAAATTAGAGAACGTTCATTGTTAATATATAATTTTTTCTTCTTCTCACATATACAGTTAGATATCATCCAAAAATCA
>JBBBDQ010000762.1:4270000-4285000 GCA_037127315.1 Ascarosepion bandense | reverse complement strand
TGCACCCAGTCATTTAATATTCTGCATGCATTGTTCCTTCACATTGCCAAGACTCATGTTCTACCATCTATTCACACAAGCTCGTCAGGTAGGTGACTATACTATGTCCCCTTTGCCTTCGACATGTCCTGTGAGTGTCAAATTCTTTAAACCCTCCTTCCTCATCTAGCTAACAAATTCTGAGTGACTTTTCCTTTAAACTTCAGGGGAAAGAATTAGCTTTTTCACTGTAAAAACACAGTCCTAATAATTACAATGGAGAATGAATTCAAAGAAAATCTAAATCTGCATTGTCATTGATCCTGACCTGGCATCTCGCTTCTATCGCTTTCCCACCACCATAATGTAGCTTCTATGTGCCTTTTTTGTAAATACTTGGTAATTGTTCTACTGAAATTTCCTCTAAGCATCTCTGTTCCATGAATTTCAAAACAGGACTAGATTGGCAGCAAGGCTTCAACATTTTACAATTGGAATAGATAGATGTAACTGTAATTTCTCTGTTTAAGGTTCAAAAATTTAAATGCAATGTCAGTCATTATCTTCAGAAGTTTTGTTCTTTTATTAATCTTCCTCCTTAATGTTTCTCTCTACCTCTTATATATTATTTCACTCAGTAACCCCTTGCAACTTAGGGGCTTTGTTGCCTTGTTTGGTGTGAATTAAATTTAATAAAAAAACATAAAAAAATAATTAATATTTTCAATGAGAACTGTGAGATCTTGCTCCAAAAAGCAATTGATATTCAGACAAATTACAATTAACTGTTGATAAATTAGTAACAATAGCTCAATTATGGTGGTATGTTTGTTCAATCAAGCCTGAGATGTGTTTGTCAATTTGAGATTGCAACACTATTTAGTATATGAGGCTTTAATCAATTGTTTTATGTCATTAACCTCCAGAACCATGAGCATGGTAAATGGCATTTAAATTTGAAATACCATTTTTTTTTGTTTTAGTTTTTATATATATATATATATATATATATATATATATATATATATATATCAATAATAAAAAAAGCTACTGACGTATATAAATCTGAGAAAGTCTTAAATTGTGGAAACTACTCTTGTCACTACAAAAAGATCTTGTACAGATATTTCTAGGAAGGCACCAGATGGTTGTTTATTTCTATTCAATAGTGATTACCTCTTAGTTACTAGCCCCCCAACCTACCACATCTCGGGGTATTTACCAACTCTGACGTAAAATGGAAGAGCGACCAACCAAGCTTTTCTCTGCTGTTGGCCTTCGACATGTGTAATATAAAGAAACCTTTAAAAGCAAAGAAAAAAATCCACCTTTCTCCATCCCCACACCCCCAACCTTTGTCGACAAAGTAGCAATTTTACTTCTTTTTCTTTTCACTATTATGAAGGCATCTGTACAAG
This sequence comes from Ascarosepion bandense, assembly GCA_037127315.1. Taxonomy (NCBI): domain Eukaryota; kingdom Metazoa; phylum Mollusca; class Cephalopoda; order Sepiida; family Sepiidae; genus Ascarosepion; species Ascarosepion bandense. The sequence goes on along the minus strand of JBBBDQ010000762.1, from coordinate 4,283,603 downwards.
GTCGAGCATATTGAACAGAAAGAAAGGGAAGATTTACATAATGCATTTTATTTTTGTTTTCTGACATTTTGATAAGTTATCATTTCTGGAACTTTTCTTGGCAATCTCCAAAGGGAAAAAGTTCCTTTCTCTTGTTATAGATTCTTCTATTTGCTATGTTCCTTCAAGCTTACAGCTACATGTTGAAGCACCGGTTCCTGTACAATCACCAAAGTCCAGCAACAGTGAACCTGGTCACTCTCTAGATGGGTAACCACTGTAAGCAGAGGGTGTACTGGATAATGGCTAGGAAATGTTAAGAGCTCCAATTGCCATTGAGTTTGTTATATTCACTTATGAGTAAACTAGCAGTATAACCTGGCGTTGCTCAGGTGTAATGAAAGCTTTAAAACTGATCCATGGTCCTGGAGCTCAGACTCAGCCTAAAGAATATTTGTGTCAAATTTGGTGAGAAGCAGATAAAAATTGTGGATTTGTATAAAGGACATACAGACAGATAAACACACACACAAACATCTTGCCTTTTATTTATTTATTTATATATATATATATATATAGTCGGTTTTCTTCTGCACTATTGTAAGAACTGCAACCTTGAAATTTCTGAATATTGTTTCTTATGTCTTTGTCTATGAGTGTATCAAATTTGATTAAAATCAGACCACTCCTTCTATAACCCGATTTTTTTTTTTTTTTTTTTCGATTTTCATCAGGGGTACCTCGACGCAAAACCTAGATAAGAACACTCGCAAACACTTATAGTACAACTGTGTAAATTTTCAAGAAAATTGGTTCAGCCGTTTCGGAGTCTGTAGGTAACAGAAACACACACACACACAAAGTTCCATTTATAAATAAGTTTAGATTAGATATACTTGGGATAAATATGACTCTCTCTCTTTCTCTCTCTCCTCCTTGCAGTTATAGGTTAATTAGTAAGACTTGTATCAATAAACCATTATTATTTACATCCCCCCCCCTCCAAAATATTACAATCTACAAATATTTTCTGGCTTTAATCTGCAAAAGGTTTGAGACTTAAAAACAAATCCGTCTTTTCGAGATGTGGGTAATCATTGCTCTCCACATTTTCCTGTCCTTTGCAGCTCTTAGTAAATTTGCTTTTTTGCTCTTTATCCTAGTCCCTGTTCTGCTAAGTGGGTTATTCACTTATCAAAGGCAAGAGACAGGTGAAATGACCTTTCGAGTGTCTAATTCTACAAGCCCTAGAATTATTCACCCTAGAAATTTTTGTCTGTTTCTGATTCTAAGTCTCCTTTTTGTTTTCATTTTCTGTAAAACTTCCTCGTTGTTCACATGTTCAATCTATGCTATTCTTAGCACCCTTCTGTAGAAACTTTTCTGTTGGCACAATTTTCTTCATCTGTGAGGTTATCAGCATTCACTACCATTCATGACTACTTAATGTTAAAAACTGAAAACTTGAAAAAGATTGAATTGTTTGAAATATGGTAAAAATAAAAGTTCATGAGGTGGGGATGATGAAAAATGCTCATTTGTTTGAATTGTTAATCTTCACAAGTTACTCCCTTTGGGCACTCTCTCTCTCCAACCTAGGAAGAGACGATCTTAGTCAAAAGTGCTGAACTGTCATTTTTAACTGGGAATCTATATGAAGAACAAAGCAGTTTGAATAAACCATTCTCTCTTCATCACTCGGTCCTGGGTATGACAATAAACTGCATCTGGCAGCAAGGTCTCTGAAAGGGAGGTTGTGAGGAGCATAAAACCACCTCTTAATTACTGTTGTTCCCAGGTCCACCCTGATCTGGAGTGGTAGCACCTGTTAGGGTCCCAGCTTTGGGCAAATAGTTAACCCCCAAACTGGGGTCAAAACACCATGAAAGTATAAAAATAGACTTTTATAGCTCAGGACTAGAATCTTCCAGTTTCACCAAAACCTACTTCTGTCATCCATTCCTTACCACTGTTTGGCTTTAGAAGAGTCAGTTGGTGGTGAAAGACAGTGCCAGTGGCGTGAATTTGTTTAAGGCGAACTTCAATGTGCCATCCTTTTTCTCATACCAAACAGTAGTAAGGAATTGCTTGAATGTGGATTCATTGCATTCAATGAAATCTTGACCCAAGAAACAAACAAAATTGCTTTTTTTTTTTTTTAATCATATCACTCCGAGCAAGGTGGTAACGCCACTGATGTGCAGGGGGCTACATAAGAGTGAAGAGATTTGAAAAGAGAAAACCGGAAACCACATCCTAAACAGGGAACAAGAGATGAGCCTCTTCACCTGTTCAATAGACGCGGGTGGAGTGTGAACCGGGCGATAGGCAACATGAGACTAACACTTACAAATTTTAAGCCGAATATTGAATTTCTTGCAGCAAAGCATCAACCACAAGAATCACATTAAAAAGTAATGGTGATTTTATAAGCATAACTTAGATGTGGCACATGACCAGAAGTATAGGGCACTCACTGAGGATTGAACTCACTATTCAATTGTAACTGACTTAACAAGACAAGCTCATTAACTATTACACCATGTCAAGATGCCCCTCACATTAAAAAGTAATATAAGCAAAATATTTTTACCATTGAGCATGAACGATTACCTCAAAAAATAATAAAAAAGGTAGCAATAGAATAAAAAAGATTGTGAATCCCTGCTTTATTCTGATGAAGCCTGTTTTTGAAAGACTAAATTTGTTACATACTTTTCCATTTTGTTATGCAATTACCCACCATTAGTCTGATATACACTACCGGCCATAATTATGAGACCACCCTAGTGTTTTAAAATAAATATGTATTTTGTATTATTTTTTAGTATTTATTGCCAAGTGAATAATTTTCCTGTCTCTCAGCTTCTGGAATACATTCTTGGTTTTCTTAAGGACGAATTAAAGCGTGAAAAATTGCTAAATTAATTATTAAAATTTTAAAAGCTTTTAAAGGTATGGTCGAATTTGATTAGTATGTCGAGAAAATAAAATGTTCATGACAATTTATATGTATACACACTTTTACAAACAAGCACGTACACTACCGGCCATAATTATTAGGCTGTCCCAGTATTTTAAAAATATGTATTTCATGCTATGTCTTAGTATTTATTGCCAAGTGAATAATTGTAAATGAAAACAAAATGGTTCTTTTGTTAATACTGCAAAATAACATGTGCATCAAATGAATTTATAAATGTTTAATAATTACCTATATTGCAGTTTCATCAATGAAAGAATGAAAATTTAGGGTGATTTGGACGAGTTCATTTTTGCTTTCATTGCCTTGTAAAATTTTGCAAAGTAAAAATAACAAAAGAACCATTCTATTTTCATTTAGAATTATCCACTTAAAATAGTATGGAATACATCACTTATAAAAAAAAAACTGGGGTGGCCTAATAATTATGACCAGTAGTTTATATATAGTTCATGTATGATATTCTTCTATATCTAGAGATGTACAATATATATAATATAATGATTTCTGTACAAGTGTGTGCAAACATATTCATGTGAGATTAATATGCAAGTTTTTGGGAACAGATTTTCCCATCTTTCTAAGCTGTATCTAATATTGTAAAAGTGTGGGGAGGAGAGGTTCTGTTCTAAGGATGAAGAAAGAAAAACTTAATTTTATTTCTCTGTTAATTTTTTTTTTTTAATTGTTTTAATCTTTAAGATAAGCTTTCATGTAAGTAGAAAAGTGTCTGCTGTATTAGGGGTAAGCAGGTTTGTTGAAACTTTAAAATGGCTTTCCCACGTTGCATAATAGTTTTTGCAATTACAATCAAAATAAATACACCTTGAGGGTTCACAAAATTTAACAAATTGCCATGTTTTTTTTTTCTTTTTCTGCTGTTAATGTTCTCTTGGGAAAAGCATTCTCACTGTCAGATCAAATTGACAACAAATGGTCTCTTCAATTTTCTTTCAAAAATCTGTAAAGTTTAACTGACAGATTAAAACCAGACATACAATTTTTTTTTTTCTCTCTCTCCTTTCCATAGGCATTGATACTCCAGTAGAAAAGTTAGAAAAAAAAAGTTGTTGCTCATTGAGACTACTTCATTTTGGATTTTATTCACATTAGGTATAATTTTCATTGAGGTATAAAAAGACATTGGCCTGCTTGTTCATTTCTCTGTCCCCTGCCAATCTGGTCACTTTTCTGTCCACTTTCAAGCTCGTTATTTTTCATTTCAGTCATATCCTTTGCTCATATGGTTCCAAGTTTCCTCAATGCCTCCCCCATTTTCAGTTGTCATATTGTAATTTTTCTTACACCATTATTTTCATTTAAAAAAAAAGGGCAAAGACAGAGATTCATCACTCGATGTGACTGGATGACAAAATTATAATTTTTATCTTTTTAATCCCCACTACGTTTTTTAAATTCCTGTGTATGGATATGTTTCTGGGCTTCTTCTGGTATATGAATTTTTGTAACATATTTGAATTAAGTTTTTTGTTTTGGATCATTGCTGAAATAGCTATTTAACGAAATGTACTTTTCAGAATTTATTGACATAATATACATATTTGGCTCTATGAAATAGATAATACATTTACATTTAGCCCTCCACCTGGATCATTTTTAATATTGATAAAATTAATAATAGGATCTGGGTTTTGGGATTTTAACTATACACACTTCCATTTTTGGATTTCTCTCTCTCTCTCTCTCTCTCTCTCTATATATATATATATATCTATGTGGGTGTTTAATTGTGATCATTTTTAGCATGACGAATGTTGTTTTTTAAGTGGTTTTACTGATAAAATGTATTTTGCCAAGCAGGTATTTTTTTTTTTGTAAAGTGCTCAATATCAGGTTCTAGACAGCATGTTAATAGGTACAAAAAGTTTCTCTTTAACTGAGCATATTCGTGCCCACTTCAAAGTTTCATGTGGACACCATTATGATATTCTCAATCATCAGGGCTGTTTGAGATATATATATATCTGTGCAAAACTCCCAAGTCAGAGTAAGAAAAGGTCATAGAAAGAAGAAATTAAAAAAAAAAAAAATACAGTGAAAAATAATGATTTTAAAATCCCATGCAAAATATTATCAGTAATACCTTTGACTCAAGGCAAAAAAATCCCTCTTTACAAAAATGTTAATGATCTTGATTTCCTTTACAAAGAATACATATTCTATTCAAATGAATCTATTGTAAAAATCTTGTCGGTATTAAATAACCCGGTGAGATTGATTTGCCATAAAACAAAATAAACCCAAACCCTGATCTACAAGGTGATTTCTTAGAAAGAATACATATTCTATTCATACAAACCTATTGTAAAATTTTGTCAGCATTAGATTGACCATTGTGATTGATATGCCATGAAACAAAACAAAGCCAAACATAGTTCTTGGGGGCTTATCTTCAAAACCTCTGTAAAATGATGTCACGTTCTTTCTTGAGGAAGATGTTACGATAAACTTGACATTATTTTTAAGTGTCACCAGCATTAAGAATCTTTTAGAAATGTTCATTCATTGACATGCTTGGATATTTTCAGCACATTACTCAACCTTCATTCTTACTAGGCCTAATTACGTGACATAAAAAAAACCTTTCCTCCTCTACTGACTAGTGCTTGAGTTTGAATTCTTGGCATGTTTTACTCATGGCCACTTGTGACCAGTGGACTTGTGTCTAACTAGAAGTTTTTCCCACAGAATTGTAAGAATGAGTAATATTTTAAAAGGAGTCTAGCCAAAAATTTATATTCTAGGTGTGACTTTAGTTCCAATAAAAAAAACAAAAAAAATGGTTTTTCAACTCTCTCTCATTTTCATGTCTGTTGGGAATTTTTACAGAAATGAAAAAATATGTATACATACACACATGAAGTGACAGTATTTGAATATGAGATAGTGTTGAATTATGTATGCTGTCAAAAATGACAGTAATTCGAGTCTTCACGATTATCAGATTTTCACATGTCACAAATACTTCTCCTCATTCTCTTTGTCTGTCTGTCTCTTTGCTACTTTTAAAATCTTTTCATGTCATTTGCCATTATTGTTAGCACACTGCCACCTGGTGTCACCATTAGCATTGCAATAAATCTAATATAGTAGAAATTTGCATTAGTTAAAAAAAAAAAAAGAAGGCAAATTTATACTTAACATCAGGAAAAGTCAGCTGAAGTTTCTGGGACGTGTAATGAACGCATGACTCCTGCTATCCACCTAGGTTTCCTTGACAAAATCCAATGGAGAATCTAATGTGATAGATCCCAACTTGGCAGCTCAGTTACAGCCACTTTCTCGCCAGCGCAATGTGGCTTCCCTGTGTCTCTTCTACAAATATTTTCACGGCTTCTGCTCCAGTGAACTAAGATCATGGGTGATATATATATATATATATATATATATAAATTTACTTGAGCCACAAGATTAGCAACTAGGTCCCACCCTTTTACAGTGAAACCAATAAATTGTAAATGCAAATTCTACTCCATCAGCTTCTTTTCTCACACATCTCACCTGTGGAATTCCCTTCCATTTACTTGCTTCCCCGACAGCTACAATCTCCAAGAATTTAAATGCAAAGTCAATAGTCATCTCCTATCTCACTAACCTGCATCCTCTCTCTCATGCTCTTTTCTCCATCCACTCCACACTCATCAGTATTCTCATCCTTCTCTTACCCACTTCCTGACACCGCCTATAACCTGTTACTCTTTCTTATAACTTTCCTCCTATGTAACCCCCTGCCCAACAGTGGCAGTAAAATGCCTTGCTTGGGGTGATATGATTATTAAAAAAAAAAAAATCATGTGGATATAAATTGGGGGATCAATTCTACATTACAATCAATATATAAATTGATCACCTGCTTTATGGCCACAGTCATGTTTCTCTTATCCACTTCCTGACACCCCATATATAACCTGTCACTCTTTCTCAAAACTTTCCTCCTATGTAACCCCCTGCCCAACAGAGGCAGTAAAATGCCTTGCTTGGGGTGATATGATTATAAAAAAAAAGACATAATGGACTTATCAGATGGATAGCAAAGCAGGGTTTCAAAGGGGTAACAGGAGAAAAGGCGCTAAATGATGTGGCTAAAGATAAATAAGTACTTTAGGATGAATTGAGAAATAACTGGGTTGTTATGTGATGATTGTTCTTCAATATGACAGCGAATGCTGGTCAATCTCATCAAAGAAATGTTGTTCTATAGAATAATGCTGAGGCTACCATAGACCGAACATGTGAGCAATGATGAGGTTTTGGAGAGGGTGCAAACAAAAAGGAAACTTATACTTAACATCAGAAAAAGACAGCTGAAGTTTCTGGGACATGTAATGAGGAAGGAGAGCTTGGAGAATCTGATGCACACAAAACAGAGGGAAAGCGAGACAGGGGAAAGCAACACGACATACTTGATTGGACATGGTGTAATGGTTAGCAAGCTTGTCTTGCTAGAATCATTACAATTGAGTAGTGAGTTAGATCCTCACTGGGTGTTCCCACCCTTTTGACCTTGTCACATCTAAGCTATACTTAGAAAATCACCATATTTGATGATTTTGAGGAAATGGCTGACATAGCAAGGTTTGGGAGGGGTAACAAGAGAAGGGATGTCAAGAGCTACAAGGGTTAGGGAGATGTGAAGGACCATGATTGTCCATGTCCGGCAGGGACACGGCACAAAGAATGATAATATTTGTTTCATCTTAGATCTTTTTCTCATTCTCTTTTGTTTTCTATGATCGTTATATAAGCAGCAAGGATCATAGACAAAAGTACAACAAACGAGCCTGAAAGAAAATTACTTTCACCATTTCAACCTATTTTCCTGAAAAATTGTTTTAATAAAGAAAAATTTTATATTTTGACCAGAAGTAGTGGTTAATAAATACTGAATGTTTCCTCATAAGGAAACCGCTAAGTACCATTAACATTAAAGTTTGTTTCTCTGGAGTTATTTGTGACTAACTAAAACCATTAGAAAAGCTTAAGGACACTAAATTTTCTCTCTTTGTCCATCTCTGTGTGAGTACCGCTCTCTCTCTGTGTCTCTCCCGCTGCACGTCTCTCTCTCTGTGTCTCTCCCGCTGCACGTCTCTCTCTCTGTGTCTCTCCCGCTGCACGTCTCTCTCTCTCTCTGTGTCTCTCTCTCTGCTCGCTCTCTCTCTCTGTGTCTCTCCCGCTGCACGTCTCTCTCTCTGTGTCTCTCCCGCTGCACGTCTCTCTCTCTGTGTCTCTCCCGCTGCGTCTCTCTCTCTCTGTGTCTCTCCCTCTGCTGTCTCTCTCTCTCTGTGTCTCCCTCCCGCTGCACGTCTCTCTCTCTGTGTCTCTCCCGCTGCACGTCTCTCTCTCTGTGTCTCTCCCTCTGCACGTCTCTCTCTCTGTGTCTCTCCCGCTCTGCTCGTCTCTCTCTCTCTGTGTCTCTCCCGCTGCACGTCTCTCTCTCTGTGTCTCTCCCGCTGCACGTCTCTCTCTCTGTGTCTCTCCCGCTGCACGTCTCTCTCTCTGTGTCTCTCCCGCTGCACGTCTCTCTCTCTGTGTCTCTCCCGCTGCACGTCTCTCTCTCTGTGTCTCTCCCGCTGCACGTCTCTCTCTCTGTGTCTCTCCCGCTGCACGTCTCTCTCTCTGTGTCTCTCCCGCTGCACGTCTCTCTCTCTGTGTCTCTCCCGCTGCACGTCTCTCTCTCTGTGTCTCTCCCGCTGCACGTCTCTCTCTCTGTGTCTCTCCCGCTGCACGTCTCTCTCTCTGTGTCTCTCCCGCTGCACGTCTCTCTCTCTGTGTCTCTCCCGCTGCACGTCTCTCTCTCTGTGTCTCTCCCGCTGCACGTCTCTCTCTCTGTGTCTCTCCCGCTGCACATCTCTCTCTGTCTCAATAAATATTTCCCTTCTGTAAATCTTTTCTCTCACTCACTCCTTTCAAGCATCATCACTCTTTACTCATTTCTATAAACTTTTTCCCCTTTTTCCCCCGTGGCACAATGAAGCTTCCCTACTCGTTTTTCTAATTATACAGACACCCTCCCCGGATTTTTTTTTTATTAAAACTTTTCACCTTCCCCTCCTACTACTAATTACTACAACCAAGTTGTCCAAGTCCTTGAAAGAGAGATCAATAAACTGTCATCTAATTCAATGCTTCTTGCTTCGTGCCCTCTCATGTTCACTGAACGCAACACTCACTCAAGTGGACAAAGCTGGACACGATAGTCAATAACTTCATCCGCTTTTCAATTTCCATGTTTTTGCTACTTACATTGTTGTTACCTCTCTCCACATCCCGAATCCTCTCTCACCCCGTGTTTCTAGTGCTTAAAGTAGCCATTTGCTTATTGTTGTGATGTTGATTGAACGAGCGTTGTTCCTGGTTGCAGCTGTTGCTTGTCTTAACTCTGGGGAAATGGGGAGAAAGAAAGGGAGGTTAGCAAAAGGGCATGTTACCTGTTGTTAGGGCAGAAGAAAGGATCTCTTCTCCTCCCTCCTCTCTTCTCTGTCTTTCTCTCTCAATTAGGAACAACTGGCCTTTCTTTCCCTTTCATTGACTCACTTTTTAGTTTTGTTAGACCACATTATAATCTTGCTATTTAATTGATGTTTGATTATTTTCTATTTTTTATTAAATTTTAGTTTTAGCCTGGAGGTCATCATATCAGCGAATTTGGTCTTATTCATTTATTTTTAAAGGTTTCTTCAGTTTGTAATGAATATATCACTGTCTTCTCTAACACACACACACACACACACACGGTCGTGGGCATGACGTTAAACTGCATCCGGCAGCAAGGTCTTTGATTGGGAGGTTGTGAGGAGCATGGAACCGCCTCTTAATTGCTGTTGTTCCCAGGTCTACCCTGACCCGGAGTGGTAGCATCTGTTAGAATCCCAGCTATGGGCAAATAGTAAACTCCCAAACTGGGGTCAAAACACAATGAAAGTGTAAAAATACACTTTATAGAAATATATACATAATTTTGAAGAAAAAATTACCATGACACATTTTTGAAGGAAAAAAAAATATTCTCAGCAAAACATTTTTGCATACAAAACAAGACATTTTCAGTTTTCTAAAATAAAAAAGAATAAAAACAAAATTTTCATTAAAGTCTGACTAAATCAACCTTCTTACAATAACCAAACATTAAAAATATACCTTAAAACCCCACTTTTTGGCATTAAATAACCCACAGATGTTGATATGCTATTAAAAAAACTCTCTCTCTCACTCACACACACACACACACACACACACACAAAAACTTAATGTATTGTTTTGTTTTTGTAAAGTTAAGCAAGAAAACAGAAGATTTTGAGAAGAGGGAATTCCATTGGGGTAGATATGTGCATTAGTGGGCTTTTTTTGCTTTTTTTTTCCTTCTCTACTATAACTTAAACGATAGTAATCCATTTCAAGGCAGATTGGGATGGCAAATTAGAGTAGAAGAGGGAATTTATGTGCATTGTGGTGCAGTGGATATTGCCTTGGATTGAGAAACCAGTGAGCCAAGTTCGAATTTCAGCAGAATTCCTTGCATTCGGTTACTCACAAATACTCTTGGGAAAGATATCGTCTCCCTCTAGCTATATGTTAAATGGCAGTATAGATCAAGTTTTATCGTCTTGGCTGGCAACCAGTCTACTGCAGAAAGTAATGGCAACCTACTCCAAGAAAATCTTCTGTCCAGTCAGTCATGTCTCTTTTGAGACATGATCGCCCAAGAATGTATGGCACTTAACAGACTGAATTAAAATAATTAAACATTGAAATTTCTCTTTTCCCCTCTCCCTCCCCTCCCCTCTCCCTCCCCTCTCCCTCAAAATCTATTTAGTATGTTACAAAATTTACTTAATTCTTCATCTCTACTGTCTCTCTCTCATATATATATATATATATATATATATATATATATATATATAATGTGTGTATGTTTGATTTATATTTCTCTAGGTATTTTGGCACCTTGATGTTTTTCGACGCAGTCTCAAGCGCTACACTGGTCATGTTTGCATGGGAAATTCTTGTATTTTCTGCAACTTAAAGGTAAAAAAAAACATTTTTTTTTCTGTATTTGTAAATATTTTGATGTCTCACTCAAATTCACTATGGAAATGTTGAATTCCTATAAAACTACCAACAAACATAAATATTTTTCATCTATACACTTTTGGTTCATATTTGAGCAAGATAAAACTAACAGGCTTGTTGATCTCAAGATGTTTTTGGTATAAAATATTCATAACATTAATAATATTTGAATGGTTGTAAGAACAAAGTAAACTTAAAATCATGTACTTATGTAGCAATGACTTACTAACTGTAATGAATAGCCAGAAACTTTCTTTTCCTTTCGAAGGACTTATTGAGCCTTGGCAAGTGAAGATTCTTGGAAGTCATTGGGCATGGTTCTGTGGGGATTTTAGAAGTAGTTACTGAGCATTGGTATGCAGAGATTATCTGACACAACTTAATCTGTGATTTTCAATTTCTTTCTTTCTTCTCTTCATTTCAGGTGATCTTCACGCAACTTCAGTACAGCGATAAGAGTTCTCTGCACCCAAATGCACTTCGCCGGGCATTGGCTGAAGCGTTTGTTGACCAACATCGCTTTCAGCTTGGACATATGGATGATGCAGCAGAATGTTTTGTGAGTGGATTCCCTCAATTTCTTTAAGACACCTTTTCTTTTGCATTTATACAACTAATTTTAGGTCTAATTCTTATCTTTTATTTTTTTATTTTTTCTTGTAGCACTTTTTGTCAATGATTTTCCTTTGTCTTGCTTTGTTTTTCTTTTTTCTGTATTTGTCTCTCTCTCTCTCTACTCTTTCCCTTTTTCTCTTTTCACTTTCTTTCTATATCTCTTTTTTTACTCTCTCTCTTTTTTTACTCTCTCTCTACTCTCTCTCTATTTTTACTCTCTCTCTATTTTTACTCTCTCTCTCTTTTTACTCTCTCTCTCTCTTTTTACTCTCTCTCTCTCTTTTTACTCTCTCTCTCTCTTTTTACTCTCTCTCTCTTTTTCTTTTTACTCTCTCTCTCTTTTTACTCTCTCTCTCTACTCTCTCTCTCTCTACTCTCTCTCTCTTTTTACTCTCTCTCTCTCTCTCCTCTCTACTCTCTCTACTCTCTCTCTCTCTTTTTCTCTCTCTCTCTTTTTCTCTACTCTCTCTCTCTCTCTCTCTCTTTTTCTCTCTCTCTCTCTTTTTACTCTCTCTCTCTCTTTTTACTCTCTCTCTCTCTTTTTACTCTCTCTCTCTTTTTTTTTTACTCTCTCTGCTCACTGCTCTCTATAAATTATGTTGGTACAACTATACATCTGCACAATGGGTGCACTGGGAATTTTAGAACTTTTATTTATCTAGCCAAATTCTTTTCCTTTCCATTACTTTCATAAGTAGGCATTCGATACTGTGATATTAAATGATCTGCCAGGTATGTTATAAGAGTTAGTGTACAAATTTGCTGTAGATGACCTTGTGATTAAGGCACTCACGTCATAATGAATTATTTTCTCTTTTGATCAGAGTAACATTTTCTTATGTCAATATTGTGCTCAGTCTCATTACAGTGGGCAACCGACACATTTGATATATTATTTTGCAAAATGTCCCTTTTGTGTTCATTTAAGCTTTTATTTATATTTCTTGAGGTTTCTCCTGTGTATTTATTTTTATTTTGTAACAATTGTTACAGATGATGGAATATGCCTCCTTCAGGTTTTAGCTTATTGTTTTTAGTATTGACAGTCTTTCATTGTTGTAGATGTAGTATGACTCAACTATACTATCAAACAAATGATTGACAAAGCTACAAGCTGAGACAGCAAGTAGAAATATGTTGGAAGGCCTAATATAATAGAAAATCTATCGGATATAAAGCTTTCCAATACAGAACGAGAAGCCCTAAGCTTCAGTTGAAAATTTGCCGCTGGAATCTGCACAGGAGGCACTATAGTAAAAACTTATAAGCAAAACGACTCTAAAGTAACCAAACGTTTCATTCCAGGTATAATTACGAAAGAGAATGAAAATAATTTAAAAGTAACTGGAAACCCAATCCTAAAAAAGAAACATGGAATAAATTTTATGTGTCGGAAGAAATTGAAGATTGATTTTGGAAAAGGTTCTTTTTAGTTCACTTTCTGCATGACAGTTTATTTTTTCCTCCCCCCCCCCAAGACAATTTAGCTGAAAAAGAAGAAAAAAGTGGACACAATCTCTAACAGTGAAATGCTTTTAAGATTGTGATTTAAAGATTATTCATGTATTTTTGGCCATAATTTTTTTTAATGGTTCTTGTAAATTGTGTTAATGTTTTCTGTTTATTATACTTTGGTCTGATTAGTATTGTAGAAACCAACAATGAAAATACATGACCTCCGAGACACCTAAATACACTAAAAAAACACAGAAAATAAAGAAATCCACATCACTCCCTCTAACAATGGAGGATTGTGATCATAGACAAGAATACAAATACAGAAAGAATTAACTGACTTACTACTCAACTGTTGCATCCTTTAAAAAGGTTACAGACAGACAGGGTGGTACTCGAGCAAAAGAACAGCAACACGTGTGTAGATGAAAGAAGAGATTCTTATTGTAAAGAGAATACGCTATAGCAAGACAGGGAATC